>JAXDDW010000009.1:6002500-6080000 GCA_034670385.1 Hoplostethus mediterraneus
TCTCCCTCCCTCTGACTAGGTTCATAGTTCTACCTATCGTGTTGAAATAATAGGACTGGAGATGGGCAAGAGTCCTTCTCCTCTCTCTGTCTCTTTCTCTGTTCTTCTCTCCCTCTTTCTCTGTCTCTCTCCTCCTCCCCCTCTTTCCCCCTCTCTGTCTGTCTGAATAGTTTCATAGTTGTATCAATCAATTTCAAACAATAAGACCAGAGTTGGTCCCTCTACTCCCATCTACTTCTTGGTTTATGCTGTGTGATACCCTTTCTTTGTGTGTGTGTGTGTGTGTGTGTGTGTGTGTGTGTGTGTGTGTGTGTGTGTGTGTGTGTGTGTGTGTGTGTGTGTGTGTGTGTGTGTGTGCTGTTTATGTGCATGCCTGTGCATGAGTTTTGCTCCAGTAGGCACAGGGCTGTGGAAGAACCTAGAGGGAATAATATGATTACCCATAAAACAGCACTGTCTCTCCTTCTGTCTCTCCCCCCTGGAAAGGAATTGCATGCATTTGTCATGTTGATTTTACAATCAGCCTACCAGCGATTTTAACTATTTTAGAACGCTTCCTTTTCCTGTTTTCGTGTTAGGCCCCATACCATGCTGTCACGCTAAATGCCTGCAGCTTGAGTTGTGTAGGTTGGAGGCCATTTAAACAATAATCTTGCTATAATGTAACTATATTGTAACATATGAGGTTTCTCTCCTCTGTCAGTTCATTTTACCCTAGCTGCTCTGTGTTAATCTGTCATAACCATTCTGACACCGGGGACCATGAGTCCTTAAGCAAGGCGCTTATCCCCAAATTAATTTTGCCATATTCCCATTTCCTCTCTCATTTCTTCATTCAATTCAGTTCAGTTCAAAACATGCTTAATTGGCATAAATGTTGAACAATAGTGGTAGAGGATCAAATTAAAGATGAATATATTTTTACATTCAATTATTTTCTCTCTGTCTTTCTCTCTCTCTCTCTTTCTTCTCCAGAACTCCATAGTACATCCTGTGGAAACCCTGGCATTCCCCCCAAAGCGGTGCTAAGTGGCGGCGGTCGTTTTGCCGTGGGAGACCGTGTGCGGTACAACTGTGTTCCTGGCTACGTCTTAGATGGCCACGCCACGCTCACCTGCATCACCAACGCCGGAAACACTGCCGTCTGGGACTTTCCTGCTCCAATTTGTCGAGGTATGGAAGACTAAACCTATCTGTGTGTGCATGTGTATACATGTGAAGAGTTTTGTTCTAAAATGAAACTTCCACTGCTGGAAAATATGACATTTAGTCTTACAAAACTATCGATAGCTCCAAATTAAACCTTTGAAAATATGGGTAAAAAAAGTTTTTAAAGGATATAAATTACAATAATTTTCAGTAATTAAGACTTTGGTTGACAAAATGATTCTTAGACTGGATCCTCAATATTTTAGAAATATTTAAGTTTAATTTAAGTTAACATGTATATATAGCATTTTGGAAGGAAACCCTTCATATATGTGTATCCTGTATGTGTGTGTGTGGGGGAGACAGAGAGACTGACAGACTTATGTATTTGTGTGTTTGTGTGAAAAGAGAGAAAGCAAGGCAGACACTATAAGTGTGTGTGTGTGTTTTTATGCTAAAATATAATCAAAGGCTTGTGTCGGAGAGAGGCAAAAATACAGAGTGTGTGTGTCTCTTTCTACATCCTGGAATAGGTGGTAGATGTGTCATGGGTGCATATGTTGTTTATGTTTTGTATGCTGAGGTAGGTAAATATAACTGCATTTCTCTGTGTTTGTACACAGACAACCCCTGTACATAGGTAGTAGCAAACCTTAGAGGGGTGTATGTCTGTGTGTGTTTGTACTCTCTTCTTAAAAAGTCTATGCTTGAAGGCAGGTTGAGTAAAACAGCAACAACAAACACAAGCTGATAATAATAATACTAATGATAATAATAATAATAATAATAAGAAGAAGACGAAGAAGATGAAGAAGAAGAAGAAGAACACAAGGCCAAGAATTTAGCCCTGTGGGACACATTGTTATTATCTGGTCTGATGTTAAGAATGTCATTGTGGATCCATCTATACGTTTTTCTATAAAAACTGATGCATGAAGTTATATAGTTGAATGTCTGTGGCCACATTTACATTAGTCATACTGGGCTTGATCAAGATGGCGGATGGCGGTGCAAGACATGGATATCATGTGTTTTTTAGACGAGTGTAAATGGTGACAATTTGTGAGGCAAACTTAAGGAGAGTGGATTTGTCAGAACAATTGAACAAGTACACCTTCATTGGAAAGCACTGAAGGCTGTATACTAAAGAGCTAAAAAGCAGGACTCGATCAGTAGCTCTAACCCATCCTGTATACACACCCCCTCACTTCCTCCTCCTTAATGAAATGTAATTCATGTTTTAGTAGTAAAGCCTCCCACGATAGCCAAAGTTCACTCTGGATAATCAAATGAACTATTTCATTCATGTAAACACAATTATTATGGGCAATTGTCATAAAATCATGTCAATGGCTGAACCAGACTTCTGCCTTATTAATGCAATAGTCATATTATTGTGTGCATGTAAACATACGTTCCTAAAAATATTGTATCTATAATGAGCAGTAATGTTTACATAACATCCATTCACACCATTTAATTAATCTTGTTGGATGCATCCTCTTGTATTATCCCTTATATAAAAGTTGTATATAATGGCAACAACTCATACTCTATATATTGTAATACATTATTTGAAAAATCAAA
The DNA here is from genome assembly GCA_034670385.1 of Hoplostethus mediterraneus. NCBI lineage: Eukaryota > Metazoa > Chordata > Actinopteri > Trachichthyiformes > Trachichthyidae > Hoplostethus > Hoplostethus mediterraneus. Next base: position 6,005,237 of record JAXDDW010000009.1, read on the forward strand.
AAGAAAAGTAACCAGATTACATGAACATATGCCAATTGAGTACAGGCATATCTTAAACCAACTGAGGAATGACAAAACCTCAGACAGGCGTCACACTCCTGTGTACTTACTTTAGGTTACAGCCAACAGGCTGTGTTGATACCAGTCGCTCTTTATGTCTGTTAGGATTACAAAGTTATCAGTTCTTAGTTTTTCGACAGCTGACACCGCTAAATAAATAAAAGCTCACACAACTAACACCATGACAGGCTAACAAAAATGCAAAATAGATGTGTCACTGTGAATTTAGTTTAGTTTTTGGATGGGACTCTACAAGTGTGTATTCTGCTTGTGTGTTTTTCCCACTTAGCCTGGCTTTTTTTGTGTGGATCTGTGCCAAGTGAAACAAGTCTAATGAATTCAGCAACACCCTGAATTGTGACACAACATACCTCACTGTGCTGGAGCTTTAATTTGGGTTTAAGGAAGGGAGGGGGAGAAGAAGGGGGGAAAATGGCAACTTGTCACTGCTGGATTAGCAATGTCTCTGTCACTCTGTCAGGAAGGCTAAGAGGAGCTAAGCTACTAATACGTTTACACCAACTCAAAGGCACACACACACACACCCACACACACAGAGAAGCACACACACATCACACAGACACACCGAGAAGCACTCAACAGGCACACAACACACACAGTCATTCTCTGTGTGTGTGTGTGTGTGTGTGTGTGTGTGTGTGTGTGTGTGTGTGTGCGTGTGCGTGTGCGTGTGCGTGTGCGTGTGCGTGTGCGTGTGCGTGTGCGTGTGCGTGTGTGTGCGTGTGGAGGGGGTGGTGGGGTGACACCTAGAGGCATTCATACCAGCAGTAATAGCTTTCTATCAATTATTCAGCCATCCAATCAAACGACTCGAAATGGAATGCTTTTAGCAATATCACAGGGAATGTGTTCTTTCTCTCTCTCCGTGTGTGTGTGTGTGTGTGCGCGTGTGTGCATGTGTGCGTCCCTTTTCATTGTGACAACCAAAAGTAAAAAAACACGAGCACAAATTCACTGTGGCTGCCTGCCACTGCACCTAATCCCATGAATTTATCATGAACAGAACAGAATATAATAGAATAGAATAGAATATATTCATCTGAGTAAAAGTAATTTGAAATGTTGAACACATTTTTACTAGTGTGACGAATCAAAGGGGTAGAATACTTATGCAAACTTGATTTCTCAGTTATTTAAGTTGTATCCTTACACATACGACTTTGTTTTCACTTTGATAGAATAGAGTGCTTTGCATAGAACACAGACGGAAAATCCCAAATAAACGCGTTTTGAAATAACTTAAACTACAACAAAATGTACAAAAAGCCAAGGACTTTGAATACATTTGCAAGGCACTGTATTTCAGAATTGGAACCATATGGTTATCAGTTTCCTTATACCAAGCAATCAGTAATGTATTGGAATAGCCAAAGAAAAACTGGGTACAACTGGGTATCATCAGCACAGCGATGAAAGGAGGTGCTATTCTGCCGAATTCAGTGACAACAAGAGTTGACGCTTGTGGCACATCACACCCTCTTTAGCTTCACTAGTCTTAACTAGGTTAAATCAACATGTATGGATGGATTACAGCCCTCTTGTAGGAATTGTCTGTTGTATGCCTGTATGTTGAATATGCAGTGTGTGATATATTTAGTCTGCTGTTTATTTCATTTTACATGCTTGAATGTCTCTGTTGTCCACAGATTATACACTGGAAAAATGTAATGCTTTCTTAGGCTAACAGGCAAAAAAACAGACCGGTAGCAACATTAGCCATACCCTGTAATGCCTCACAAGTACCCAGATGACCTGTGCAGAATGTATTGTAGTTTTCAGAACATCATTTTGGGATCCAACTTGGAGCAAAATTAACTGATTTCCTATTTAGTCTGTCTTTTTCTTCAAAAACGAACTTTTCTCTTTAGTTGTTACCATGTGCCATTTTTATTTTTATATTATTGAAAGATTTTTGGAACAATTTGGAAAGTTGAAAATTGTTGATGTCATGGACCCCCAAATAGATACAAATTAGGGCACATGTGTCCAGTTGATTACATTTTGGTGTTTGGAGGGTCACTACAACCGATGTTGGATAATAGTCCGTTTTGTGTCAAGGGAGAAGACTTAGGGGAGGACTGTAGATGAATGGAATGTCCTCACTAAGATAACACTACAAATGTGTGTGTGTGTGTGTGTGTGTGTGTGTGTGTGTGTGTGTGTGTGTGTGTGTGTGTTCCTAATAAGTTTATGCTGAATTATTCACAGGACGGAAATGTCCTTCAGCATACGAGGCATCCATATTCACACACACACACGCACACGCACACACACACACACACAGCCCTGAGAAAATTAAATGAAATGAATATTCATTGAGTGTGTATTGGGGGGTAATGTGTGTGTCTGATTGAGAGAGAAAGATCTGTAGATCTGTGCATGTTTTGTTTTGTGTGTAAGAAAGGGAGAGTGTGAGAGAAAGTGTGTGAGTGTAACTGATAGAAGGGATGTGTGTGTGTGTGTGTGTGCGCACACTTGTGCATGTGCTCTAATGTGCTGTGAATAACTTTGACTGTGCAGTGAACACAAATTGATTCCTGCACAATATTTTCAACTCACAATGAGACCATTTGGCAGAGAGAGAGAGAGAGAGAAAGAGAGAGAGAGAGATGAAGGGAGGGATGCAGAAAGAGAGAGTGAAAAGAGAACAAGAGTAGGGATGAGAGAGAGAGAAGGGAAAGGAGGAGAGGAAGGGGGGTGTTTTTGTTCGAAGTGAAGAAGTAATAATGCACTCTGACAAAACACGAAATTAGACCAGCTGAGAATCGGAAATGAAATGAGTGTATGTGTTGAGTCGGCATAATGAGATCGAGGCTGCTCTGTGTGTGTGTATGTGTGTGTGTGCGTTATACGTGTTATTTATCGGTTGCGCTCATAGCACTAATTCAAGCTCCGGCTTCATCAGACAACACTCGACAATTTTCCGGCGTGTGAACAAAACACTACAGTCACGCTGTGGCAAAACCACCAGCCGTGCTGTGGCAGAGTAGGAACTTGACCCCGTGTCCTTACCCGACAGAGACACAGAGTTTCGGCTCACCGAGTCAATATGTGATTGGGACTCGGTGACAGTCCCTGGAGGTTGTGGACGACGGCTCCTCTAGCTGGAACCTCTGCGACATACTTCACCTGCTAGTCCTAACTTCTCAACTTGCTGAGTGACCTTCACCCTGACCCCTCGGCAGCTCCAGCAAAAATACCAGCCAGCGTGACACTAGCAGCTAAACAATATGGCTGCTGAGTGAGACGTACCGGGCATTAACAATGCAGATACAGTTAAAAAACGTCCACGACTTTCCAGGACAGGGTTATCTTTTCAATGAGAGACTGGTACTTATACAGCTTTGTCACAAATATCTCACCAATAAAACATACACCTAATTTCTAATTAAATCCCCTCCTGGGCTCCTCATCATCAATAACAACATCAACATCTGTCCTGTTTGCAGCGGGATTAATGAACTTCTCAGATTCAGTATTACAGAATTTTAATGTCAGATCTGACACAGACACACACACGCGCAGACACACTTAATTTAATATAGCTGGAAGGAAAACTGACAGACTGAGGCAGAGAGGAAAATGCTCATTAAATTGCATCTGTTCATTCTAGCTTGACAATGAGAATTGAAAGAAAGAAAGGAAGAAAGAAAGAAAGAAAGACAAAGCAGAGCATCAAATAAGAGATGACTGCTTGATAATCTTCGTAACATTGGTTGCTATAGATACCATCTCCATGCTAATTAGGAAGTCTAATTGGCTGGTTTCATTCCAATAGGGAGGCTGTCTATTTCAAAAACTCAGTGTATGTTGCCTGTGTGTGTGTGTGTGTGTGTGTGTGTGTGTGTGTGTGTGTGTGTGTGTGTGTGTGTGTGTGTGTGTGTGTGTGTGTGTGTGTGTGTGTGTGTGTGTGTGTGTGTGTGTGTGTATTAGGCTTGGGTGTGATCATTACCACGTATATCGCAGATCCCCGATGTATTCGTCATTATGCCACGGGGTAGGGGTCGGGGTTGCGTTGCATCTGAAAAGTGTAATTTGTATCAGCTTCGTTGGAGGCTAACACAGTATAATAATTAAAATGAGTAATAATAATGAATTAAATCTTTTTTAAAAGGTTTGGGACCTTTTTAGAGTTTCATGATGGGATGTTCTTTAGTAAAGAACTATGCTTGTCAAGTGCTGCAGGAACCCTGAGTGTGTTGCATTAGGCTTCATTTTAAATGACCAAATATTAAGGTAGTTTAAATGGGCAAGGGACTGTCCACAGGCGATGGATTCAGTCTATCGCCTATTCCCAATAACCATAGCTTGTATTTGTGTGTGCACGTATATGTGCATGTACATGTGTATATGCATGTCAGTGCATATGTTGTAACACTTTAGAATAATGAAAAGCCTTAACAAACCTTAACAAAGGAGGAATGATGATTTAAACAACAATGCTATGTACCATAGTATGAATATTTGTAACAGAGTAGTACATCATTAGTAATAACATTAGTTAAAACTCATGAGGAAAGAATCCTACTGCTAGTACATCATTTGTATTACCTAATGTTAATACATGTATAGTTAAACCTACATAGAGACCTAAATTACCCTTTATAAATGATGGATAAATTGTTGATCATTAACAAAAAGACTTGAATGCTTCATAAAGCATAATGCAAGGCACTCAATCCCTATCTGTGGAGGGGGGTAACGGAAAAGATAATTTCGCTACAGGGATCAATCGATCAGGGATCATTTCATCTTTTCTAAAACCCGACATTCTGTTTCATGTCAGCAACTTCTCACATCCGTGAGATCAATAATTGTTCCAAATGAAAGGACATATAACTTAATCAGTTTGGCGAAGCCAATGATCCAGAATTTCCCCCCAGGGGATGAATAAAGTGTCTATCTATCTATCTATCTATCTATCTATCTATGATCATTTCACTCCATCAAAACTTGAACTTGAACTTGAATTGTTGCGTAGTCTTGTTGGTTATCTATGATATCCAAATACACCAAACACAAACACACACTCTAGCTCCGGTGCCGGACCTAAGACACTGGTTCTCTTCTGCCTGGTGCCGTAGCCTACCCTGTGGCGTTTTAAAGCAGTTCTAAATGAACTAAATGAACGAGGTAGCCTTATTACATTAAAAAGGTTTACCTACAGGTATAGGTAATTTAATCCTTGTTTTAATTACTCCTTATTAATATTTCATCATTGTTTACTGTAGCACTAATGCCAGAGAGGGCATTCTTTATCCTGCTTATGGGTACAATAGTGATGCATTAGGGAAAAGACACAGCCAATTACCCCTTGGCAGCATTGAAGTACCCATTATCACAGTAAAGAATGTCATCGAGGGTATTATAGCCATTTTACAATGGTTACTAACACGTGTTATGTTATGTATGTTTACTATTTAACAGCTTTATTTAAAGTAGTATACATACATTAGAAAAAAGGAAAAACATTACAGTTGTCCCCATGGTGATTAGTAGTAATTGAAAGCCTACAAATAAAATCAATGTGGAATATATAATCTTACTAACACAGGCCTACAAGAGGTTTGCAGTCTGACACCACATCTGGTCTAATAGCACAGTTGGTTATGACTGCATGTGCTTGATGGAGAACAGAGGGCAGTCACAGGCTTATAAAAAATCCCTCAAGTGTGTCAAATTTAGGATCATAATCCCTCGCTTTTGAAGTTTGACTGCACTGCTGTGCTTTGTGCCCCGCAGCTGCCCATCCCACACAGACATACAGTTCACACACAAGGTAGGCCATTTGTAGTCCATTGATTTTCACAGAATGACACCAATCTCAAAGCTGTTCTCGACTATTCATGAGATATGTTCTGTGTAAGAAGAGTCCTGAGTTAACAGCAAGGTGCATGCACTTGAGGTGTAAACCACTGGACTCACACCCAAAGTATAGTCTTCTGGCGTGTTCCTTAGAAATGTCCACTGGCAGACCCCAGTATCTCAGTTTGGGAATAGCAGAGTTAAGAGAGTTGAGAGATGTTTGAGAGATGTTCTGATCTTAATTCTACTGACCAATTCGTCAGAGGAGAAAATGTTTCATAAAACAACTACTGATGCAGAATAATGACAGCTTGGTAGTGAATAAGTTATGCTCTCCCTTCCCTCAACAGCCACTTAAAGGGTAATTCCAGGATTTTTCAACCTGGCCTCTATGTCCACAAAATCGCTTTTCATACCTTTAAGTAGATCCCAAAGGTTTCTGAGTTTCTCCGGTCCATCGGCTCAACCGGCAGTCGCGTAACGGCGGCTCTATGGCGGCAACGTAATCCGTAAAGGCATAGACGGCCGGTCAAAGTACGTCCACTAAAAGTGCTTGTTTTTGTGACGGACAGGGCTCAGATTGTTATTCCGTGTTATTATCCAAATGTCTGACAACATTACGGAAAGGGTCGCTACAGAAACAGCTCGGAACAGCTCCAAATGTCTGATATGTCAATTACGGTTGATACGTGAGTCGGAGAGACGAGTTTTGCGTTTACGTAGAGGAACTGCTAGAACTTGCAGCAGCTGGTTCACCCTCTCGCTTCCATAAACTATCTTCGTATCCTTTTCGCCGTCGTTTTCCAAGCTGTTTCTGTAGCGACCCTTTCCATAATGTTGTCAGACATTTGGATAATAACACGAATAACAATCTGAGCCCGTCCATGACAAAAACAAGCACTTTTAGTGGATGTACTTTGACCGGCCGTGTATGCCTTTACGGATTACGTTGCCGCCATCGAGCCGCCGTTACGCGACTGCCGGTTGAGCTGATGGACCGGAGAAACTCAGAAACTTTTGGGATCTACTTAAAGGTATGAAAAGCGATTTTGTGGACATAGAGGCCAGGTTGAAAAATCCCGGAATTATCCTTTAATAAAAATGTGTTCTTGGTCAACTGGTTAAATAAGAATGTATTTTTAATCAACTTGACTGTAAAACATTGAACAGGTGTCCTCTGTGACTTTGCAGTAAACATTTCTTTCAGAACATCACATTTTAGAAGTAGAAGCTATTTTGTTGTATTAAATATCATTGAAGTCAGAGGCTTTACAAAGTGCCACATCACAAAGTACACAACCCTTCCACTAGAAAACACATGAAACCACCTACAACCAGGAGTTAAGCAGTTGATATTAGTACAATATCCTCAGTATGAGCTGGTTGAGGATGCTTGCTCTTTTTCAGTTACTTTCTGCCAGAGTCAGTACTTTATACTGTGCAGTACTTGGTTGTTTGACGTCCACATAAACTTTCTATGACTTTCACAACTCACTTTACATCTGTGTTTGTGTGTGTGTCAGTGTGTATGTGTGTGTGTGAGAGAGTGACTGCTTCTGACAGTGTGTGTGACTGTCTGTATATGTGTTTGTGTGTATGTATATGTGTGTGTGTGTGTGTGTGTGTGTGTGTGTGTGTGTGTGTGTGGCCCAAGGCTGACTCGCAGTGTTGCTAGGTGAAATGGTGACATCATCACGGTAGTATTGTTAGCATCATGACAGCATTAGTTGCCAGTTAGCATCTCACTCTCTTTTTGCTCTCTCCTTTTCTCTACTTCTTTTTTTCTTGCTCTTTTGCCATGGAAATGAGTCCCTGTTACCCATGGAGACAGGGTTAAAGTGGTTTCAGTCAAAAGAGTTCATTTAAGCACACACATAAATGAAAAGAACACACAAACACACATTTTTTTGGGCATGTTCACAGTGTTGCTTACAAATTGCAGGTCCTTCCAAATGAGGGCCAAGCCTTTTCAGTCCTTTCAGTCTCTGCAGTAATAGGCAGCTGTACCGGCCAGCAGAGGCAGGTCCTTAGATGTTTGACACTTTGTAAAAATAATTTAATTCAGTGGATGCATTGTATGTATTGGTGTAATGAGGTTACCATGCTATATTCACACCGGTGAACAGTGGGAGGTATTCTGTTTCAGAAAGCTTCTAAACCACCAAACTAGCAGACTGGACAATTTAACATCTTTTGTGCTCTTTATGCATCAAAGAGAAGGACGCAGGCAATGGTGGCAATTTGACATGAAGCAGCTTGAGTTACAACTCTGTGTGTGTGTGTGTTATGGTGTGTGCATGTGTGTTCATGTATGCATCCACTGGTATCAAACCAGTACTGCTGAGGTAAAGGTAGCCTCATCCAAGCTGACACACACACACACAGACACACACTCACACTCACTCCCACATGCAGTGCAGGAGATGCAAGCTGAGCTGCCATATTGAAATTCCTGCTGATTTGCACACACTTCACAGAAACTCAGAGGCCGAGTTTGTGTGTGTGTGTGTGTGTGTGTGTGTGTGTGTGTGTGTGTGTGTGTGTGTGTGTGTGTGTGTGTGTGTGTGTGTGTGTGAGAGAGAGAGAGAGTCATGTCAATTCAGTCAAGTAAAGTTCATTACTAAAGCACATTTCAAACAACCATCGTGACCAAAAGACTCCCACTGCAACACGAGTTACCAGTCCCAAGGAGTTTCTCTCCATAACATCAAGGATTTAAGATGACTCAATAGTTTTGTCATCAACCATTTCGTTTTAATAATGGATCATTTTTAGGGGATACATTAGGGGAAACACTGTGGTTTAACATACTGGTTTAACTGCATTTTAACTACCTTCATAATAAAGCACATCATCAACAGTTTTTAACATTTGTCTACATGCACACCCGGGTCAAATAGTAGCAAATCATTCTTAGTATTTGTAACTTCCCTTGAGTACTAGATAGCCCCCAGACTCTTAAGTAGGCTGAAACAATCCCAAAAAACTATTTGTAAATGCTATTTGTGTCTGCTAACTGGAACTATATTCAACTTTTCATTTCTCACCCTCCATCTCTCTCTCTCTCACACACACACACACACACACACACACACACACACACACACACACATACACACACATACACACACACCTCTTCTAGCTTCTCCATGGTCTCGTTATTATCTTGCTAATGGTTCCCTGTGGATGTAAAGCTCTGCTGATCCAAGCAGCTGGAGACACACACGCATACCCAGACAGACAGAAAGAGATACACACCCACACACACATACACACACACACACACACACACACACACACACACACACAGGTAGAGACTAAGGTAATGCAGGACCATATGTTCCCAGCAGTGCAGAGAATTTGACACATTTTATAATTTAATAACCCTCCCCCTAGACACACACACACACACATCTATCTGTCCCTCCTGGTAATTCCACTCTGTGAAAGGCGGTAGTGGGATTTAATTTTCTTAAATATGCTTGTGCATTCATATCCTCACATGCACGGTACTGAAACATAAAATTATAGGCTACTAAATGTTCCTAATTGCACGGGCATATGTTGCTCTTAATTTTGAAAAAATAATCCACGCTGCAATCAATGGAAGCCTGTTTCAAAATTGACCGGGCAACGGCTGTGTTGCTAACTAACTAATGGAAGATTTAAATGGAGACAAGTGGCTATTTTCTCCAGGAGTGATGGAGATCACTCACTGCCATAATCAATTTGGATAACATGTTGGACTATTGGAAACTAAATAGTTGTGACAAAATACTGTACAAAGAAACGCTCACCATCATGACTTTTGGCTAGAGAGGAGAGCTGCTGTCTCTGCTCCAGTATGTGGTCCTGATGCTGAGCTTTCATAAGGCCCTTGCTGATTGGGTTACCAGGTAAGCCTTTACTTGGTAGGCAGTCAGCATGTTTATTTTTAACATTATAATAGTACAGCATTTAAAGTAATATTCCAAAACATTATGTTCACAGTAATGAAAGTCTCTCTCTCTCTCTCTCTCTCTCTCTCTCTCTCTCTCTCTCTCTCTCTCTCTCTCTCTCTCTCTCTCTCCTCCCTCAATCTCTCTCTCTCTCTCTCAGATCAATGTACCAGTCTTGTAGTGACACTTGGAGTAGTCTTATCTCGTCCCTGCAGACCTGCTCAATCCTTGCTCTCTCTCTCTCTCTCTCTCTCTCTCTCTCTCTCTCTCTCTCTCTCTCTCTCTCTCTCTCTCTCTCTCTCTCTCCTCCCCTCTCCTCCCCTCCTGTCCCTCCCTGTCCTCTCTTGTCCCTTGCTCTGCACTCTTCTCTCCTCATATCGCTCCTCTCCTCTCCTCTCTGCCATTATATTGATACTGATGATGGGTGCTGTCTAAACTTTGGTTAACGATGACAGATGAGGTTTCTGTTGCAGCTCATCTACAAGAAGTCCGCGCCGCTCACATTTTCACAAATAACACAAATTTCACAAATACGACTCTCTCCCACTCTGTTTCATGTCTCCCTCTCATCCAGGCTCTCACCCACAGAAGTGAATTGCTTCTTTTGCGTGAAATCCTTCTCTCTCCATCCTTTGGTGTTTTCCATGTTTTTATTTGCAGTAAAAGTCTACACGGCCCTTTATGTGCTGAGTGGCCTCCATGACCCTAAGGCTAGGGCTGTAATGGTATAAAATGTTCCTCAACAGGGTAACAGAATAGCATTACAGTGCAGTCTGTGGTGTCATTTCCAGTCGACAGCCCATTTCAAGTCTGCCCACAGCCTCCTCTAGTTGCTAGTTGCTAGTTTATCTAGCAAAGATGAACAGTTATTTTTTTCATGAGCAACAAGAGATGAGGAAAATAGTTTTGTGTCAAACATTTTAATATTGATTACAAGCAATTTTTTATTAATCAACCTCCCTCGGTTAGCCTACTTTCTTTGATGGAGTCTCACAGCTTCAGATTTACAATAAATGAAGGCCCACTTTTACACAGCAAGAATTCGTTCAAAATGTAGCCTAGGCCCTATTTAATCTACCAATCACAAAAACTATCCAATGCTTAATTAAATAAATGTTTGCCATAGCTTACGTGCAGTAACTTCTCCAAAGCGATTAGATTGAGATGTTAAATACTTTTGTAGTTCTAAAGTGGTGCTTCAACAAACCTCTGGGTGCCTTGAGAAACCTTTGGTTGCCTCAGAGGTGTTTTTTAAAACCCTTACCCCGTGTTCACGCTGTGAGCACCTTGGTTGATGGGTCACACTATTGTCACTGATTGCAGACGGTGTGAGAGGCTCTGATTGCATCTGTGTACTTTTCTAAAGTTTTGATCTGTCAAATCATGGATTTTTCACTGATTTTATTATTTATATATATAGTTTTGGTGAGTTAACACAGCTAGCAGGTGATAATTAGGTAATTGAAAATATACAGAAATAAACTCTTACCATTGATCCCAGTGATGGATGCAGCAATCATTTTTGAGATGTTTATTCCTGTACTCTTTCAAATAAAAATTGTAGAGAACTGGAAATCTTTGAATGGCTGTAGTCACGTATCACCCATTTCGTACTGAAATCTGATCTCTTCATGGCTGATAACCGCATGGCCAACTTCTTTTCGCCACGAGCTTGTTGATTTTCCCTGTTTGCCTGGTAGGAAATGAATGGGCTTCTGGCTACCTGTTGATCGTGCTGCTCACAGTGTGAACACAAAGATTCCCACGAGGGTAAAAGTTGTGGGCTCATTCATTATGATTTTATTTGGTCAGCCATTCCTATGAAAACATGCCTGGAGGATGTTTTGTTCATGAGTTGAACATCTTTTGATGTTGTCTCCTCTGATGTGAAATGGATTCTTTATTTATCAACTTACCTTCATGCTAGTTCCAAAGGCTATAACCAGGCGCATGGCCATGACAACCTCACACAAGTAAAGTAAAAAGACAAAATAATCTTTTTAGGCAATGTGCTGTTGTTGATTTTGGCCTATTTTGTCTGTATATTTTGCAGGCATTACAAGCAGGTCTACAGAGACAAAACATTCTGTAATTGAACTCGAAGTGTTTCCCCTGTTAGGGCTAAGCTTATCAACGGCTCCTGTTCTCTGCACAGAGAAACGGAGGTAATTATAAAATGTGTAATTGTCAGTGAATGAAGGGAACTGTATAATACAAATAAGTTAAAGAAAAAAACAACCCATTATCGCTAATTATGATAACATCAAATCACATGACAGTGTTTTGCTTGCTTACCCACAGAAATGATTAGCAGAGGATTATGTTAGGATAGTGGTCATTTGGAGGTCATGCTACCTACCTGAAAAATATATAAACAGCAAGCATGAATTGCATCCAGTCTCAGTCCCGGATGCACACATCACACGCTGTTTTCACTATAGGCAGACATAACAATGAATTAGAAAAGAAAAAAAGAAAAAGGTCCCAGCAAATCTTAATGGATCAGAGAAATCAGCTGATCACTACAAGCACTCACAGAACATCCACTACACAACGCTGCCTACATGACCCCAATCAACCCAGCACAGCAAGCATTTTCTATCCACAGCATCCTTTGCTATGTGTTGGGCTCAGCTAGCCAAAAAGTAATGTCACAATAAAATCTTCATATTGGTCGATAAAAATGACAATATATATCAATACATCACTGATTCTGTTGTACAGTCGGAAGTCTAGGTTTTGCTCCAGAGTGAAAGACCAGAAGGTAAACGGTAGTTTCAAGTATTATTTATTGTCAAATCATGATAAAGCAACATTATCTTCTAAACCACACTTCATCTTTTAGACCACGCGGATGGTCTAAATGGGAACCTGTGAGTTGAGGCTCCTGCAGGTTATGGTGGTAATGGCAGTGATGGTGGTAATGAGGTGGTTGCAGCCCTGATTTTTGAAGATATGAGGTTTCTGTTGTCCAGCAGGTTTGTGTCAGGCGTACTTTAGTTCACTGCAATGTGATTGGTTTAAAAATGTGTTTACAATGATGGCTTGTTTCCCTTGTTACTGTCTGCTGACACTGCAACACACACACACAGACAAACACATAATTACACACACACACTCATTCTGATTGATGTTCGTATTCACAATTGCGCGCGCACACACACACACACACACACACACACACACACACACACACACACACACAAGGAAGCATGCAGACTCATAATTGCACAGCAAAGGTGCAAGAGACACATAGACAGAAACACACACACAAACTTTTTTCTTTCACGCTCTAACACACACACACACACACACACACACACACAGTCTAGTGGCAGTGCTGTAGTCAGCAGGGGCTCATTTAGCCACTAAACGATTCAGGATGTTCACCATGCCCTGGTGTCTGACTGACCGTGTGTGTGTGTGTGTGTGTGTGTGTGTGTGTGTGTGTGTGTGTGTGTGTGTGTGTGTGTGTGTCAAGGCTTGTGGCCAACAGTGCAATAGATTTTTCTGGACAGCAGCTTTCTCTTTCTCCTTCCAACCCTTACAGTTTCTCCTTCCCTCTCTCTCTCTCTCTCTCTCTCTCTCTCTCTCTCTCTCTCTCTCTCTCTCTCTCTCTCTCTCTCTCTCTCTCTCTCTCTCTCTCTCTCTCTGACTCATGACATGGCATTTACCCAAAACTCTCATCCGAACTGACTCACTGTATCTTAGAACTTTGGCCCGATGCACGATCTTTGCATACTGATATCGGTGTTGATAAATGAGGAGGGGAATTAATGATATCCAACACGTCTGCCAGGAAACATTTTCCTTGGTGGTTGTGTGAACGAGAGACTGTTTTGATAGGGTCATTAGCTGTCAGCTGCCCTCCATCCAGGGACTGCATCTCCCCAGAGTGTAGGAAAAGGGCAGGGAGGATTGCTTGTGACCCACCCAGGCTACCCTCTGTTTCAAGAACTTTCCATTAAGGCTACACTCCCACACGAACCCCACAAACTCTGGACCCCTCACCATCCATTAGAGCGGTCTGTAAACCACACTACTGTTACTCTTCATTGCTCTGGTACCATGCAAGTGGTTTTACACAAATGTGCACAACCCCAATGTCAGCAGTATCTAATAATGTGTTTAATGCATTTCGTTGTATTCAGTATAAACTCCACATGGTGCACTGGCCCAGTAAACTGTTGGTCACTCTCCATAATCTGCTCTTCAAAGACACACACACACACACACACACACACACACACACACTGGTCAAACACACACAGCTATTGATATTTGAATAACTACACTCACCAGACACTTTATTAGGTACACCTCTCTAGTGCCGGTAGGACCCTCTTTTGCCTCCAGAACAGCCTGAATGGATTCAGCCACATGATCTGCTGTTTAGAGGAGCAGGCTGTTTGTAGTAACAAGCAGGTGTACCTAATAAAGTGGCCGGTGAGTGTATATGTATAACCTATTGTTATCCTGTGTCCCTTTATGTGCACTGAAACTCCATTTGTATTTTAATGCAACTTAATACTCATGCACCAGTTTAGCTCGAGGAGGAAAATGTTTTACTTTCACTGATGAATTGTATTACAATATAGGTGTTCATATATTAAGATTTTAGCAGACGTGTAAACTTTGTGTGTACATGGTTTGTGTGAGAGTATGTAACCTGAACAATGTTTGGTATAAAGGAATTACAGATTAAATATTAGTCATGGCTGCTTAGGCAAATCTATAAGATACACGTCTGCTGTGACAAGCGAAACAGTCTGTTACCAAGACAATACAACAATAATCATGGCTGCCATGACAACACAAATGGTCTGGTGTATGTACAGACAAATTCAGGAATTATATTGTCACTGATACAGCTGTTTGAGGATTGAAATGTGTGAGAAACAATAGAAGATTATAGAAATAACGGCTTACATTAATTAATTAACATCTCTACTTCATTAGGGAAAACCTTTTGCAGATACATTTTCAGAAGTGATATACTATATATTCAATAAAATAACACCATTGAATATAAAACCACAATAACAGGGAATAAATCATTAATGAGAATAATAATTATTACCATGGGACACAATTAACAAAATGAAATCAATGACATGAAAACAAATCTGTACAAATGTGTTGTAAGAAGGTCATTCCATAGTAAGTGGAGTCGCTAGTAGCAAAAGCACAATCACCCTTAGATTTTACCCTTGACTTTGGAGCAGCCAGGAGAGGAGACACAGGCTGAGGATCACAGTCCGACCATCACAGGCTGTGCTTCAGCTCATACAGAGTTAAAAGCTTGATGATGTATTCAGGAGCTAGATCCAGCCTTGAAAGTAATCAGCGAAATCTTGAAATCAATTTGAGAACTGACAAGTAACCAGTGTAAAGAGGCTAAGACTGAGGAGGTGTGATCATCATATTTCTTATTTGAGGTTAAAAGCCTGGAGAGTTGGAGACAATGAATGGACTTCTGGCTGAAACATGTACAAGGAGTTGCAGTAATCAAGATGTGAGGGAATTAAAGGATGACCTTTTCCAAGTCAGAGACTGACGCAAGCTACTTTATTTTGGAGATGTTTCCCAGCTGATAAAAACAGGACCGGACAACTTTCTCAACTTGACTTTCAACATTTAGTTCAGGGTCAAGGATAACACCAATGTTTCTAGCTGTATGTTTTATGTTGGCAGACAGGTAACTAAGGATATTGTTGATATGGGCTCGTTGAGATCAGAGAGCCAGATCTCTGATTTGTTGTCATTGAGCTGGACTTGATGTTTGCAAGATACTTTTTAAGGCTGCCTAAACTGCCTTAGTATCACACTGTCAGCCATGTTCGTCTCAATATGTGTGTGTGTGCGTGTGTGTGTCATGAATCCTACAGAGACATTGTAACCATGGAAACAGAACCACCTCCACTTCCTAGCCACATGCAGAGTTCTGGATCTGCTGACCCGACTCCATCTTTCCTTTACTCTCTGTCACTCTCCCTCCCTCTGTTGCCTTTTCTTTCTCTCTTTTCCCCCCTGTCTGTCTTTGGAGATATTTTGACGGGTTAATGCTCAGCTAGCGTGTCTGGCTCACACACACGTGGACACACAGCCTGAGGTGGTGTCTAACAGGGGATTTCAAGGGGGACAGCAGGATAGACAGTTTAATCTGAGAGAGAGCGAGGGATGGACAGAAAGCAAGAGTGAGAGAGATACAGAGAGATAGAGTGAGTGGGAGAGAGGCACAGGGGGAAAAGGTTATGACCAAGACATGTCTCTGAAACAGAGAGGAAGAGGAGATGGAGGAAAACTTTATTACTCTTCTGCTCCAGAAAGGAAAAGTGAGCAAGAGGGACTGAGGGGCAGACACTTTTGCTTTAGTAGACAGTTTATTCTTGTGGACCCCAGAGTAGGTGTCAACTAGGTAATAACTAAATCTGAACTAACACTAAACAGTATAAATGCTGCAGAATGAATGCTATAAGTACACCATTGATGCCTGTTTTTGAGACCACATACATAATAAGATTAAATGAAAGACAAGAACTTGAGTTTAAAAATGTTGTAGCTGCTGTTGAGGCAGCGATTAACTCCCCAAAGAGATGCCTAAAGTTAGACTATGAGAAGTTGGTTTGCCGTTTAGTCTTTCTTTTTCTTTTTTTTTCTCCTTTTTTCCTCTTAGCTATCTGCTCAGGGGCCCCCTGGTGGTAAAGGGCCCTTGGGCACTTACCTACTGTACTGTCACCTTAACAGTAGATCCAGCCACACCCCGTTCCAATGTCTGTGTGTGAGAGTGTGTGTTTGTAAAAAGCTGTGTGCAATCTGACAGCTGATTGAACGTGATGGTAAATACACTAGGCAGCACAGTTTAATTCTGTGTGTGTGTGTGTGTACCTGACTGTCTGTGTGTACGCATATATACCTGTGTGCATTAATTTGGGTGCATTGGTGTGTGTGTGCACGCGTGCAGGCGTGTTCATTCATCTGTGATTGTCTCTGCAACCGTGGGTGTATGCGCTTATCCCAGGTTCCCTTGGGACAGGGCTGATTGACAGCCCTATCCCCGGTTGTCATGGTGATGATGATGGATGTGTTTTTGGTTACCACGGAGACCGCTGTTTAAGCGTTCTATCTGCATGCATAATATAGTTTTAGCATAAAGAGATTCTGTAACTGACAGAGAGATAGAGAGAGAGAGATAGAGAGACACAGACAGACAGGACCAGAAACATTTTTACTGGCTCAATCTGTTAAATGCACAAGGAGTCGCATACATGATCTTCACATTATATGTTGCACAAGGTCACACATTAAACAGGATACAAAGTTGGCCAAGTTAAAGGCATACAGACGTACAGACTAGATAGACAGATAGACTAGATAGTGACAGGCAGCCAGGCAAGTGTTAAAAACAGTGCACGTCCTGTGATAAAGATGAAAGACTTGTGACTGTGGAATAATATAATTTTAACTATCTTGCACCTGTAGTGCTGAATTTTGAACATCCGCAGATATAGAATAATCCAACAGCCATAGGACTGAGACACATGAGTTGGTTTACAATATAGTTTACTAAAAGTTATCAGAAGTTCTTAGGGCGTTTTACAACCGACAATGTTGATGATGGGGGAGTCATTTTGTTTTTGGTTCACCATTTGCACCTGTTTTGGCCAATTCTTGTTCTATTACAGGTTGCAGTGCTGTTTTAGGAGGCACTGCTATGATAAAACACTAGTTCTATATATTGGGTGTATAACTGTTTGTTTTTTGCAGAAAGTGGACAGAATGTTTGGGCCAAATGCGTGTTTGTATTTTACCCCACTTCCAGGGTTACAGGTAGTGGTAGTGTTCTTGCTGTGGTCGCCCTCCACTGCTGAATGAAAATAGATGAAACGCCACACTACACCAGACTGACGTGAATTTAGCCATTCATATTCATTTTCATGCATCAAAGGCACATATATCATAACTAACATACACACATTCTCTCTCACACACACACACACACACACACACACACACACACACACTCCCTCCCTAAGGAGATAGTACTACACATGCTTTGATTTGCTTGTTTAGAGTGGGTACAGGACAACCACTTAGTTCAACTAGGCATGTCTGCATTAATCATATTGTTTAAAGAGATACACATGCACACACAGTGATATCTGCACGTGCATGCATGCAAAAACACATACATACACAGGTAAGGTACAGACATATAGCACACCCATACAGATACACTCACACACACTCACATGGGGTGCTGGTGTGTTTATCAGTAGTCAACATGCATGACTGGCTCATTCACAATCTAGCAGGCAATCAGGCTGTTCACATAGGCATGACAGGGAGACACACACCCTTTATCACACACATTGTTTGGCACACGGAGAAGAACAACTAGCTGTGTTTATAAAACAAACACACAATAACACACTGGCACTCAAAGAGATACATTATTTAGTACATGCACACACACATACACACACAAACATAATGCCCCACTGGTAACATACATAATCCATAGAAAACATGATGAAATATTGACTAATCATAGTTAAAAAGTACACCCATAAATCCCAATCCAAACGAGGGTTGGCCCATCATGACAGTAAGAATGGAATCAGCAAAATGAAAAACCTGTTTATTCTGAAATTGAGAATGAGCTGAGCTGACAATATGTAACCAGAGTTACATTTAAATGGATTTCAAAAGTGCACAAGGGTTTCTTCATCTATTACACTGTTAAATATTTTGTACATTTTAAATATCAGTGTTAACTCAACCAAATTTCTAAACAGACTTAAAAATGACAATAAAATAACTGAGTATCTATCATTTTATTTTGTTGCATGTTCATGTCCTTGTGATTTGTATTATTATTATTATTATTCTTATTAATAAAATTGACTGGTCAATCAATAACTGATCAAACAATCCTATTCATGATTACCTGACAGGCTATGAGTGTTTTGGATTTTAATGCTCTGGAATGTTGTGAGGGATATATAAAGTTGTATCATTTTTAATGGGCACTAAAATTGTTATAAAGGCTTTAGAATATTTTGAGAGTTTTGTAATGTGTTGAGGTGTCTATGAGGTGGCTGTGACGATTCTAAAATGTTGTCAGAATAGTTCTAGTTCTAGAATATTGTGTTGAATATTGAATATAAGTTGAATGTTGAGTAGTTCTTATTCTATTGAATAAGTGTGTATTTTGAACATATCTCATTAAGTCTCATTAAGAATAGTGAAAAACGTATTTCAGCTTGATGCAAACATAGCCCAAACGTACCTTATTTTTTGTATAAATATGTTTTTCAAAAGTTTAGTGTCTTTGTATCATTATGAAACTTGTATGATATTATTTTTACATATTACATAGATTATTGATACTGACACTGATAATACTGATATCCTTTTTATGTATCAAATGATGCATCAATAAAGTTGGAATTAAACAAAAGACTGTAAAGTTGTAGAACGTTACATGGGTTCTAAAATGGTCAGTGGGTTCTAGAATGACCACAGGCTTGTAGTGGATGGAATGTGGCAGTAGCAGAATGATCAAATAGTAGTTCTGTAGTGTTGTAGAATGTTACCGAGGTTTGTGATCGCTCTTGGAATCATGTGAGTGTTCTGGAATGTAAAGATGGTTCTAGGTGTCACATGGTGTTAAAATGGGTTCTAGAATGTCGATATGAAGGCCTGAACACTTACATCTCCTTAGGCAACGCATGTATCAAGCACAGACAGACATGTTGTGAATAAGATATTAGAAGCGTGTTGCATCCCATTTCTCCCAGAGGAGCACTTTAGCCTCATACATTATTCAAACACACACCAACTCACAAACACACACACACACACACACACACACATACACATACACAGACACACATGCTCACACAGGCCATATGTACACACACAGACAGACAGCCACGCACACACACATCCAGATACGAGGCAGTTCCTGTATTGATCTGTGAGTATTTAAAGCTGCTTCCAGTGAAATGGACCTTTCCCAGAGTGGGGTGGAGTGATTAAACATTTGCTAGTGAAAAAAAGGGAGGGAGAGGGAGGGAGGGAAGGAAGGAGAAATAGATAGAAAACAAGAGCTTGGAAAAGAGAAAGAAGGATGACTTTGCTTGTACTTAGATGCTTTGGCAGCATTGTGTGCATAATATTCATGCCAATAGCCACTGAATTAAAACTGAATTGATGATCAGAAACAGAGCGGGAGAGGAGTGGGAGGAAAACAAAGCAATGACATTTCTACGAAAAATGGGAAAAAAAAGACCTTTAGTAGCTCAAGTAGAAAAAAAAAAAGTTTTCAGCTCTCTATTCTCTCTTCCATGAAACATTTAGATAGAATGAGACAAAACCACAAGAGACAAAGAGAGAACCTGAAGTTCAAAGGTGTCTGTGGAATGACACACACACACACACACACACACACACACCCCTTCAGACCTTCTGACTACATTTGTTCCCTAATCCCTAACCTTAGCCCTTACCCAAACCTAGACCTCATTCTAACCTCAAATTTAACCCCAAAGAAGAAGAAGTGATGACCGGCAAAATGTCCTCCCATTGGATCAGAGAACCTTTCTTCACCTCTCTCTACACCCGTCTCTCTATCCATCTCTCTTGTACTTCTGTAGGTCTCTCTCTCTGTTTCTCTGTTCTCTGGGTTCATCTCTCTCCCTCTATCTCCAATCTTGCTCTCCAGCTGTAACCATATTCCGCTATCTCTCTCCCTATCTCTCTATTCTTCTCTCTAATCCTCTCCATCTCTCTCTCTATCCATCTCTACCCAATCTTCATCCATCTTCTTTCCCATTCCTTTCTTTACATCTCTCTCTCTCTCTCTCTCTCTCTCTCTCTCTCTCTCTCTCTCTCTCTCTCTCTCTCCTCATGGCTCTGTCGTATCTGCTAATTGGTTTTCTTTCCTTCCAGCCAGTCAGTCGTTCATTAAATCATCTGTCATAGTCTCTCGCTTTTTGTCTGTCATCTGTCTTCCCCCCCCACCCACATCTCTATCTCTCTCGCCCTCCCTATCTCTCTCTCTTTCTCTCTGTCTCTCATCCTTATCAGTAGTCATCAGAATTATATGACAGCCGCATGATAGATACCACGTCTCAATTTTTTAACTCTATGCATCTGTATGGATAGATGGGTCTAGTCTGAAAGTGCTCTGTCGTTGCTGATGTTAACAGTGTGGAGCTATGTGGATAGATGCTGTGGCAGGTTATGACTGGAGGAGTATCTAACCATTCATCTAGCCACTCATTAGAGGCAGTTGTTCCTTAAATAGTCTCTCTGTTTCTTTCAATTTCAATTACTCTATTGACATTAACAGAAACAAAATTGCTATAGCAGTTTCCATAATGTAATAAAAAATAGGGCTGTATGTACTCAAACTATTTTGATTTGATTAGTTGATTGATGATGAACTAGTTTGAGGTAGAGCGGGTCGGCCTCCAATCAGAACGTCAGAGCTTCAATCCCCGACTCCTCCAGTCCACATGTCGAAGTGTCCTTGGGCAAGACACTGAACTGCAAATTGCTCCCGATGGTCAGGCCAGCACCTTGCGTGGTAGCTCACTGCCATCGCTGTGTGAATGGGTGAATGAGAGGCATACATTGTAAAGTGCTTTGGATAAAAGCGCTATATAAATGCAGTCCATTTACCATTTTAATTGGAAATAAACAGTACGTGTGTGGGTGTGTGTTGGTTTTTATTCTCTGTATGACCCTCAAGTCCAGTTACATTTTTTCATGGAGCTCTTTTGAAAATGTTTATAATAAAGTGAACATGCATGAATACAGTTAAAACAGAGAGAGGCATCACAAATAACCCCAGGCACATCACAAACCTCTTTATCTTTCTGTCTCTCCTAGTAGATCTGTTTTCACTGCAATAGCTAATTGGATGAGCAGCTCAAAGTCTCTTTCTTTCATTACTTTCATTTCACTGGTGTTTGTTTCTTTAATCTGCTGCTCCTGTAGGTCCCAAATCTTACCCTCTGTTTCCCTCCATCCATCCTCCAACCTCCCTTTACTCTCTCTCTCTCTCGGTCTCCAAAAGTTGCTTCAATATTTTTTAGCCCTGGACACAAACTGAGTAAATTCAGTCTGTCACCCTGAGGCCAAGCGCCATCAAACATGCTAGCACTCTTGTCTTGTGGAGACAGAAACAGACCCGCGCCCCGACTTGGTCCCAAACCACAGCTTGAGAGAAAAGGGTTCTAGAGAGTAAATATATTAGAGAGAATCCTCCATGGGTTCTACTGAGGGAGACAACAACATAGCAACTGCCCCGAGGTGGGAAGATTGACAGACGCTCACCTCTTCATCTCCAGATATCGACTGTGGAACAGAAACAAACAAATATGTAGATGGAGGTATCGATTGGTTTCTATTACTTTTGAACACACCTTATTGCATTTTCCTGTTGCTATTGATTAGCCCTCTCATGCCAATATTGATTTTGGACCAGAGAAGAGTAGAATTCAACTAGACGTGGGGATGAAATGTCCATCCATTGGTGGTAGAGGTCATCTTCTATATTGATTTATTCAGAAATGTGTCTGGCATTATACATTATATATTAGATCATATAGTCATCGTGTCTTTTCCATGTCAATCTTGATTATGGAACAGAAACAAGTATCGGGTTGTATCAGAACGTCAGTCTGACTGCAGGTCGGTTTTGAAATACTTGTGTCACGTTCTGTCCACGTCCATGTGTAAATGTCTTGGCCTGGCTGAACTCTTGGAACACACCTCGTTACCTTTCCTTACCTTTTCCTCCACAATATTGATTAGCGTTGTCATCTCCAAATATTGATTATGGATAGAGAAAAAAGGTCAACTAACTATCAATGTTGAGAGGCATTACTGTGATGGTGTTGTTGGTTCATACATGTACCTTATATCTGTGTGCTTGAATTGACTTGGCTTCTTGACTTTCTCTCACCAATATTGATCAGTGTCTCTGTGTCTAAATATTGATTACATGAAGGCTAAATGTCAACTAAATGTAGCGTAACTTACTGATCTGACTTCATGGTTGTGGTTCATCCGTGTCAGGGCATATTGCCATCACATCTCCACGCCTGTATAGACTGCAGATGTCCTGTTGGAAGAGACTCTATCATCACTTGAGACGTGTGACATTTTGCTACCAAATGCATTGTGATAATAAGCTATTATTATAACTGGACTTGGTGACAATCTAATCATGCTGCTTTTAGAATGACACGTCACATTTCATAGTGTAGCATTTTCATACGTCTCTCTCTTTATGTGCCTCGTCTCCAAAGACTCTTTATCATACGTGCCTTTATTCTTTACACGCAATTAAAGTTAATATGCCACCTGCATTTGCCATCGTCCTTATTGGTGAAAGACTGAAGTAACAGAGAACCATGATTGCTACTGCTGTCATCGTTTGATGGTGTGTTACAGTATTATGGGTATAGTTATATTTTTCTACACATCATGGATCAAACTTTGCTAATAGTGGCTTGAAAATGTTGTTTGATTAGATCATATGATGATCTAGATTGGCCTGTGTGTGTGTGTGTGTGTGTGTGTGTGTGTGTGTGTCTTTCAAAGAAGAGGAATGAGAGAGGAGGAATGAGGAAAGCAGGGGAGAAGTGAATTTGGTTGGAGAGAGGAGAGACAGAGTGGAATGTATTTTGTCAGAGCTGTGAAGCATTAAACTCTTGGTATGCAGCTATTAGTCTAAGATGTCAGGGATGACATTTAACACACACACACAGTCTCTCTCGCTCTCTCTCTCTCTCTCACACACACACACACACACACGCATACATCAACACACACTTAATCGCCCATACACAGATACAGAGGCAGACACACACTTTGAATACACACATACAACGGAACAGACACACACTCAGAGAGAGGAAGAATGAGAGGTAAGGTTTATAAATCACAACTTTAGGAGTTTGTTGCCACGGTTGATAATTTAGAAACTTTGTTTAATGACCAAGTGGGAAAACTGGAACGCTAGACTCATCCGTCTCAGTACTGCTGTGGAGTCAGACAGAGAGATAGAGAGAGGGGGGAGGGAGTCTGTTTCTTTTCTTCTCCCTTACTCTCAACTTGTAATCCTTTATACCCTTATTTTTTCACCTGTCATTTAGTTTTAATTTTCTTTACTTCCTCTCCTCTGCTGCCCTCCTTTCGTCTAAGGGTGTGTGTTCGTGGTGAGTAGGGACACTGCTCAACTGGAGCATCCGCCCTGCTGAACCCTCTGAATCCCAACCTGCTGCAGGGGCTCTGTTGTGTAGCAGATCCTTAACCTTTGACCTCCCTGCAGAGGGAGATAAGCAAAAAGGAGAACTTCTTTAGTGAGATTAATGAAGTATCACATTAATGGTATTATACTGGAAATGATTAACTTGGTTCTGCAGTACCGGAGGCATAACACAATCTAGAGCCATTGTGGGATTTTCTCTTGTTCTCTCTCGGTTATTCTTTGATATTAAATTTGGGTCAATATCAATAAAGGGATGAAAGTAATCACATTATAGTCATCATATCTTATTTTAATATAGTCTGTTACCAGAGATATAAATATGATTGTATTAGACTGTATTAGGTCTATCTATCTATCTATCTATCTATCTATCTATCTATCTATCTATCTATCTGTCTATCTGTCTATCTGTCTGTCTAGCCTTCTGTCGCTCTGTCTCCTTCTGGTGATCTTCCTTTAAATCACTCTTCTGCCCTAATTGGTTTAAATGTCGGGTTGTTAGTTGACTGGCAGACAGCATCTGTTCTTTGATTTGTGGACAGATGGTGGGAGGAGCTGAAGGTCAGCCTGGTTACTGACACTGTCACCGTGTGTGTGTGTGTGTGTGTGTGTGTGTGTGTGTGTCTGTGTGTGCATGTATATGTTATATGATAGCAGCCTGTTCATCTAAATAAAATCCTATATAGAGTGGGTGGACAAAATAATGGAAACACCTCATGAAACAAATGACAAGTTGAATATGACTGTAAAGCAGTATGCAGCTTTAAAAGAGCTCTGGCAGTCATCACTTTTAGTGGGTTTTCAAAGCAACATGAGACAACAGAGTTCCTCATAGTTGGTACCTGAACTGCAGGTGCATCAGTTGGTCCCTTGATATTCATATCTTATTTATAATATAACATACCTAATATATGGTTAGCAATTTGTTTATAATATGAATAAAAGTGTGAGTAATAAATACAAAGCTGAACAATGAATAAAGAAAAAAAGGGCAAATTCACAGGTCATTTAAACAACATTACAACAGATCATTGTTTCATCATTCAAGTGAAAGCCAGAACGTCAATGGGGAATACACTCCACAGATAAATTGTATTTCTCTTCCTTAAAATACAAAAAGGTATCCACAAGGTATATTTATAAATGTGTCAAAAGTAATTTGACTCACTCATCACGACAAGGTGCTAATATTTGTCTTCAACAAACAAGGAAATGTGAGAAATGAGACCTTAACGACGTGACATTCTGCAGAACACCACACATCTCCAGCTTATAATAGGATGTCTCCAGAATAGTACAGTGCAAAGGGAGAATGCAAGCTATACAATAGCTAATATAGTATATAGGCTCTATGGCTATGGGTGCATTTCATTTCAACTGGTTGGATTATATACTCACTCACATGTATGTGCACACTTGGCATGGTGGCTAGATTGCGTCCGAAACCACGTCGAATTGCAATCACAATGCGAGGCTGACCACGTCCATATCCGGTTTTGACGACCCGACAGCAACGTCAGCAAAATCTGATTTCCCGGCGTGACTGGATGATAAAAGTCACATTGAAACCGCCAGCATAACCGTATCCTCTGTGCATTCTGGCAGCGTGGCATACAGTGCTGCAAAAGAGGCATGGTGAGTGTCCAGTAATGCGTTGGACCAGTGTACCATGAGGAAATTCATTGCCAATTTGTGCATGGGTCATTGGCGTGCACATGCTTTACAATCTCCCTCCTGCCTATTCACCCATTCATCGCAGGTAGATGGGAAGAGGGAAGGAGGAAGTTGACGAGGGAGAAAGACGGATATATGTATAAGGTTTATAGGGGGGACAAGAGGTTGATGGATGGATGGGTGGCGGTAGATAGGAGAGGAGAAGGAATGGATGGATACAGCCGGGAGACAGAGGAGAGGAGAGGATGATGTACATGGCCCATAATCCTTACAGGCTGACAGCACACTGGGCTTTCTGTGATTGAAGTCTGTGTGTGTGTGTGTGTGTGTGTGTGTGTGTGTGTGTGTGTGTGTGTGTGTGTGTGTGTGTGTGTGTGTGTGTGTGTGTGTGTGTGTGTGTGTGTGTGTGTGTGTGTGTGTGTGTGTGTGCGCACGATAGTGATCTGCCTATCAAAGGGATGCAGGGAAAGGATGGAGTTATGGGACAGAGGGCAGGAAAGAGGTAGGGAGGGAGGGAGGAAAGTGTAGATGAGTGGAAAAAAGAGGAGTGGAAGAGATGAGGCCAGAAAAACCATTAAACATAAAATCAATCAGCAGAAAGAAAGAGAGAGAGAGAGGGAGAGAGGGAGAGAGAGATACAGAGAGAGCGAGATCTTAGAGAAAGAAAGCGAGACAGAGAGGGATAAAGAAGGAATCCTCAGATGACTGCGATATTGATGACAGCACAGCGGGGAAGAAGGGATGAACGGATGGGAGAGACGGAGGGAGGTGGGGGGGAGGATAAGGAGGCTAAGAACAAGTGATCAAAGCACCCCGGGCCATGAGAGAGAGAGAGAGAGAGAGAGAGGGAGGGAGGGGGGCTGAGACGGGACGAGTTAGGAAGGGGCATGAAGGGGATGGAGGGAGGGAGGGTGAGAGGCAAGGGAAGGAATACGAACAGAGGGAGAGAGAGAAGGAGGCATTGAGGGGGGAGGAGGGGGAGGATAAGGAGAAAAGATGATTGAAGAGGAAGTGATGTTTTATGGTCATAATAATAATAATAATAATAGTAATAATAATAATAATAATAATAATAGTAATAATCATAGTAATAGTAATAATAATGGTGATAATAATAATAATAATAATAATAATAATGATGATAAGGATACAGAGGACACATGAGGAGGGGAGTAGTGAGAATAGAGGAGAGAACAGTGGGGGAGCATAGCGAGAGAGAGGCAAAGTAAAGGGCAACACTAGCTCACTGATCTGATAAGAAGTGAAGGAAACATGGCCCACACTCTCTCTCTCTCTCTCTCACAGACACACTCACACACACACACACACACACACAGAGTCACACCCAAACTAACATGCATAACACCCTCTCCACACACACACACTTTCCCTCCCCCTGTGGGTTAGTGCATTAGGGCATGAGCCTGAGTTCAGTCTCCCCAGGATGCCATCTGAAATAAGACCAGAGGGCAGAGCAGAGCAATGGAGCCAGATAGCAAAGCCCTCACATACCTATAGATTTACTCTAGTTGTCCCCCGTGATGGAATCCTGGGGGGACTATATATCGGCCTCCTTGCATTTCACTCGCTTGTCCATCTGTCACACATGACACCTCAGACATTGTTGAATCGGAAACTTTGAGAAAGTATGCATCTCACCACTGTGTTTCAGCATTTTCAGAATTGATTGGCAGGGGGGGCAGATTTCCTCCAAAAGTTTGGTCTGGGCAAGAGGGTAGGCAAGTGATAGCTTCGCCACCTTGAGAAACCACTTCCATGAAAACTCAAATCTGTTTCTCTTCAAACTAATCAGGAAAATAAACAATTGATAGATTGCCAGGGGGCACTGAGCAATGTCCCAGACCACTAATGCTTTTACATTTACAAAAGGTCTACTGAACATACAAAGGGTAAAATGCTTGCTTGTTCAACAAATCTTTTCTTTTTAATTTCACGTTTCACATTCACATTTTCTCTCTTTTAATAGAAGTCAGCCATCAGTCCACCTTGCAGGCCTTTCCACCTGTCTGTCACCTGTCACTGTTGCATCAATAGGCTGGAGGGTTTGTGTGTGTGTGTGTGTGTGTGTGTGTGTGTGTGTGTGTGTGTGTGTGTGTGTGTGTGTGTGTGTGTGTGTGCGCGTGCGTGCGTGCACGCGCATGCATGTCTGTGTGTGTGTGTCAGTGCCTGGGGACCTCCTGTTGTCATGATAAACCTGTGACAGCTGTCATCCTGCAAGCACTGCAAGCACAGCACTGTCTCCCATGGTGTGGACACACGTACACACAACCACTGACACTCACTCACACACACACACACACACACACACACACACACACACACACGCAACATAGCTCTCCTGTAAGTTGACAGGGTCTCAGCAGGTCTTGGTTCAGGGTGTTGGGTCATTCATTAAAAACAGGAATTTTACGTAACTTGTTTCCGAAGTGACGTCTCTCTCTGCCCAGCTATGGAATGAGTGTCTGTCTGTCTGGACAACTGAATGGTCTGTCTGTCTGTCTGTCTGTCTGTCTGTCTGTCTGTCTGTCTCATTGGTCTATTTGACTATCTGTTGAAATAAATGAATTATGATAAATGAGTCATGAATTTTCTTCTTTTTCATTTTTCAATACATCATTGTGTGTAGTTTTAGACAACGCACATCTTGGCTTAGTTTTCATCGCCACAGGTGAAGGACGTGTCAATAGCAACACACGTCGACACAATATGCATTCCTACTGAAGCACAAGACATGCGTTGTTCCCAACTGCATGCACCGATCTACTGAAAAAGCACAGCCCGTTTTTGATTTCATCAGTTTGAATTCATTTCAAGCTACTTATTTTGTTTCATTCTGTTTCTCTCGTTTCCTGCCCAATACAATTTGTACCAATCCTTTTTCTGTCTATTTCAATCTGGTTCCATTTTTGTTCTTTCAATCTAATTCTGTCCATTTCTATTTGTTCCTATCTATTTCTATTCACCTGATGCCTTGTTTCTATTAATCTATTTATTTGTTCCCTGTCTCTACTCATTCCAGTCCGTTCCTTCAGACCTCTAACACCCTTTGCCACTTATCTCAATTTGTTTCTATTCATTTCTATTAGTTATTGTCTGTTGCTCTATGTGAGTTGTGGACCATAGTTATTCTCTTGACCCCTCTGTGGGTGGAGTCTGGCTTGGTCCCTCCCCTCTCTCTGTCATCTGTACATGCATCCTCTTTGGCAGCACCACCTGGGCGAGCCCAACAGACCTGCATGTATACCTGACAGCGCCTGTCTACACTCTTAAAAAGGATGTGTCTTTTTCAGATCATCACTGACAGCAGTTTAGGGTAATACACATCTGGTTACTCTCCAACACTTGTGATCATTGTTCTTTTGATGCGATTCATACACGATGTGTTGTCGAGTAATACAAATGTGTCATCCCAGACTACACTCAGTGATGTGTCGAAAATGACATATCGACTTTAAGAGTGTGTTACATACAGTATTGCCTCTTTTATGTATGACTATAAATTATACAGATATAATTTATACCATGTTTACAGTTGGACTTGTATGCTCTCAGAAAAAAAGGTTCAACATTGTATCTTTCATCACTGGGGCAGTGGATGCTAGGGCTGGGCTCAATTCACTTACAGTTAAGTGCTGTTCAAACTTTAAACAGAACCCTGCATTTATAGATTGGATATAAAAAACATGACAAATACTCACTTCAAAGTCAACTGAAAGAGAAGCGTGTTGTGAAATGAACACAGTCCTTTTGAATGAAGCCAAAGCCCCAGTGATGCAACAAGGTCCAATGAAGTATGTCTTTCTCTGTGAGTGTATCTGTATAAATTATATATGTATAATTTATGCCGTGTGCACAGCGCAATCCATGTGTCTTTATCTGTTATAGAGTAATCAATATTACTATCAATTATCAATCAGATGTGATCAATAATAAAAAAAGAGACAATTACTGATATCTACCATCACATCTGGTGCTAATGTCTCCAAACCAATTGAGAATAATAGACTGACACTAAAACCAGCCAATTGGGATGCAGTAGAATCTAAAGTTTCTTGGAGGTGATTGGAGGAGAGGAGAGCGTAGCTCTGTGATTGGAGGAAGGGAGAACTTTGTTTTTGGAGGAGAGGACAGCAGCTCCGACTTTGACAGGAATTATAGCCTGACCCCTAAACCCCACCCCTTATTCTAATTGGCTAAAAGAAAGCACCCTGAATCTATTGATCTGACTGGCTTAAAGGAAATAAGAGCTCATCATGTATATGCATATGTTAACATTTATATGCTATATTTCATATCTATTAAATATGACTTGAGAGCTCCATATTTTCACAATATGGTTAGCTAATATGACTTCACAAAAGACATACACTGCTAACAATGAAGCCAACAAAATAACATTTTGAGCGACATCAAAACAGCAACATTAAGACAGACAACTAAATCAGAGAGAGAGAGAGAGAGGTGGGGAGTTGGGCTGGCTGACTTCCAATCTGTTTGATTGGCTGAGAAATAATGCTGTAACAATTAAGAATCAGTTCTTAATTGATAATTGAATATTTGGTTAATTCACTTAATTGAAGTATTTGTCAATTGACCAGCCTGATTGAAAATCAGTGAAAATCTAAAGAATACTTCCAAAAGCAACAAAATTCATTAAAAAAACAAGTCCCGCCCCTCGGTCCCTCCTCCTCTCCCTAACCCAGGTTTTCTATTTGTCATTCTGATTTGATTGACAGCTGAGGACACATGTGGGGGCACTGTGAGGGGCGGCAGTGGGGTGGTGACCAGTCCCGGTTACCCCGGCAACTATGGTAACCAGGCCGACTGTACATGGATCCTATTGGCCGAACCTGGAGACACCATCTCTGTCGTCTTTACAGACTTCCAGACGGAGGAGAAATATGACTACCTGGAAGTGGAGGGATCCGAACCACCAACCATCTGGTGAGTTATACACAGCTGTTTTATTATTATTTTATCAAATGGGTTGTGTGTTTATGGTCCTGGTTGCTGTGTTGTTGAGAAGTGTGATAACCTGGAAGTGCAGGAATCTGAGCCACCAAGCATCTGGTGAGTCTGGATTCAATATATTATATTTTAGAACCATTTATGAACGACAGTGGAGGGAAGGCCAGTAGAGGACGTGTCAGGGTTCAAGGTTAGATTCCTAGATGCAAGAGAAGTACCATGAACTCGAGGAGGAAAGATGTGAACCACCAACCAAGAACATTAATTGTATTGTATGTTTATACCATCTGTCCTGCAGAAGGGTTGAGGGAGTGGAACCATTGACCATATGGTGAAAATTAATATATATATCATACAGTGCAACCTTCAGATGTGGATGGGTATGTGCAAGGTTTAGACTTCATGAGAAAACAAAAGGTAGGCTAAGGTGGAGGGATCCGGACATGTGGCCATCTCTTCAGATGCAGTTTCTGCCAAAGGTGATGTAGGCAATCGCCAAGGGCGGCAAATGCTTGAGGCGCCCACAGCTCTCTCTCCACCCACACACACACACACACACACACACACACACACGCATGCCTTTCACTGTGCTGCTCTCCTCCCACTGATGCTTCTCCTCACCAGTCAAAGAGCACCTCTCCTCTCTTAAACGCTCACTGTGTCAGAGTGGGTTTCCTGAAAGGCATCGTAGCGCCAAGCATAACTTGAATTATCTCTTCAAGACATTTGAGAATTTCACGAGTGTTCCCAAAACGTGTCGCACCTCACATAGTATGTGAAATCTCTCGTTTGTTTTCCGACAACCTGGTGCTAGTCGTGAGGTTTCACATATCTCTTAGCAGGTGGAATGAAGGCAAAGATCCTTTACTACAGGCACAGATCGCTGTCTAACCTGCACTTCACAACATGGCAGAAGCATTATCTGCATTATCTTTTGGCCCCGGCATCCCATACTTTGATGTCTTTTCTAGAATGCTGTATGAATCTATATTTTTAAAACTGGATTTCCTGTTTGGAAAATGTTGCTCTTCTCTTTTTATCTTCTGCCATTTTTAAGCAAGGAACTAAACTACAGGTGAACCTCTTTTTATAGGCTGCATGACTCTGCCAGTGTAATTGGATAATTATATGGCAGGATTTTCACATTTAGGTTGATGAGCATGTCATGGTTGAGGTTAAATTATGTTGGCATGTCATTACTGTTCCTTTAGATAAATGCAATCACAATCAGTTGTGACATCCTGCTGAGCCCCTCAATCCACAATGACAAATCATGAAGTATATAATCAGTTGTCCTTTTAGCAGACTCTTCCTAAACCATTGCAAACTGTCTGCGAAGTATGTCGTGAATTTTCAAGATCAGCCGCTATCGGGAAACCCAGGTCAGTGAAATCACATCTAACTAAATAACATGGAACCGAATGCGGCCCCAGTTTTTCCTGATTTATATATTTAAAAAAAAAAAAAAGATTCCACATTGAGTTGGTTTAGTCATGGGATATGACCATTGATTGACAGGGGCCGGGGAATGGGCAATAATAATAATAATAATAATAATAATATAATCTTAATAATAATAAGAAAAGGTCAAAGCCATAAGGTGCTCATTTTGGGAAAAAGAAAAATACATTTATGTACAATATTTTCTTTAATGTTTCATTGTTCTCTTATTGTTTATTTTAATATTAGAGGATAACATAATTCATAGAGTCCCATCTAATCGTTAAAACCATGCTACTTCAATTGCTGCAACTACAATTGGCTGATCTTGGACATCGCATGCTTATTTTTGTTCTTCTTTTAAAATAAGTTACTTTGTGTACACTATTTTTTATTTGTGTATCTTGTATCTTCGATTTCTTGCAGACATACAATAAAAGGGGAATATAATGCCTAGGGCACCAAATGAGCCAGGACCGCCGCTGCATCTCTAGCAGTAAAACATCATCTGGGGTGGGTGTGCATGTGGTGAGGGGTATAACAGGAATATGAGAGCCTCGCTGCATTTGAGGTGTGTGTAATGCTGGTTCAAATCCCTGCAGCTAAAGAAGGAAAAGAGCGTTTGTTGAAACTTGGCACTTCTATACCGAGGTCTTGGAGTCACATAGTCAGCTGCGCTAATGGAACAATTTAACCACACTTGGAGTACAGCAATAAAAAGTTAGAACAGGTAATAAAAATATGTAAGAACAAAAGTAAGAACAGGTAATAAAAAGAAAACATTCTTACAGAAATAAAGTGTTACTTTTTTATCTCTTCTTCTCCAAATCTTTTTTTTTTTTTTCATATCTCGGGGTCGGAAATAAAAAAGCACTATGTTCAAGTACTGTGTGTGTGTGTGTGTGTGTGTGTGTGTGCATGTGTGGTCTTTCTACATGAGACCCAGATATTAGACCTCATAAATCACACAGGAATTAACTGATCTGTGCTAGTTAGCCTTTTAGCCGCTCTCCAGAGTTTTCTATTAGTTTCTCATGTGTTTTCAGACGGTTCAGTCATAACGATATTTTATAGCTATGGCTCGTTATCGATTGATGGTAAATTAGGCTATTGATCTACTACTGCTGTTGCTGTAACCAATTTGAATGTAATCATGGTCAGGGGATATTAGTGTGTGTGTAATCAATTTGAAAGTAATAATGGCCAGGCACGTGGCGTTAGGGATGCATTAGTTTCTCTATGCATGTGCACGCCTGCCTGCTCACCTGTGTGTGTACTTGTGTGCGTGCTGTGCGTGCGTGTGCGTGTGTGTGTGTGTTTAAAATCATGTCAGAAGAAGAGCATGCTGGGAATCAGTTTGCTCACTTGTCGTTCCACGTTCAAACATGAAATATAAAAAATAAGCATTTAAAAAAGACTGAGCAATGTTATTTCTCTGCTGGGTTAAAACAAAAAAAGCTGTTGAGGTAAAACAACGGGCATTCAGCATTGCACACACTGTTCTCTACTGTGTTAATTATTGATGGTTATCTCATTGTGATTTGTCTTGTCTTTTTCACAGATTTTTAGCGATGAGAAAATCCTTAGGCCATTCAGGTAATGGATGCCAGGCTGTTGTTTTGAATTAAAGGGAAATACAAAACCTTACTGCTGTGCATTTTACATGTTTAGGCGTATTTACTACCAGTATTTACTCCTCAGAGATATGGTTAGCCCTTGGGGGATAGTGCAAGGGTGACTGGTAGTGTTTGATTCAGTCTGGCTGGGATCTTGGCTGGAGGTAGACATGCTATACGTACCCTTCTGTAGTTATTTAGTTGCTGAATTAACTGCTGGCGTCCTATATACTGAGGTCACTGTGTTGAGGTCTCTCGTGCTTATCATCAGTCCCTTCCAGCTGCCTGGCTGATAAACTGGTTGTGGTTTTATGCTGAGAGGAAAGCAGAGACGTTGAGACATACAGCCTGGAGCTGAACTCTCAATAACTGGTGCTGATGGTGTCGATAACTCAAAGTGTTATACTGACCCCATACGAATTCATGTTTTTTCATCAAGCTCATTGTTTTCTGAGAGTATTAACAGTCAGAGTATTGACCTAAGACGTCAAAGCTGGGGGCTCTAATATCAGAATTAGAGTCACTAAAAACACTATTTATCAAGTATAATAAATACTCAGGAATATTGGCACTGGTGCAGAGACATAGTAGTGCAGTACATCCTGTTGTTGCAGGACTGACACATACAATGCAAAAAGGGCCGTGCAATACTTCCTGTAGACTGTACACTGTACATACTACAGTACAAATACACAGTAACAAACAGTCAGTATACCACCCCATTTACACAAACAGCTTATCCTCCAGACAATGAGTCATATATGAATAAAGTATTTAAGATATATATTAGAATAGGTAGGAGGCATGATTTAATTGTGTGATTGCTGGTGCCAGACACGTAGGTTACAGCATCTCAGAAACGGCTGCCCTCCTGGGATTCCCATGCGCTACGATGTCTATAGAGTTTACTGTGAATGGTGAAATGAAGACAAACACATCCAGTCAGTGGCAGTCCTGTGGGTGTAAAAGCCTCTTTGATGAGAGGTCAGAGGAGAATGGCAAGACTCGCTCAAGCAAACAGACAAGCCACAAGCATGCAAATACCAGCTCAGCACAACGGCGATGTGCAGAAGGGCATCTCAAAGTGCATATTTCGTTGAACCTTGAAGTGGATGGGCTACAACGTCAGAAGGCCATGCACTCCTGTCAGTCAAGAGCAAGACGCTGAAGCTACAGTGGACTTTACCAGAACTGGACCACTGAAGAGGGGGGACATTTTGCCTGGTTTCTGTTCTGACATGCAGGGTCAGAACTTAGTGTAAACAGCATGAATTCATGGATCCACCCTGCCTGGTGTCAACAGTAACAGCCTGTTGGTGGTGGTGTAATGGTGTGGGGAATGTTGTCTTGGCACAAATTAGGCCCCTTAGTACCAATTTAGCATCATTTAAACACCACCACATACCTAAGCATTGTTGCTGACCAGGTGCATCCCCTCATAGCCACAGTCTATCCTGCTGGATACTTCCACAAAGCATGCATCGCCTGCAGATGGCTCCAGGAAAATGTTAGTTTACTAAAAGGCCATTGCCTGCACGGATCTCAACCCGATAGAACACCTTTGGGATTAAGTGGAATGGGAACATGTTTCATATTTGCAGCATAACTGTGTTGCCAAATGTGCTGTGCGTAAATCTGCTGTGCATGAATGGGCTGTGAGAAATCTGCAGGAACTGTGTGAATATATTGAGTCAGCATGGACCAAAATCCCCGGGGAATATTTTCAGCACCTTGTTGATTCCATGCCTTCAGGTTGTTTTGGAGGAAAAGGGGGGGGGGGGGTCCTGCTCTGGCTAAGTCTAAGAGGGTACTGAGCGTACATTCTGCATTTTGTCACTGTGTGCATTCACACAGCATGGGATTGTGGGGTGGGAGCTGTCGAGTGGATACAGTGATTTGGGTTGGACATTCAGTATTGACTTTATAGTGTGGAGGTGATTGATAGTCCACATTAAGGTTCTGGTATTGAATAAAGATTATCGGGATAAGTCAAAATCATGTCAAAATAGTGATTATTAGTTAGATGTGGACTATTGACAATAGTTACATTGGTTCTGCTCATAGACTCATAGATACTGATGTCATTGATAGTTCCATTCAATATTGTTCAATAATTCCTGTCAGAAGAATCGTTCTTGTAGCATTACATTTTGGGTGTACCCAAATGTCAGGCTGTCCCTGGGTATGATTACCAATGTTTTACTCCCTTGTGTGTGTGTGTGTGTGTGTGTGTGTGTGTGTGTGTGTGTGTGTGTGTGTGTGTGTGTGTGTGTGTGTGTGTGTGTGTGTGTGTGTGTGTGTGTGTGTGTGTGTGTGTGTGTGTGTGTGTGTGTGAGTGAGTGTCCAACTGTGTGCATATGTTGGCACCTCAGAAGGAAGGCCAGTCATGAGTCACAAGCCCAATCTAAGGGCAGATTCCTGGCACAGATCACACAGAAGGCAGGATGCAGGGAGAAAACACTCATCTTTAATTATTAACTTAGACACAACTCAAAGATATCTTCAGAAATCAAATTCTTCAGGAGGACCTTCAGCAGCCTCCCTGGCCGCTCTCTGGATGGTCTCCCCTCTTGGACTGTGGAATCCACTCTTTAAAGGTGTTTTTTGACCTCAGGAACCTGAACCTTTTTTGAGCAGGAACCTTCTCAGCAGGAACCTTTTTTCATTCCCTAAAAGAGTTCAAGGTTGCTTTCCTACCACACCAAAGTACTGGAGAGATTGTGCAAATAAGGAGTATGTGACGCAACAAAAGTGAGACTGTTTGGTTTTATACGTCATTTACATACGCGACAACCCTCACAACAAACATGGAGGAAGTTCAAGCAGCTATGGTGTTGATCCGCCCTTCACCTTGGGCAAGATGGCCGACTGGCTGTTGTCTGCTGGTTGAATGTAGTTCAACCAGTTTCTCTGTGGCACATACCCCAGTGTGTGTGTTTATATGTGTGTTTGTATCCCAGTATCAGCATATATTTGTCCTCTCTGTCCCCATGAAAAATTGCAAAGCCTCATATTGGCAAACAAAACACCAACCACTCTGTTGTGTTTCCATCACCCTTCTCTGTAAACAACCATTGTTTACTTATCTGTCTTATCAGAACAATGGTGAGATACACGACTAAGAGACACATTGAAATGACATTAAAACATTGAGCACATACCATGTTCAACACTTCGACCTGGTAAACTTTTTGATCAGCGTAGCAAACAACGTACGTTGCTGTAGCCATTGGATGGGGCTGTTTTCTGTTGAAACCAAAGAAACCTCATAGTACGTGGAGAAAAACCTGGTCTTGAAACTGACTTGACTCACCTAAGATGGTCTTGATCACAGCCCTGCTGTAAATGTATGTATCCATGTCACCAGAGAGTGTCTTGTTCTTTAATGGACCCATTGGCTGTTGTAGAGGTCAAACATGTGACCTTTTAGCTACAGCATGGTCTCTCTGAAAACTAGGCCATACTTATACCCTCTTAATTCCTAGGCAATTAGCTCACAATACTAAGTGCTAATATACTCATTTCCAATGGCAATTAGCACAAGATGCTAATAGTGAAAATGCTAATTTCTAATGGCAATTAGCAGAAGAAGCTAATGGCTGATTTGCTAATATGTGAGTATGTGGAAGAATTTGTTTTGTGTTTATCAGTTGCTGCAGGGCTGACAACACAGACACACACACCAAGACACACACAGAGGTACATTCATGCACACACACACACACACACACACACACACAGACACTTAATCAGTATGCAGAGAGGTGTGTTTGTGCCTATGAGAGTAGTATATCGCTGTTAGCTAAGTGCCTGTAATCCTAGCCTAACACCACACACACACATACACATACACACACACAGTTTATATTTTGTTGTTTCAGAATCAGTTGCCCTTGAAACCAAGTAGAGCATCTTAAATAGAATGAGCTCTCTCTCCCTCCCTTCTGTCTCACTGTCTGCCTGTCTCTCTCACTTGTCTCTCTCTGCATCTCTGTCAGTTTGTCACTATTTCTATCTATCTGTCTATCCATCCGTCTGTCTGTCTGCTTGTCTACTATTTAGCTAGTTTGTTATCTAGCTAGCTATGTTTGCTTGTCTGTCTCTCGGTCTATCTAGCTCTATCTTTATATTTGTTAATCCATTTCTTTCAGTCCCTCTCTTCCTCACAACTGTATACTCTGACAGTTTTGACAGTAGTGAAATTCTCTCCTGCACTCTTGACATGAGTCCAAGAAATAGCATACTATTTAGTGCCGTTAGGTGCACCCACTCGACAGCTCGTCACCAAACTGTCTGGGATTTGGTTGTTCACAGGCACCGAAAATGAATTTTGTCAGGATTGAGCTGGAGTTGGAGCTTTGTCGTCCAGTGTCTAAAGTCGTATCGCTGTGCGCAAGTTAGCACAGTTAAGTCTGCCCAGATGCCTTGGCATGACACTCACACACATACAGTGTCACACAAGAAAGACATGGATACACAGAAAGACACACAAATAGGCATGCAAACACACACAGATAGACAAGAAGACATATATTGGCACAAATGTACAACAGATCCCCCCCCCCACACACACACACACAAAAAGACACACACATACAGGTCTGCTTAGTAAAAGTGTCATGCATTTCTACCGGGTTTAGTGCATGACGTGAAGTGCAGTGCAGAACCCCCTCTGAATGACATCAACTCAACGTCTATTCTCTGTTTGGCCACCAGGAGGCGCAGCGATGGCTTTCAGCCATGGACTGTAAAAATTAATGGACACAGTGAACGGACACCTAGGTGACATCGTCTCGTTTGTTTCCAGTGGGGTGAGCTCAGTGGCGCAGTGCGGCACTGATTCTCACGCTTCCTGGTTGCCATTTTGCTTACCTCTGCCCATAGATTCAGCACAGTGTTGACCACTAGCAGCTGTAAGTATCGTAACAACCAGCAGGAACAGGTTTTCTAAACTTCAAAAAGTTCTAAACTTAAACTAATTCACGAGATTCTCACCTTGGGTGTCTTTTTTGCTGTGAACACAGCAATTAAATAATGGATTAAGTTCAACAACAGCACAAATGCAAATATTTCCTCTCCACATGAGTAAGGTTGGTTTTCAAAAGAACGGACCACTGGTCTGGGAGTCTATGGGTGACCAAGTCAGTATGGTACATGACTGTAGCTTATATAGCCAAGGGAGAGATGGTCTCCACCATGGAAAATTAATTGGGAAATTAATTTTTTTGCAGTTTCTAATAAAATATATAACATACCGACACAGGTACTACTGACCTGACCACCGGTTCTTTTTCCCTCTTTTTCCTCCACCTAACCTAACACCACGTAAAGCTTAACATCCGCCAATCCCAGCCAAGTATCGGCCAATGAGTCCTCTCACGTGTTTGTCTTGGAGCAAGAGACAGAATATCAGAATGGTGTCATTGATTTACCATTTTTATGTGATTGTATTGGAATGTGAACCAGATCAACAGGAAGGTAGGTAATAAACTACTCTTCTGTATTAATGCTGT
Source organism: Hoplostethus mediterraneus (assembly GCA_034670385.1). NCBI lineage: Eukaryota > Metazoa > Chordata > Actinopteri > Trachichthyiformes > Trachichthyidae > Hoplostethus > Hoplostethus mediterraneus. The sequence goes on from JAXDDW010000009.1 coordinate 6,044,583, forward strand.
TTTTGGTCTAGCTGGACGCTGCTCCAACGCGCTAACTTGAGCTAAACTCATATATATGCTGGGAGACTAACTGAAGTTCAGTTTTTACGCATCCACTACAGCCACTGTAGAAAGTCTGAGCACAGTGCGCGCACACACACATGCATGAGCACACAGGCTTGTTGTGGTTTTGACAAATACTAAATCTGACAGCCCTAAATGCAGGTAGTAGTTAACCCTGCTGATCTTGGCATGTTGGACCTCTTCATTCTTAAATGGATTCACTGAATAAGAAGAGATCCTGGTCGGCATTTCAGGTAAGATCAGTGCTGTTAGCATTAGCATGCAATGTAATGTTATTAAGCTAACTAGTCTGATATATGCACATTAAAAGGCTAGCAAGCATTGCCTATTAGATAGATAGATAGATAGATAGATAGATAGATAGATAGATAGATAGATTCTGGGGTTGCAGCAGCATAACAGTGTCAGTATTGCCATAAAAGATAGGTTAAGCAATGCATGCTATTTCTTACAAAATAGATGTTGATATATTTTTATTTACACACCACCAACAACATAAAAGGATGTTCAAATCACTTTACTAAAGAGGCGTTCGTGAAAACCCTGCTCACCTTTTAAAAGCTGAAGGTGCCAAGTTTGTCTGCTTTGACTGATGCTTTGTAGTCTGTCTGAAAGTGGGCTGTTATTAGTGTTGTTACTTACTGTCAGTAGCTAGAGCAACAAGGTGTCGATTTTTCTATATTATTTGTGCTTCATTCATTGTATTCCTGCAACATAAAAAATCCAGTAGAGATGGAAATACCTTAAATTTAAATCTGCAATTTAAAGTAATGTCTGTTGTGGCCTCCCACCTCTAAAGTAATAAGATGTTGGAGATGAAACACTGAATTGTGTCACTGTCCCAAACCTAGGGGCCACACTATATGAGGCTGAACACAAGTTGTAAAGGTTTTACATTGTGCCCATTCAGAACTTTGTATTCTCCTATTTTACCTTGTAGTTGCAGTGAAGAGGCCCTCCCTACCACAACAACCTGACCATCGGTGATCAAGAATATTTGATTACACATCTTTAAGAGTTGCTTTTTTCAAGACACCAGAGGGATGATAACAGCATATGTTTTTCACACATCATATTATAACACCCTGTAAACTTTTTATGGACAGGACCTTGGCATTGGATTTGATGTGTCTCACTTTCCCACTTACAAGAGTCATTCCAGGAGACATTCTCACTACAACCAGAAGAGCTGAGGCTGACACAAAGGATGACCAAAATATAAATCTTTGCTATATTTAGCTGATTTTTATAATGTAAATTGTGAACTTAATGTGTCAACTGTAAGATGGAAATTAAACAAATTAAGCATATTTTTCATTTTCTGTATTTTATTCCATCTGCTCCTTGCTGTGAAGAGAGGAGAGAGTGCTCTACCCAGGCTGCCATTGGGCAATCAATTGACAATCAATACCTTATTGACATGAGTGATTTCTATTGTATTGGGAAGAATGGAAGCTGATGACAGTCCATCTATAGTACATTAGAAATCCACTTTGGCATAACCATCACAAGTTAAAAACAGTATTTGATGAGCATTTATAGAGTAGCAAGATCATAAAATTAGCTTCCAAAATAGTCAGTGAGGAGAAGAACTACTTGCATACAGAATAATACTTCCAGCCACCAGACAGCGACTTACAGCAACATGTGTAGTTAGAGGTAAACATTCTCTCAAATGTACCTCTTAAATGGGCTGATGAAACCGGGTAAATCTGGTGGGAAAATAATGCACAGAAGGTTCTGGTCTAGACATCTGGACCCATCACACATTCTTTGGCATTTCCACCTGTTATCCAACCAGTCAGTTAAAAAATATAACTTCAGAAGGTAGAATATAAAGCACTCTAGATAACTAGGCCACGGTCAGACAACATTTAGCTTCTAACGTTGCTAGTTGCAGACCACTATGCTAACAAGTTAGCCAGCTAGCTAAGCTGCTGGCTAGCTTCTTGAACCTGTGCTATGTGTGATTATTTCCACCAACCACAGTCCCAGTCCCAGTGTGTCAGGCTGAGGCCAGTCAGCTGTCTTTTTTTCTGTCAAGGACAACGATGTTTGCCAAATTTGTTCTTCAGCAGCCAGTTTGCATTCCCCGCTCCAATGGGGCAAGGAAGACTAAATCATGTCGCTTTATTACATCACTCGAAACATAAATCTGGATGCCATAGTGGAAGAGTTTACGGAAGGAGAAACACCTTCCTCCTAAAAAACATAAACCGTGGTGAGTAAATCTCTCTGGTACAACAATGACCAGGTACAATAATAACATGTAATGTTTAGTGTATGTATACTAACAGATGGAGAAGAAGCTCAGTGGTCTTGTAAACCGTTATGCATACTGTAGATGTTTGTCACTTTCTGTTGTCCTAATGGTCCTAAAGAACTGACCACAGGCGCTGGGTCCATCCCATCACCTTACTGTCCCATCACCAGCTCAATATTTCCACGTTATTGAAGAATATAACTTCCTGTCACGATACATGGCACACTTTCACTCAGCACTCAGTGTTTCTACTCAGACACACCTGAACCAATTAAGCTTCACGTTTTCATGATACCTTAATTGGTTCAGGTGTGCTGATTAGAGCTGGAGCTAAAACCTCCAGGACAGGGGGTCCTTGAGGACTGGATTGAGAACCACTGATGTATACTAATCTCCTCAGGCAGGTCATTGCAAAGCCCACGGTCCTGAACAACTAACTGAAGTTTTGTCTGTATTTACTTTAAGGAAGTTTTGGGACCTCTAGCATTTGACATTAGGTAGACAGACATGGCCAACTTGTTGAAATTGGCCCGTTGTGCTTTCGCTTGGCTCAGCTCTGTCCTGTTCTCCTATTATTTTAATACCTTAAGGGTGTGCATGCACATGTGATTGTGCATGTATGTGTGTATGTGTGTGTTTCTGTGTAAATGTGTGTGTAAGAGAGGTTTGAAGATTAACAGATCTGCAGCATTTTCTAGCTACTCTGTTCAAAGTGTTAGCATTTGTTTGAGAGATGAAATGTGTGTGAGAGACAGAGTAAGACAAGAAAAGAGTTTAAGTGTGTGTGTGTGTGTGTGTGTGTGTGTGTGTGTGTGTGTGTGTGTGTGTGTGTGTGTGTGTGTGTGTGTGTGTATGTGTGTGTGTGTGTGATGTTATGCTTGCCGAGTCCTAATCAATGCTGCTGGCAGAGAGGATGCTGGGATAGCAGCAGCATCCCAAATAGGAAATGGAGCAGTGACCTTGAACATAAACACACACCCTTCCTCGCTCTTACACACACACACACACACACCAGATTAATTCAAATATGTATTTAAAGATGTAGGGAAACAAACGCTTACAAATATACATAGACAGACAGACAGGCAGGTAGGCAGACATAAAGCGAAAGAGACAGAGAGAGATAGATGATGCTTAATAATCTTCAAATGATGCAAAGGGAGAAAAGAGGAGAGGAGAGGGTGACAGACAGGGTGGTTTCAGTTCGGCCAGCAAAAAAAATCAAGAGGTGGAGACAGGAGGTGAGAGAAGTGAGGGAGGAGGAGGGGCCAATCACTGGCCTGAGGGAGACGAGGATATAAACTGAAATAGCAGCAAGAAGAAGAGTTAGAGGGCGGGGCAGGGGTGGCTGGGTGGGTGTCTAACCTACACCCCCAGTATTGCACCCAGCCTTCTCATTACAAAAGGTTTGCCTTATATGGCAAATAAAAAAATAATTACTTCTTAGTTCATCTGTGTGTGTGTGTGTGTGTCTCTGTCAAGACCACTTTCCTCCCTTTCCATGAAAGCCAGACACCAGACATCCACACTATCTGCCTCGCTCCAAGCTAATGTGCCTTTTTGCTCTGATTTTCAATCCATGGCAGGCGAGAAAGCTTTCACCTCATGAGAGGCTTCTGAATGGGCAGACATGGATTCATAAAAAACAACATAAAAGACGTGATGATGTTTCATTAGTCACATTTTTTTTGGATTTATTAAGTGAGATCAACATAAAAAACGTCAAACTCAACGATGAGTTCCACAGCGCTGCTCTGCCAATGTGTTGCCAGCTGGTTGCATCTGAGTTAGTGGCTGTCTGCAACACAGTAGGGTAAGATAACACCTCCAACACCGTTAGTGAGATGGAGTTGGGGTTTTTTTGCAGTTATTTTCTCAAAAGGTACTGGAGCACATCACATCAATCAAAATTATGTTAGTGTCTAGGAGGACTTCCTGGAGAATCCATTAGCAACCACAGTCATAGGCCAAAAGACTCTTAGAAAGTACTCGTAAATGAGTGCATGAAGCAGGCTATTTCCCCCTAGGTCTGTTTGCAAGACTGGGACTGTAGGTCACACCAATGATCTTCACACTTTTTTCTCTGGGGACATAAATTTCCAAATCCAATTTCAGGTGACCCAAAGCATAATTTAGGTCTAATGGGCTATTGTCAAAGCCTGTCTAAGCAAATTTACCCTGATTTTAACCCACACCTTTGATAACCTTTGAAACAAATGAGTCTCGAGTCTTGTGGGAACCCGTTTTCCATTCCTTGGACCCAACATCGGATCAGAGATGATAAGAGAAGGAGCGGAGAGAAGAAAGGGGAAGAGGTTGGGAAAGGAGAGGACAGCAGAGGACAGGAGAGGAGAAGAGAGGAGGTGGGGAAAGCGAAGAGGAGAGCAAGAGAGGTGTCATGCTGTTTTAGGGAGGCACTGTCAGGTCACGCAGAAGGGAGGTAAAGAGACAGGAGACAAGAGAGGAATGGGGAGAAAAGAGGAGCAGAAAGGGCAATTGGGGTGACAAGAGGAGCCAGGAGAGAAGAGGTGGGAGGAGAGGAGGGGAGGAGAGGAAAGCAGGTGGAGAATTAGGGGCAAGGGGGGGGGTGGGGGATGAGGGTTGACAGGAGAAGAGAGGTGGAAAGAAGGATGAGCACAATGGAGAGACAGACACAGGAAGGGGGAGGCATCATGGGGATTCATGGGGAAGGGGAGAGGTGGGAGAGAACGAGAGAGGCAGAGACAGGGAGAGAGATTGGGAGAGACAGGGAAGGACAGACAGAGAGAGACAAGCACAGAGAAACTTAAACAGACAAAGTTTAGTTGGCCATTTCAGGGCGTAACACTCCTGTCTGCCTCTGCCAGTGGCTTCCGCTACATTGATCTCTGTGCAGTGATGAGAATATTGCAATTAAAACACGAGCCACAGATATTAATCCTATATTTATTTTGAATGAGGTCATATCGCGAGTATTCCCTCTAGGATCAGTCCTGTCATATTTGTCGCATTATGGGAGGATTGTTTGGAGATACAAACACCATATGCCAAGTAAGCCTGTCCATCTGAGTTCTCACAAGTTGCACAGCTTGCCAGTATGTCAGTGTTCATTTTTAGAGCTACTGTCTCTGTTAGCCAGCCTCAATGTCTCCAATGTGGGCACATTGTGGGGTTGTTACATGGGATTAGCTAAAATGGGGAGCCAGCGAGAAATGCGGTTGCAGTTGATGATACAAGGGCGATGACAGACATCGCTTGTAGCCTATAGGGGAAGAGGCACATGACAATTCATTCAATCAACACACTGTATGCAAGATTGCATCAAGATGGTAGATTAAGCTAAAGCTTCTGCTGTGCATGTAAACAGCTTAATCGAATTACTCTCAAAGTATCAAAGTGTAATAATTAGATTATGGTGTGTAGGCATATAGTCTCATCATACACATTCACTCAGCACAAAGACTCAGATAGGTCACTGACACTCTGATACTAGAGAGGAGTTTGGGACTTACTCAACTTTTGCACTTGATCTTTGTGTTTTTAAACCATCAGCTATCTAAAGTATTCTTCATGGCTTTCTGAAACCCTGTATTTCCAAAACAACAGTTTCTCAAAACGGTTTGATTATCCCTTTGATGACTTCTTCTTTTACTTTTTAACATACAGTATAATTGGTTTTGAAACATTTTCTACATGTGTGAGACGGTGTGTCAGATGTTAATTATAGTGAACCGTTAGCATCACTAGAGGAACAGTGTTTCTGCAGGCCACTACTGATAGGAAGTGAAGAACATTTCTGTATTACATTTGATATTTACCAGTCCCACAGCAGATACCCTTTCCAGGCAGCACTCAGCCGACCCCCGGGGACCAGGCCAGCAGGTTGGGCACCGCTGAAGCACGATACATAGTTGGGCCAGAGAGCAGCTAATCACGTCTACCATCCTGAATAGAGTCTATGTGTTATGCGTATATACATGCATTTATTTCTGTGGGTCCTGGGTGTGTGTGTGCGCGCGCTTTGTGCACGTATAGTGAGCTGCAGTGAAGAGGCAGCGGCCGGTATCAATAGGCAGGGTGCTGAAATCATAATATAATGTAATAATAATAATACCATCTCCCTCTCCTTGTCCCTGTCCCTCTCTCTGCTACTCTTTCCCTCATTCTCTCTCTCTGTCTCTGCTCTGATTACTGCTCTGTCCCGCAGGGTATACACACACACACACACACACACACACACACACACACACACAGGCGATCTGGTTTGAGGAGAGGCAGAGAGCCACCCGGAATTGCAATGGCTTCTGGGTAGAGACAGTGCTAAATGAAAGGCGAGAACAGACAGAGTGACGGATAGAAAACCCTGGAGAGGGAACAAGAGAGCGAGAGAAGGAGAGAGGGAGGGAAGAGAGGGGAGAGAGAGAGAGGAAGAGAAAGGGCAGACAGAATGGGTTAGAGAGAAAGGGAAGCAATATTTTCTAATGGGGTATCCTGTGGGCTTATCATGCAGTTCCTTCCTGTATTCACAAGAACATAATCTACTGCATGTCTTTATAGTGGAGCAGGAGGACTCACAGTCTTTCAGATGGAGGGCCAAGAGCTGAAGTCTAACATTGTTAGACAGCCACAGGCCAAACATGCTATTTCCCATTGAGAATACTGAAATATGACTGTCAGCTTTTCCCCCTGGGCATCAATAAAGTATCTATCTATATTTATATCTATCTATCTATCTTAAGCAATCAAAATAACTAACATTCACAGTAAAAACTCAAAACTCTCCTCTGATTTAGTTCAAACACATTCAGTTACATCAAACATCGTATCTCTGTAGTCTCTAGTCTTAGTCTCTGTAACTGTTCATAGAGCCAGGGCCACATTTGACCCATGGGCCCCAACGTTGGCTGTCTGGGCTTTGTATTAGAGCTACACCTCGCACAGGCAGACAGGTAGAGAGATAGATGGACACCGAGATGGTAACGCTACACAGTGCAGTCTTTAGTGTGGCTGGGCACACTGTGGTGTTGTCTGCTAGATGTAAGATCTCATGGTCATCTGCTGGCTGGGGTCGTCTCTTCAGCCTCATCAAGAAGAAAGCTAGCCATCTTTCTGACATCACCCACATATCGATTTGTAATTGTTTTTGCACTGCGTATTGTTCATGTAATCAACAAAACCAAGCTGTTTCCTGTGAGGGAAATAATATTGATAGGTTTGACTTTCTAGTAAGTAACTGTAAAACTTAGACAGTTATCAGCTCCCACAATCAGCACCATGGATTCAACAGGAGGCCTCTCTACAGCATGACTACCATGCTACATATACAACACTTACATTCAGCATGATCAACATGTGTAACAGTGAGAGTCTAGTATAATGAAACAGATAAGGTCTGCCCAAAGTAGGGCATCAGGCAAACTGTAGCCAACCTTAAAACTCCTTTTGGCCCCTCACAGGGTTTCAGCATGCTAACATATTCTTTTTGGTCTATTTTGACGTAGTGTGTGTGTGTGTGTGTGTGTGTGTGTGTGTGTGTGTGTGATGCAAAACTTAAGAAGCGTTTTTGAGATTTTAAGGCCTCAGATGTTAATGCCTACTTGTTACATTTCTAAATAATCAATGTCCAAGTGCGTTTTTTCTCTTTGGTCCACGCCCCCCCCGCTCATGTTATAAGTCTGAGCCTTGCTTGTCTGTGAAAAGAGAGGGAGGAGCAGAGAAATTTAGATGGGTTAAAGGGAGGGGAGGAAGAGACGGGGTGTAGCAGGGCCCTGTTGTGAACACTGATTACTCTCTGCCCACTTCAGATTGATGGAGAGAGACACAGCAAGCATGCACACACACGTACACACACACACACGTACACACACACACACACACACACACACGTACGCGTACACACACACTTATGTGCACAGAGTGAGAGAGACAAACAGACACTCACTACTCACACGCAGACAAGAAACAGACATAGACACAAGCACATAAACAAATACCCACACCACACACAGACACCATGTACACACAATTGCACTCATGCTCATGCTCGTACACACACGCACGCACACACACACACACACACACACACACACACACACACACACAAGCATACTGATTGATGATGGCTCCACCTGGACTTCACATTCAACCCAACACTACCACTGTGTGTGTGTGTGTGTGTGTGGTGCATTTTTTCTGTGTGCATACATGTGTGTGTTAATATGCATTTTTCTGTGTGTTTGTGTCCATCTCTGTGTGTGTGTGTATGTGTGTGTGCCGCGGTTCCCACCTGTCTTAATTAGAGCAGGCTATTAAGACAGATTGCCTGATTAAGGAGCATTCCCCCACTGTCTAATGAATAGCCACACTCATGCACATGCACATACCCATATGCACGTGCACACACACACACACACACAGACAGACATATGCACACCTGTACACATACACGCGTTAGTATTAGGGTAGTGTAGCTCTGCAGCCAAGGATGGGAAGTTTGTGTCTGTGTGTGGAGAGCCATTCATTAGTCAGTACGTAGATACTCCCAGCCCATCGATGTGTACTGGTTGCTGCTGGTTTCTCTACGCACGTCACACATTACTGTGGCTGGCCATTGTGTACGATTGTGTTCAATAAGACAATTTAAGTGATTTAACTCCTCCAGTAGAACATCCACAGTGCACAACACGACAGCTTGTGTAAAAGTAGAACTGGGACGAATCCATTAGTTACCTCGGTATGGTGGGAATTTTGTCCACTTATGATAATGCAAGGACATTGAGTATTACAAACAGACTTATCAGTTGTTCTTGTATAAAAGTAGCATCTATTGATTTATAGGTTATTTGATAAATTCACCTTACTGAGTGATGAATGTGATGTTAAGGTGTAGGGTGACTCTCCAGTTAGCAGCAGACATGAATGGGTTGATAGTTAGTAGCATCTGTAGGCTATCCTGCCACTATGTTGGCCTGCTAGATGCCAAATAAAACAGATTACTTCAGTATTTTGTTGTGTTCCTTAATGATGAAAAAATAACTTGTCTGCATGTTCAGACAATCTAAATGCAGGCTTGTTATTGGTTAGGAATTGTAAAAAAATATGGCAGTGTTTACACAATCACTTGATAATGAAAATGAATTCATCAAATCATATAGAAATCAATAGATGTTGCATTCTCACAAGGACAAAGTCTGTTCAGCAACACCTGGCTGTTCTGTGCCTCTCCACTCCTCCTGTACTCACACAGAGGAACTGGCTGCGAGGGATTGATCTGACTTTGATCTGACCAACAGAAGAGCGGCACACCCATAACACTATAAATTATTTTGTTCAAGAAACGGAAACTTTAAAGCCCAGAAATGCAAAGACAAATCCCAGAAATGCAGTCGTGCTTCAGCGCCATCTGCTGTTCAAACAAAAAATGATGCCATACGGTCGCACAGGCAATTAAATTGCAAACTGGGAGAGAAATGAATGAAGGAATGATTAGAAATAAATATGTAATTGCACAGCTTAAAATTAAAACTTTTGTTTGCAAAGAATATGATTGGGTGTAAATATAATTTATTTGCTTTGCACAAATCTCTCATTCTCTCATACTTTGCAATGTTCATAGTTTTGGGTTTCAATAATTTGATGTGTGTTTTTTTTGTGGTTCTAAATTTCTTTGCATTACAATAAATGGACATGATCCTCACCATGCCTTGGGGGCTACAATTGCAATTTGCTCCAAAATAACTTAGACTAGGAAAAGAAAAAAAAGTCTGCTTATCAGCTGGAAACAGATTGTATTCAGTTGAGCTGCATATTTATGCAGGCACTCTGAGACAAAACAACAGCATAATACTGTTAACAAGGTGGTGGAGCACCTTACTTTAGAGGAAACATCAGGTGTCCCAAGGTTTCAAAATTAGTACAAGCTGTGGTAGCAATTCAAAACAAGTAAGCAGGCCTATTGTGTGCAATTTACAATCACATTCAGGACTAAGTCCACTAGTAATCAAAATCAGTCACTATACTCTTAGGCAGTTTCAAGTGAACTAATGATGACAAATGTTGCTGAGGCATGCTACCATGTGCAGATTGCACTTTGTGCTTCATGAAAAAGTGTATAGTCAAGATATTATTTCAATGACGAGAGGCTAGGATTATTATTATTATATTGTTAATTAGAATTTATCATCATGAGAAAATGATGAAAACACCAAATTCAACAAATCTGATAGAAATTGAGGTCAATCTTTTCAAGTAAGTGACAGATGATTTTTGAGGTGAGATAGATGTAAATAAACATGGCACCGAAACTTTATCTGAAATGTGTTTAATTACTGTCTTTGATTTGCTGATTACACATGTGAGCAATCAGAGAAATCCATAAGCTGGAATATGTTCTATACATACATGTGCATGTGCACAAAACACTCATATAACAAAAACTTTTCTTCCTCGAGCAAACTGGTGTCTAGTTTCATTGCAGTTGTTGGAAAAGTACAAGGCAACCTGAAAATATAAATCCACACAAAGATCTAGCGAAGCACCTTTCAGCCTCCGTGGCTGAAACAGTTATATTCTAGCAGAGAGAAACCTCCCATAAGACAAGAAATCATGATTAGAGATGCTTATGAAATTGTGGCTTCGTCAGAGGCAGCGTTGTGAACATCCTAATGATTTCTCTATAGTTTCCGCACCTTGTAAATGAGAAATGTACGAATGTGTGAAAAGCCTTGGTTGGATTATTATGTAACATATCATATGAGGTGTTAATTCATACACATGCAAGGAAATTGTCTTTTTATGAAAATCATTTGGCTTTTATTCATGTCATTGTTCTTCTGCTCTTCCCTCCAGTAATGTCTTGTTTTCACACGTTTCACCATTACTTTCTACTCCACCACTAAGATGAGTAATTAATCAAGTATCAACCGATGTCTCTCCCCCCCCTCAGCCTCCCTCTCCCTCCCTCCACGTCTCTCCATCATCTCTCCCCCTCCCCTCTTTGTCTCTTTGCTTTTTTTCCTCCCTCCTTCCGCCTTCATCCCACTTTGTTCCCCACCTCTCACCGCCATGCTGTCAGTGGAATAGTTGGTGTGCATTTCAGTGGAGGAAGAGAGGCAAGGAAGAGAGAAGGAAGGATGGGAGGGGGGTAGACAGGGAGATGGAGAGAGGGAGAGATGCTCTTTTGGTCTAGAGTATTTAATCAATTATGTTCTCTTGCTCCCTCTGGCTACTCTCCACTTGATATTCCTTTTCTCTCTCTCTCTCTCTCTCTCTCTCTCTCTCTCTCTCTCTCTCTCTCTCTCTCTCTCTCACTCACTCACTCACTCACTCACTCACTCACACACACACACACACATTCTTCCTCTTTTTTTCCCATCAAACCTAGTTGCAGTTATGGAACCAAAGGGGCATTTTCATTATGTTTACCTGGTAAGACTTTAGAAGTGATTTTCAGAATGACAGAACGATATCTTGATGAGTGTAAACTTCCTTCTGTACAAGAACAACTAATGTCGGTGATTGATTGATGAGGAACGTCTATGAGGATTTGAGCACTGGTAACTAAACCGGCTCCACCAAAAGGAACAATCGCACGAGGGTCTCACTTATACAAAAGGGAAATATCACTAGAAAAATAAATCCCCTCTGGTCCTGAGTGTTAAAACCTGATTTACAGTTCCATACTGTGGAGACGAGACCACTTCAGTAGCTGTGGGCTGAAATAAACCAAACAGATGAGTTTTGAGCAGTGTCTTTAAAGCATGTACAGAAGGAGCTTGAGGTATTTTGACTGGCGGGTTGTTCCACAGTGCCTGGGCTCTATCTAAGACTGTGCTCTTGTACATATGGGGATAACATTTCCATCATATAGGTAGGCCAAGCGATGCTCTTGCCTCACTGCTTTAAAAAGAAGCCAGTGCAAGCCAGTGTAAATGTTCTAAAATGGGAGTTTTAGCATAGTACATAAACAACTTTCTCTTAAATCTGGAAACCAGAGAACCAAGACATCAAGAGAGATCTATGGTCCCATGGAGCTACTCTCAGCTATTGTAATCTCTTAAGTGCTTTTCGAAGAGACAGTTTGGAAGGACAGTTTAATATCACATACCTTATGAGCCGACATCAGGCTTTCCAAACTTTCCATCAGGGCCCCATGTGAGGTCCCCTGATAGGAAAATGTATTCCCTTGAAAAAGACCCTAATCAAAATAAAATGATCGTATTATCTGATTACCATTCAAGTGAAATACTACTCTAGTGGCTTTTCGGCTGTAGAGAAACCACTGTGAAGGCCAGGCAGCCTGCCAATAACCAGTTGTTACTGTCAAACTCCAAAGAGCAGATTCCTGTCACCCGAAAGAATGAAATGTTTTTTTTATTATTTTTACCAGAGCTTAGGCTCTTACGTAACTGTCCCTTGTGCTGTTAAAAAGGGTGAGTGCCAACTGAAAATCCTGTGATACAGAAAAGAGTTGTGCATGAAAGCAGGTACGTCATCGGGGTCATCAAGTGGGCACCAAGTGTTTTGTTGAATTGGATGATGTGATGCCGCCACGATTAGAGACGCCTCCGTGTTTCAGAGGTCAAAATGCCCAAAGTTGCATTTCTATTTGCTGGCTGGGAGATTTGCAGTTCACCACACGATAACTCTGCTAATCATTAGGAGAAGGTTTTGTGCTTTGCTCTTAAGTTTTGTCACTTCCCGTGTGCAGAAGATTCCCCCCTGTGACCATATCTGACACCAGAATTTAATTTAGGCAGTTAAGGCGACGTCTCATTGAGGGGAGCCGGGGCGTTCCTCTCTGTTACAGCTCCACTTCCTGATTTAGGCTGATGGGTTTATTTTTAGGGATGCACCGAAGTGAAAATTCTTGGCCGAAGCCGAAGCATAATGGAACACTTCGGCCGAAGGCCGAATAATACCGAATACCGAATATTTTTTGCAATTTTCATTTATTTTTCCATTTTTTCCAACATTGCATAACACAGCACAATAGCCTATAACTTAAAATAATAAATTAGTAAAATAAAATATTTTATCTGGCTATCTTTGACAACCCCGCCCCGTATAGTGTAACGGGGCTCAATATGCTCCATAAGCCTGCAAAATCCAACGTCCTCTACTACGGAGAATGGTTGATCATCCAACGCGATGAATTCCATTACCTTTGTAGTAATGCCTTTTGCTTTGGCACTGTCAAACTTTTTTGCCTTTTCTAAAACGGCAGCCACAGATGGAGTGGATGTGCTCGCGCTGAGCCCGGGACTGTGAGACTCAAGTTTCCTCTTCCCTGCGGTCTCTTTCTCATACTCGGCGTGCTTTTCGATGTGTTTTGATTTCAAATGATTGATCAGACTTATAGTGCTATCGCTCTTAGCCGAAGTACCCCCTCTAGAAAGCTGAGCTGAACAATACATGCATGTCGCTAATTTCGGGTCTTTCGGGAGATTTTGAAATGCCTCCATACCGCTGACATGTTTGCTGCGTTTTACGCTACGCCTGGCTCCTGCATGGGTGCTATTTGATCACGCCATCAAAACCGTCATTATTCGGTAAAAAAAATCCGGCCTTTTCATTTATTCGGCCGAATACCGAATATGTGTTTTTTGGCGATATTCGGCCGAATAACTTCGGTTGCCGAACATTCGGTGCATCCCTATTTATTTTTATGTAAAACTCTTGCCTAATGCAGCTTGAAGTTTTGGAGCAGATGAAGAACATGACCACTTGGCAGGGAATTCCAAAATTCATCATATTGGCTCTCATTGCATGTCGTTGAGAGTCAGATCCTTCTGCATTCCCTCCCTGTCTTGAATAAATGCATGAAGAGAGCACATATAAACAGAACTGCTCTGTACAGATTTAGCTACTGCTGTCTTGAATTTTTGTCACAGATTTTTTGAAGCTTGGCAGCAGCGCGGTGTCACATGTGCATCGAGTGTGTCCAGCCGTCGCGAGGGTATCAGTGTGATTGTGGTGTCATGGCTACATTGTGTCATCAGGGCTGAACAATGGTTCTTTTAAACTTTGCATGACTGTTTCTTTACGGGTCTTGATTGTTAACTGGGCCATTTGAATGCAATCGGTTCATGCATGCTATTGATTATGCCAATGCACGGCTGAAATGCATGCTTTAAATGTCGCTGGTTTCAGATGGGGGATTAAATAGTATGTGTTTTTAGTTCTGCTGTAAGTTTAACAAAAAAATAGTTTCAACCTAGCAATCTGTTTGGTCGAAGATGCTGTCCATATGTGCTAGTAATTCCAATAAACATGAATTGCAGAATGTATTGCTATGTGCTACATGAAAGCAAAAGTTTCACAGCACGCAGATGTTGGTAACCGCTGTACTAACTCAGCTGCGCCCCTTACATATTGGGCTTGTCACTGTGGCACCGAAAAAATCACAGTGAAGAACACCCTCTCGCTCTGTGGTATAAAAAAATAAAATATTAATAACTGCAGCCCATCTGAAGACGAAACTCTATATTCCCTCAGAGCTGCTCTGAAGTGCTTTTAGAGCAGATAGCTTGGGAGAACACTTAAGCGTTACAGACGGAAGCCATCAGTGTATATTCATGATTTAATAACACATTACAAATTGTCCACATGGATATCAATGGGGAAAATCAACCAGTCCCCGAGAAGCTGACATGAGGCTTGCAGGAGGTTTGTTCTGGACGCTGAGGATATTATTTGAAGCTCGTTTTAATCCATGGAAGGGTTTTGCTCCGAACACATGCTCTTTTTCAGCACCAGCCTTCCTGAGCCCTGCCCAGTACAACCACAGCTTTCTACCACAGTTTGCCACCAAGCAGCTCCACCGAAGTGCCTCGCTCCAGAGCAGCTGAATGGTAGTTGTTTAGGGAAGGGAGAGCATTAGTGAGAACGTTTTCTCAGCTGCTCTGGGGATTCAAACCGGTCACTTTCTGGTTGCAAGCCTGTTAATCAAGCCTTCAGGCTGCTGCTGCTCATAGTTCCATAGAGAGACTCATGTAATTATACCTTTTATTCTGCTGCTCTGAGTTGCTAAGTGCTTCCCAAGCACATGGTTTGGAAGATATTTTAATGTCACATATGAGTATAGATTTATGATTTAATTCCTGTTTTAATATTGGAGCAGATTGTGCACACTTAATGATGCACTCTGGGTAATGATGTCATAGCAGGAAGTGAATTAAGATAAAGATATGAATAATATGAGAGATATTGTACAGAGGAGAGACAGAGAGGAGAGTGGGGGGAGGGAAAGGGGAAAGGGAAGGGGGAGGCAGAGAGAGAGAGACTGAAGGGAGAAAATGAGCAGAGGAGATGAGGGTAGGGGATTGGGAGAGGAAAAAAAGAGGGAGACAGAGAGCTAGACCCCCGAAACAGAGAGCTGGTGAGACTTGCAATCATATGGTGTTGAGTTTCTAGTTTCAGATGAAATGTTCATCTTTTTACAGATGCAATGTTTCTGGCCCTTTTCAGCTTCAGGTGAAAATGGGTTTTTCCAGTTACATGCAGCCTATTTGGGGTATTTATTTATCACAGCTAACTGCCTGCTGTTGCTGCGGTCTTTTTTTATGCCCGTTATCATATAAATTTACCATTTTACAGTCTGTGCACAAAAGGGACAGATTATCTTGTAGAAGGTTGCATAACTAAAATAATAAAAGGCTAACGAGAATAAATGTCTTCAATTAGGTTGGTTGGGAGGTTTAAATGGCATGGTTTCAATAGGAATCTGCAATTGGGGGACGTATATATTTTATTAGTATAGTATTGTCAGAGAAGTTTTATATTTAAGCTTCCCAGAGCAGACCAATAATCTCACACATATCTTCATCAAAGAAAACATGTTTCAGATGAATTCACCATAGTCCTTTCTTTTGGTAGGCATTCCACATGCTGTTTGCGATAATCTTTTTTCTGTTCAGGTGTAGTTTGATAAATAGATCATCTCTTCCTGACATTTTAAATGTTTTGTGGTGAACCAGGAATTCAGATGTCAGCGATTATTATCCAGCAGAATGTCCAAATATCTCATCCCCAACCCGTTCCATCTAGTTTACTGTCCGCTTCCTCGGCCAGCTGATACTAAGAGTCATTCAGCATTGATTTGCAGTGTTGTAGTCAATTTGAATGTGGAGTCAATTTCCATAGTCGCTCTGAATATGATATACAAGGTTTGGGACCGGTGTTGAGAATGTGTAATGCATTATTTATCGGTGTACCTAAGATGAATAGAATGAAATAATAAAGAGGGGTATGGAAAATATCTCCTGTCCTCTCTCTCTCTCTCTCTCTCTCTCTCTCTCTCTCTCTCTCTCTCTCTCTCTCTCTCTCTCTCTCTCCCTCCATATACAAAACATATTCTGCACATTGCAACCAACAGAATGCATTACATTCACTGAGCATCGATAATGATCCAGACTGAACAAAGTCGTGTTATTGTACATTTGGTAACGTTGCTTGTTTCCCATAATGCGTGACAAACATCTGAACACCTCTCTGTCTCTATAAGTAGCCATGGCGTTGGCATGGTGCCTCCTGAGAACGTTTCTCTTTGATTAATGTTGCGCGGGTGTGTCATTGCACACACACACACACACACACACACACACACACACACACTGTCACATGTACAAATCAACACACGGACACATACATTCACATTTGTGGTGTGTATTGTTGTGTTTGTACTGATGTATGTAAATGAGACAGTGTGTGTGTGTGTGTGTGTGTGTGTGACTAATAGCAGACATCAGACAATCCTACTGATCTAGGGCACAAGGTGACCCTCTCTGTCTTTCTCTCTCTCTCCCTTCCCACACACACTCTTTCTCACCAACACACACACACGCACACACACTCATACAAAGACACACCTTCTAAAAATGCCTGCTCAG
Source organism: Hoplostethus mediterraneus (assembly GCA_034670385.1). NCBI lineage: Eukaryota > Metazoa > Chordata > Actinopteri > Trachichthyiformes > Trachichthyidae > Hoplostethus > Hoplostethus mediterraneus. Next base: position 6,061,776 of record JAXDDW010000009.1, read on the forward strand.
CATTCCTGTGTTCCCTGCAATGGTGCTCCACTTTTATTCTTTTAACAGATTACACCACACATATTAGAGGGTACCAGTGTTTGGTACTGGCATTACAGTGTGTGTGTGTGTGTGTGTGTGTGTGTGTGTGTGTGTGTGTGTGTGTGTTATATTAATGGACTGCGAAGGTTAACAGCGGGGGTTTATGGAAGGAGACAGGTGAACATGAGAGGGCAGACTACTTCATGCTCTACATTATTGTGTGCATGCGTCTCCCTCTGCCTCAAATGTAATTGCCAAGGTGAAGTCCTGTATACCGAATGACTAAAACACCTGACACTATAATGTAATAGGAAACAAACAGCACCTGCTGGTTAATGTAACCAGATGAAAGTACCATACATCAAATGACAGATGGTCTAACAGAGATTGTGAATATAAAGCCTGGACCGTAGCATCTACTCTTGGTGGTGGAAGTGATCACTTGAGTGTTAGAGAAGTGGTGGCTGGTTCAAATCCCCTGACCAGCTGGGAAACGCAAGCTTCCCCCTCCCTCAGGAGCTACTGCCGAGGTGCCCCCCCCCCCCCCCCCACACACACACACACACACATGCACACATGCACGTTCACACCAGATGCACAAAGTAAGAGTTAACTAACCCTAAAAGAGAGTAATAACTTTGTTTCCAATGACACTGCTGCAACTCTCTCTTTGTCACACACACACACACACACACACACACACACACACACACACACACACACACACACACACACATACACACACACACACTTGTTGAGTTATTCCTCTCCTTTAGGCTGATGTATGTTAGTATCTTTGGTTGCAATGGCACACACAGCTTTTACAGCTGTAGAGCTCACTTGTTTTACACCGTCTGGCTTTGTCCTTTAACTGAACAGCTACATTGTTGACTTGTTTCTGAGACAAATGTTCTCAGTGTGTGTGCGTGTGTGTGTGTGTGTGTGTGGATCAGGGGTTGGGGGGTACTGTTGGTGAATGAGCAGCTCCACTGCAGCAGTAGGAGGTTCAGTGAGGCTCAGAAAGGGGTTGGTGTTAGCCTAAAGGTTAAATAAATCGTGTTGAAATAAGAACGTTACTGATTTGAAGCGCCAAAATATGTGGATGGTGTGGAGAGTGAATATGTACAGTCGGCCCTCCCTCAACAACTACTATTGAATTGCTCTTGAACGAGGCATCTACACCCCAATTGGTCCTGTGGAGCTGCTCAGCGCTGCTCAGTAGTAGAAGACCGCGGTACTGTGCATGTGTGGAGCGGCATGAATGTGAAGCAGGACTGCTGCTAGAAAACAACCCACATGCTCAGCAAACACAACTTTGTGTGTTTGTGTGTCTTGCTAACGTTCTCTCTGTCTTTTCCTCAGGTTGTCAGGCAGTAATGTCCCCTCTCCCATCGTCAGCAACAAGAACTGGCTCCGCCTACACTTCGTAACTGATAGCAACCACCGTTACCGTGGTTTCAGCGCACATTACCAAGGTAAGATGCGGCTACACACACAATGGCAAACCAGCAGACATCCTTACACACACACACACACAAACAGAAACATACAGTCACATAGACATAGCTCTAACTATACCTCTCTGTGTTTTTTAATGACAGTTCTTTTCAGGGATCTGCTTTTGCTTATTTGCTTTTTTTTACCCTTCTTTCTTTCTGCTTTGTTTTTTTCGTTCCAACTGACAGTTTTTTCCCATCATCTCCTTGCCTCTAACTCGCTTTAATTACGCTTGTTGACTCCAATTTTCTTGTCTCTTCTCTCACTGTTTCTCTCTCTGTCTCTCTTCGCCCTCTCCTCTCTCTTCCTCTTTCTTTTCCCCACTGGTAACCGTTCACACTGTGAGCCTCACAAAGAGTTAGATTTCTTTGACACAGACCCTAACTGGTGGAAAGCATTTAGAAATTCATTCGTCCCTGTCTCCAAACAGTGATAATGAGAGCTGAATGTCTGACGCAACACCATAGACACAGACTGGAACAGAGATGGGTTTTATTTCACTTGTTTCTCCTCCTTTTAGCCTCATATCTCCTCTTGGTCCTCTCCTGAGGCTGTGTAGTTTTAAACACCATGAGTGTAGTTTGGAACAGCACGTTTATTTCCAATACAACAACATACGTCAATGGCAGATTGCATGGACACAAACTACACTCAATGATGTTTTGAAAATGACACACTCTTGACTGGATTATCTTCTTCTTCTTGTCTTTTCTCACATCTTTTCTTCTTCTCTTTATTCTCTCACATTCCCTTCCTGTCATTGTTTCTCTCTCTCTCTCTCTCTCCATTTCTCTGTCTCTCTTAGACTGTGTAATATTGTGGGTGTCTCAGACAGTAATTATAGTTACTTGCCCATTTTTGCAGTGCTATTCCTAACTGGGACTGTCACTGCCTTCACAGTGAAACTCATCTGAACTTGTTTGAACTGGATTCCATCTTTCTTTAGACAAACAAGAGACGAAGGTTTCCTTCTATAACACTTGAGCTGCTGAGACATGGCAACTTTTAAGACAGAAATGAGCAATATTGCCTGAGCAGGATTAAATCATTGTAAAAATACCTTTTACAAATGTTGGAATTATTTGTGTTTGTTTGGTTTCCAACCCCCTGATGGGAAATTTGATTCAATAGGTTTTTTTGCATTCCACCTCTGAATGTATTGTCATAATATCTTTTCCTTGCTGTAGTGCTGATGCATTAGTGTGTTTTTCTTGCTCAGAGCTTCTAAATTGATTCCAAAAGTGTTATTTTTTTTGCTCTTACAGATTGTTTTGTGCTGTTAGAGAGATTTCAACCCCTTCTTCCTGTGTAAATCCTACCGAAGTGGCAATGTTACCACATAAGCCACCTTAAGTTATGGTCAGGAAAAACCTACATGGGGCAACTGTGGCACAGGATTTTTTACCCTTATTTCTTTGACAGTAAACAGGCAGGGAGAATGACAAGCAACAATGTTACTAGGCTGTGGATTTGAACCCAGGACATCACAAGTACATGGTATGCACCTTAGCTAACTGAGCCAACAGGAAGCACTGCAATCTGGTTTTGAATCATGGAGAGGGGAGTGTCTTGGCAGCCTTCTTCGCACACTCGTTGTACACGCAACTAAAATCCATTCAGACGGAATTAGTTTTATATGACAACAATACGTAACAGAAACCAGAATTGTGTGTGCAGTCGGTTACCCTACATCCTCCTGTTAAACTAATGTTGTCTGAATCACAATATAGAGAGCAAAGAAGGCTACAAACACAGAAACAGTACAGAAACCTTGTGTCTTCAAAATGTCACCATCTCATGAGTCTGGAGCTTTTTTGCCTTGGTTGTCAATGAATTCTTGACATTTTACAATGTGACAGTAATGGTTTGGCTCGGTCCCAGGATCATGGAACGTTTTCTACAAATAGGAGACAGTGTCACTTGTCTCATTGCAATAAGCAGGAACAGTACAAGTTTTTTTCCCAGTACATCATCATCAATATTTATATTACATGTGTCACTTGCAGAACTGGGGTCAATTCTCATTCAATTCAGTCAATTAATACTATGAATTTAAGCTGCAATTCATTTGTTAATTATGTAATTAATTATGTAATATTAATTCTCAGTTTTCTATGTGAAAATACTCCAATTTCCTTTATGAAAAATGGTCAATGGATTAGTCATGTTAATTATACCTAATATATACACACATATAGTAGGATTTTAAAAGGAGCTTTTAAAACTATAAATTCATTATATTCATCCTCCACCCTTTTCTCTCACTTTCCCGTCCTCTTCCTCTTTCTCCTATTTAACATCCTTCTCCTCTTTCCTCCCTTCCTTTTCCTTTCCTTCCTCCTTCCATCTGTCCCTCCTCCTCTTCACGCGCCCATCCTTCTCCTACTCTGCCATCTCCCTCCTCCTCCTCTTCACTTCTTCTTCATCCTTTCCTTATCTCCCTCTCCTCTCCTGCCTCTCCTTTCACCTCTCACAAACATCCTGCCTGTTTGATTGACTGACAGCCTGGCCACTCCTCTTGAGAGTTGCTGTTAATTTGATTAATTGATCTTAATTGGTTTGAAAGGTTAATTAACATGTTAATGAATGGTGTCAGTCTGATAGGTTAGTTCATTAATTAGTGGAGTACTTAACAAGTTTGTGATTGATGGCTACTTCCTGTCAGCTGCCAATCATTTCTATGAACCTATCAGTTCTTAAATGGGGGCAGAAAGGCGGGCTGGATGGTGGTCTGGGAATAAAGTGCAGACTGAATAGGTTGCTATGAATATGAACACTTGCTGATTTGAAAGCTTCACACATCATTCGTACAAATGTAGTAGAATAATTTAGTAGCACGGCTCAATAAACTAAACCCACCAGATTAATTTATTCTCACAGACATTGGTCCTCTGAACTATCTTGTCATTTCATGTGTGCACTGCATGAAACCAGATCCAGACTCTGAGAAAATAAATTAATCTACTGGGTTTACTTTATGTATCTATATTTTAAAATTTATTTTAAAACGACTTTTTAGGAAATGTGTGTCAATGGTGTCAGTAAGAAATGAGGAAAGATCAATACGCCATAGCAACTGTCACTGCAACTAATGCCTGCCCCATGGACACCGTTGCTGTGGTTGCATTGTCAATAGCAACACTGGCAACACTGGAATGAAAAGCAAAGATGGAGTATTAATGAACTATTGATTCCATACCTTGTAAATGTGTACAACCACTGGAAAAGAATGGAAACCACTTACAAATGAAATCCTTAAAAATGTGTTTATGTAAGAAGAAGAATGCATTACATTACATTACTGTCATTTAGCAGATGCTTTTATCCAAAGTGACTTACAATAAGTGCATTCAACGTAGGTAGGCAGGAGAACTACTAGTCACCAGAAATTGTAAGTGCATCTCCTCCCCAAACAAGCATCTAGGAGCAGAACTAGTGTTGAAGTAAAAGTGCAATAAGCTCGAGGCAGCGGAGCAAAGTGGTCGGGCGTGGGTGTAGATCGCGACCGTGGCCATGAGCTGTTCCTTTCACTGCCCTATAGGCTAGCACCACATTCCTTGCAGTCTGAGTGGACATCACCGCAGCATTGACAATGGTGACAGTCAAGCCCTTCCCCAGGAGTCAAGGTTGAGTGTGAGGTGGTGCATCGATATATCCAGGGTGGGGGAATGAGGAGATCAGTCGGGTGTCGTCGGCACAACAGTGGTAGAGGTCATAGAAGTGGGAGAAGTCGCGAGAGTGAATGACAGAACCCAGAGACGTTGTGTAAAGGGAAAGCATAGCAGTCTTAGGCCAAATCCCAATCCTTATTTGTACCCCTATGGCTTCGGCTTGGCCCTACCCCTTGGCCCTCGCTACCGAGGGCCAAGGGGTAGGGCCAGAAAATATCTCCCTAAGTATTGGGATCGCACTTCGACGCTGATACATCATCGATAAGCAGACGGGACGAGTTTGTTGTCGGAGATTACTATGGCAACAATGGTATTATCACAGTGACATTTGCCGTTCATCTGATGGAGATAGAAAAGCATGGACGCTCACGATTCGTTCACAACTTATACGTTTCACGCTACCAATCTATCAAACAAGTCATCAAATAAAAAAGACCACTGCTTCATTACCAGTCCACTTCTTGACAGAATAGCGTTAGCGGTGCTCTGTAGTCTAGCAAGCCGTCCTAACGTTACCCTGCCAGTCTGCACTGATATTAGAGGAACCGTAACAAGTGCAGCAACTTCGCTGCTGGACTTTAGTTATATTTCATCATATACCATCAAAGGGGGAAATGCGACATGTAAATATGTCAAAATGCGGGACTGTCATGCACAAATCAGCCTAAAACAATGTTGTAACGTAACTAACTAACGAAGTAGAGACATCGGCATATTAGCGATTTTTTTGTTATGCTTTTTATAAAGAAACGGTCCATAATACATTGAAACGACATTAAACTAAGATAATGCTACGGTTGGAATATTTTTAAAATCTTTATTAACGAAGAAAATACTACATTTGTGGTTCACTTCGGATGGTAGCGTAGCGGTCCCCATGATCTTCCTGTTACTTCCAGAGATTCGCAGGGCATTCTGGGTAGCCCTTGGTTTGAAGTGTGCCTCTGAAAAATCTCCGTTTGAAGGGCTACGAACCCCTTCGGCTTGGCCCTCCGCCTTCGAAAATAGAGTATTGGGACAGCCCTACCCCTTCACGTGAACGCGCAAAACGGAGGGGTAGGGCCAAGGGGTACGGTTTAGGGGTGTATTGGGATTGGCCCTTAGGATGCCCATGAACTCCACTTCATTCTAAACAATTCTACTTTTTTATTCTATTTTATTTTAGTTATACTTTACTCTACTGTAATGCCACCCTAAAATACTTTAGTCTACTACATTCTACTTGTCTCCAGGAGAATAAATTATAATAGCAAAGCACTTAAACAGGGTTAGTTTAGTGGCACACACTGCATGAAAACAATTCCAAATTTGTCTCTGAGAGAATAAATAAACAAATCTGCTTTGGCAGGTTTAAGCTGGTTTATAAGACACTGCTATGAGACCTCAGAGGGAGAAGGTTCTGCCAGCTAGCTGGACTGACTCCCTGTGTGTGTGTGTGTGTGTGTGTAGGTCTTATAGGTCAGCCTCTTGGCTCATAAAGACCGTCTCTTTCTGCTGCTGCCCAAATTATGAAGTTATGAATTAATAATAATCTCCTAATGATTTATATGTAAGTATGCAGTGAGAGAGAGAGACAGGGAGAGAGAGAAATGGGGACAGAGACAGAACAACAGAGGAAAAAGAGAGCGGGGAGGACGTACAACAGAGATAGAAAGGATTCAATCAGTTCAGGCGCACTAATCATTTGGCAGTGTGTTTTGGCTAAATATTTAAGTATAAACACTTACAGTTTTTAATGCCCCGCTGTTGTAGACTAATCTAGAGTGAGAGAGAGAAGTGGTGAGCAGTGGTTGCGTTTTTTGAATGCAGGAAAAGCCTGTTAAGAGTATTTAGTAATAGAACGCCTGGAGCTCCTGTACAGAGCCAAACTAAATGTTACACTTAATTGGACATTTGCATGCTTAATTGATATTTAACAATTATTCACAATGGAAATGTTTTGTTTTTTTTTACATGCTATAGGCTAATGATTTATACATAATTAATGGGACTATACCATGCCAAATATCTCACCCTGGGACTTTATGGACATAACCAATGGGAATGCTAGCATCCAAAAATAATGAGTATGTAGGATAGACAAGAGTTGAGTAGTCGACAGATTAGTTTAGTTTTAATATGATTGGTGTTGAGCTGAAAATTCACATTCCTATAGTTTTGGACTGTTTGGTCTAGGCCAGTATAGCCCTCTTCACAGCAACACAACCACTAATAGTTCATTACCATGTTTAATTGAAGCTCAGTAATTATTCAGCGATGGCTATGTTTCTAAACTAAATGCTTTTCACCTCAGGACCCACATGTTAAACATTTAAAGAGCCACTCTTCCCTAAGATAGAAACTTCATGTGTCATTATGGCATGGTTAAAGGATTCTCAGAAATTATTCAACTATTTCAGTGTTTTGAAGCATGCTATAGGCTCTTACTCATGTACTTTGAAGGCGAGGATGAGGAGAGTGGATGTAGTCTCTCACCCTGGGATCCAGGCTCATTAAAAGCACCTAGTACTCATGTCATGTGGGCACCCGAGCTTAGTAAATCTGGTCTCTCACCCTGGGACCCAGGCTCACTTAAACTTAGTATATAGTATAGATGTCATGTGGGCGGCACCAAGAAACAGGACAGCTGCATTAATTGAAGAAACAACAACCCATCCAAACTTTGGGGGTATTCATAGTCTGACTTGTAGATTGAAAATAATCTTTCTGAAGCTTTCTTAGTTCATCATACTTCCCATTATAAGTGGGGAACTTTATAAACCTTTTTGCTTTCCTTGCCTTAATATACATGTAAAACTCACATCTGTAAGCTACCAGACACCATCCAATGATGCTCCAACAACACATTTTAGAGAGGAAAAAAGTCTTAAAGCCATTAAATCCCTACGGAAACAAAAGCCAGTGGACGTCTTTTAACAATAATACTTAACATATTGGGAATCTAAAGCTGCATTTACACAGAATCAAAGCACCGAACCGCACATGTTCCGTTTGAGCTGCTCCATGGCCAAGAGTTGAAGACTGTGGTAGTTCAGGGCAGCTTCCAGATGTGAGTGTGTGTTATGCTCCTACCCCCAGAAACTACAACCCCAGGCTGTTGCTGGAACAAGAATGTGTCCTCAGTCATCTTCCCTGTTAAATAATAGTTTAAAAATATGAACATGAATGGAAAAACTGCAAAGCTAGAACCAGTGAACCATGTTTACAAATAAACACAATTGTCACCGATCACAGGAATAAAACAAGGACACTATTTTGCAGTGAATTTTCCAAATAGGCAAATTGGATATCTTTTATAGTTTTAAGGGTCATACTTTGTTCAGAGAAAGTCACTTTGCTTGTTGGCAATTATTTATAATAAGAGTTAGGGAACAAAGCCAACCTGCCACTTAGTCGGCCAGTCAGTCACACATTCAGACAGCCAGCTAGTCAGACGGTAGCCATCCATCCACCCAACCAGTAGGTCATTCAATCAGTCAGCTAACCACTCATTCAGTCAGAAACAGCAGTCAGGCTCTAAGTAGTCAACAAGCCACACAAACAGTTATTCAGTCATTTACAGATGGCCATGCAGTTTTTACATTAGAACCTACTAAAGCACGTCTTGCCCCACCAGACACTAGCTAAATGCTTACATTGTAATTGTCATTCACTAAGTCACTCAGTCGAGTGTCACTTAAATACCTAGAGTGTCTAGTAAGTCAGCCAGTCAGTCTGGCAGTCAGCCAGCCAGTCAGCCAGCCATCTAGTCAGTTGAATGGTTGCCAGAGGTTCCATTTGCTGTACGAATTTCAGTCTTAACACTGAGAAATAATGTCTGGCCCTCATTAATGAACATAACTTTACAGAGAGGTTGGATGGTGGAGCGGGGAGAGGAAGGTTACTTTGCTATTGCAAAGTCAGAAGGTGTCAGTGTTTTCCCCTAAAATGTTGATTAAAAGCCTGGAACTAACCTGCACTGGAGACCTTGTGTTAAACCTTACATGAAATAGAGATGGAAAAAAACACATCACCAATGTTAAAAGATATAGCAAAAGGGGGCAAAGAGACGCAAAGGGAGGGGGGGAGAGATGGAGAGAGAGTGAGAGATTGATGAGAGAGAAAGATGCAGAGAGAGATAGGGTCTTATGAGGATCCCTATTGCTGCATCGCTGCTGTTAGAATATTCTCTCTCAAACATCAGAGTGCTGTTTGTAATGCATAATTTTGGTGATGTTTTCAAATGAATAGCTTTCTAATAAATATGGAGTGATGTTTTTAGTTAAATTACTAAACATGTTTGTAAGGAATTTATTTTTCATTGTATGATGTCTTGGGGTTGAATCAAGTGAATTTTGTGGTTTGTGGTTCAGTATGTGGTGATGTTTGTTAGTGCTTTACGGTATAGTGACATATGTAATTAATATTTTTGTATTTAATATTTAGTGACCTTTATAGTCGTGCTTGTATGGTTTCAATAATTTTCTGCACTTACTGATTTCTTGAGTCTTTTTTTGTGGTGGCTGATACTCCCTCTCTTGCCTCAGGCCAGAGGTCAGAGGTCAGGGTCAGCAACAGAACAGCTACCCTGGAGATAGTAGGGAATCAGTGCCTTGCTCAAGGCCACTTCAGTAGGGTGGTGCTGTCAGGGGGGCTTGAATCTTCCAGTTCTCAGTGACACACCCTGCTGGCCTCTCTTCTTGTTACATGAGTGTGGAGGTCTCTAACCAGTGATTAAAATCTACAGTATGAGTACCTCTGCAAACCCAGCACAGTGATAATAATACCATGGAGACGTTATAGACCTAATGTCCATGCCTTCATCTTAAGCACCTTTGCTTAGCACGCAGCTGTCGTCAAATGGAAATGCCACTTCGTTGAAAAACTACAATTATAATTTAGGCAGTTAACACGCTCTTATCCAGAGAAACGTGCAGTGCACTAAAATAATACATGTAAATGTTTCATCGGTGCTCATTAAAGAGATGATTATTAAGCTATTAAGGTGTCAAACTGTTATTTTAAGTTGATGGACAAGCCTGAACACCACTGGTGTAATCATTGTTAATGGAATAGCCAGATATTTAGTAGTGCAGTTTAACATTTTCTAGGCATTTTCACTATAGTTTCTGCAGTTCTTCATTCGTGTTCACTGTTGAACTACATTGAGAGACCTTTGCAAAACTCTGTGTGCCTTTTTCTTAGCTGTTTCACAGCATGGCAACATTGAACAAACCATATTATTTGTTCTCTGAAAATCCTGAAGAAATGTGAAAAAGCCCAAAATTCCTCTTGGGTCCATAAGTGTTGATTTGCCAGGACTTGCCTCCCTTTTCTGCTCCATTTTCAGCACCTTGCTGCCAAAATTAACACTGTTCATGATTAATCACATACAGCCCATAGAGAAACAGCTAAATAATAATAGTGAGGGTAATGTGGATGTAGGAGAGAAATGGGGGCGAGAGATTTCTAAAGGGCTAGCAGGGAGATGCAGGGAGGTGGGGAGAGGGGGAGACGCAGAGACGCAGGAGGCTAGTTTGTTCTGAGCCTGAAGGAAAAGGTCTATCTGAGGGTTTGAAACTGATCCAGGCAGGCCTGGTTCAACCATAATGGAACTAATCCAGGAAAGCTTGGGTAAAACATGATGGAAATAGCCCGAAGAGATGAGGGATGCAGAGGATGGAGAGACTGCTCTCATTGACCTTCATTCAGTCATGCCATGACAGCTGTCCCGTTTGAATTCTGGGTAGCACCTCTAAATCAATAGGCTGTTTCACAATCCAAAATCTGAAATGGTTCAGGAGGCAATTTTGTCCACCATCAGCATATTGAAAGTGTCATGATGTTCTCCTATTTTGTGTGTTTAATTGAGTAGACCTCAACCCCGATGCTAGTCCACGACAATGAACTGATCACAGGAAATAGGAACAATATGATGCTTATCAGCAGGCTTCCACTTGAATGTAAATTTAAACGTTTCTATTTTTCATGTTGGTATTTTTCAGACACAGCATACTGCAGTATGTAGGATGCATAGCAGGGAGAGCACTTACCTTTAGGCTTGTGTACATACTGAACACTTTTAGTGTTTAAAGACAAAATATAAGACTCTCATTCCAGATCAGACATGAACTAGTTTCCTCCTCTCACATGTGTGCGTGTGTGTGTGTGTGTGTATCTGTTAATATGTGTGAGTCTTTCTGTATCAAACCTCACACCTGTCTGTCTGTCAGTGTGTGTGTGTGTGTGTGGTTTGTGTGTAGCTGTCTATGTGCGCATCTCTGGCTCTCCACATGTGTGTTTATGTGTTTGCGGCAAGGTGTATGTGCAGCTAAACAAGGGTGCATCTGTGTGCATGGGCGTGTGTCTGTTGTCTCTGCGTGTGTCAGGTATGAACAATCTATTTCCTCCCCTGCGGCAGAACCTACCAATCACATCCCTCCATCATCGCTCTTCATTACGTATTCATGAGTTTCTGTGTCTGCAGGGCTTTGATTGGCTCATAATGAACAACTGACGGCATTATCAGTCAACCAATGCTATGGAAAATCAGTCAGTCAGTACAATAGAAACACCAGTCAACCATTGGTATGGAAACATTATTCAACTAGAGTAGTTTGAGACAGTCTACCCCTCAGGGAGGCTGATATATTGGATTTTGTAGACTGCATGGTCTCTCTGATATGGCTCCTCTAAAGTCTAAACACCATTTGAGATCAAAGTGATGCACGCATCTTGAAATGCTAATTGTAAGTTGCTCTGGATAATTACAGTTAAGCCACACAGAGAATATTTAGATGGAATACGTGGAATACACCATTTACTAACATCAAAATCACGGTTTTGTGAAAATAAATCCCCAAATCCTTTTCCTTGTCAACCATGGCTAAAGAACCATTAGTCAAACTGAGTACTGAGACACACGGGCCTCAGGGGGTTGATATGGGCTCATAAATCTATGAACTACCCCTTTATCATCTTTTATATTATGTTGGGTGTGTATATTTCACCAGTACTGGGCTTCATTGTTGACTCTATTCTGCTGTTGCTATAGGCCCATTACCATTGAGCTCATTAAGTGCACTTGTGAATGGACTTGGTTGAATTAATTCAGCTAATGTGCAGTCTGGTGACATTGTGTGATTACTTGTCTGTGGTTTCAAAGCTGCTCGTCGAATGATGAGGATCGCATATACTTTTAAACATAATGCTATACAGTCTATTTAGGGAGATGCATGCAGTGAGTATTGTGCCCTAGTCATTTTCTACCGAGATAACAATTGGAGCCAGCTAGTACAGTTTAATGACCAAGCACAAGAACACAACTATGCAATTGTCATGAAGAATATAGTTGCTTATGCAGCAGCCCAGTATTAAATAAGTACAAGAGTACAATAATTAAACATTATGATCATCTGGTCCAACATGTTTCAGAGCCCTTGAAATCCGGAAACCACATATTTTAAAAGCAAATTAGTGAAGCATCTGCATTATCTACATATCCAACAGAAAATGTCATTATGGTGTAGTCATCTGGTCTAGAAACCATACCCTCCCTTATAGCACTATGGCATTTATGATTCATTGGCTACTGCACATCAAAGAATCTTCACTATGTCTTTGACTGGAACAGCCAACCAAACCAACCCAACTGCTCAGAAACTGCTGGATCCATCCGCGTTAACCATGTGGATTTGAGTGTTGGATTTTGAACTGCTTTTCTAAATCCACCAATGATATTTCAGACCTCAGTTGTGAATGTTCATTACGAGTCGCAGCTGCGAAAAGTTGCTTTCCTCATGTGGATACATTAAAACACAAGCTAGGAGCATACAGTCTGGAAGCTGGTGAGTTCAAAGTGCCCGATCCCTATATGCTTGAATCACCTCCTCAGAGAACAACTCAGAACTTCCAGTCTCATGAATCAGGAAATTCACACGGTGTCATCGTTAACAAGCACAAATCAGTAAATATGAGTAAAAAGGAGTGATCCACTGGGCTGGATCCAGCCTAGGGTAACTGGATAGGATACTTTTAATATTAAAACTCTGCTTCATCCTCCAGGAGGATGCTCTTCCTGTAAAATGTGGTTTAGTGTGTATTTTGTGAGTACTGAAATGGGATTTACTCCAGTGCGTATTCTGTTAGTACTGAAATATAGTTTAGTTCTGTGTGTATTCTGGTACTAGTTAAATATAGTTTTGTGAAATATGAAATCAGTTAGTTCTGTAATGTGGTTTAGTTAACTGCATCTGTCCTTCCATCTGTTGTTTGCAGCAGACCTGATGCTGCTTGTAGGCTAGAATATTAACATGGGCATATTTAACTGTGATGCATATTCACACAGGACAAGTTTTATGATGCATATTAACAGGGGTCTGATACAGTGAATACATCTGCATAGGCAGAAACAGATCTGACTTCTTACTATTTTCTGCCCCACATGTTGGCTTTCTAAACAGGGGGGAAACACACTCAAGCTTAAGGTGCAGATCTCATCTCTCATTGGCTGTCCAGAATTGAGACAAACTAGGTTGATAGATAGATAGGTAGGTAGGTAGGTAGGTAGGTATCTAGGTAGGTAGGTGGGTGGGTTACTGCATATTACTATAAACCTATGATTGCGGTGTTATTCAGGTTGTCATTCTGGGTATTTCCTAGGCAGCTCTGCTTTGTGTGCTGTTCAGAGGCAGCTGTTGGAAGAAACAATGGATGGGCTCATGGGAAATGGTGCTCATTAAAGCCACTGTCATTACAGCCACAACTGGAAATTGCACTGAGACTATTTCACTCTCTCAATATCACACATTATAGCCCCACTGTTTGATTTAATTTGTTGCTGCTGCCGTGTAACAATCTTATGGCTTATGATAGCATGTTCAAAACACATTGTGTAATTTAAATAGTTGGAGTTTTATCTGAAAGCAGTGGTATTGCTTGGTTGTCTTGCTTTTAACTCTCAGAGAATCTTCTTCACCTTCTAAACCATCCAATCTCATATGGTCCATAGGCTTGGTGCACCCACAATTTTGAGGTGGCACAAATTCACAGACACATGGCCACAATGCACGTGGATAACGACATACATACTTCAACATAGTTATAGTTTGTCAAGGACTACATACAGTTGTCTCTGGTGGATCCAACCTTGTGGAAGGAACTAAAAACATGAGTAAGGGGGATGTGGATGTAATGGATGTGGATTACTGAAATCGATCGATCACACAATTATAAATTTAAAAATATTACAAATAAAAGGCAATAAAAGGTTGCCTTTTATTTTATATCTGAGAGATGTTAGATATCAGAAATTAGATAACATGTATTTTTTGTTTGGATAGATTTTTGCTTTTAAGCTAGTAAAAGCAGTTTGTGCCTCTTTGCTAACACGTTAATGTAATTATTATGCATATAATTTTGTTAAACTACCATATTAGGCCGTCCGCAGCTGTGTGTGTCCCTCAGAGGCAGCCATAAGCAGCAGTGATATATGAGTTGCTGGGAGGATTCTCATTAATGATTCCCTCTGAAAATTATTTGAAAATGTAGAGGAAAGTCATATTTACTGATAATGGGTTTGATTAGTAGATGAAAAATAAGCTTTTATGACTTCCCTAGCCCATCATAACTTAAAATAGCATCCTAATTCAAAATACAAGTTCTGCTCGAGGGTTCAAAGCATTATACACGTGAACAAATATTTTACAGCCTCAAAATACATGTAAAATGAACTTATTTTCATCAAAACCTTCTCAGTTTGAGAACCAATCAGTCTGAAAGTGAAAAGCCTTCAATAAATCACGGTGTAAACAAAACCAACAGGGGGATGACAGTGTTTTAGTGGGGGGTACCATGCTGCAATTATGCACTGGACCTTTAAAGCAGAAAAGCTGTTTTAGTAAATAAACACCATGTCATCTCTCCTCATCCATCACTTCCTACGGCTTGCTCAGAGGGACACACAGAGCTGAGCCCTGGTAAATAGCAAGATAAAATGGAATCACAGGGACAAACTTTAGTATGTTTAAGTCTGACTTAATGTGGAACTTCTGTTGCATGAAAACCTTGTGTATTGCCACATGTACTTTACAGTCTAATGGTTTATGAGTGACATATTTCTCTAGTATAAGTGATAGTGATAATACCTTGGAGTGGTTAAATTACACAGCCTAATCTGTTGCTGATAATGTACAACATACAACATGTATATGATAATTACATAATACATTGCAAGACACAGGCCATCAGGTTCTTAATCACACCATGCTGAAGCCAGAAAAGCGATACACATCTGCATGTTCAACACACTAGGCTATGGTGCTGATGTGTTTACAACAGGCTGCACATACACATAGATGGAATTACATGTCCACCATTAAGCTTATTAAAAGCTATTCATCGAGTGACTAGTAAGACATATTTTTCATACAAATTGAATGTTATGAAGTGGGAGTCTCTCTCTCTCTCTCTCTCTCTCTCTCTCTCTCTCTCTCTTCTCTCTCTCTCTCTCTCTCTCTCTCTCTCTCTCTCTCTCTCTCTCTCTGTCTCTGTATGTCTGCCACACACACATATTCTTAGTCCTAATCACATTAAGCTATTATCCTGGTGAGTTGAACACAATAGAGTGTAAATGCAGCAGTGTGTGTATATTAGATCATTAACTCACATGGTAGATTGTGACCATGGTAAGTAGAATACCACTGATATATGTGCATGTATGTATCTATTGAACAACATTAGGCTAATTGTTGGAGTGAAATACATGTGATTTAACGTCACCATGGTAAGTAGAATACCACTGATATATGTGCATGCATGTACCCATTGTACAACATTAGGCTAATTGTAGCACATTAACTCATCTGTTGTTTGTCACCATCCAATGGATTAATCGGGTCATTATGAAAGCCGTGCCTGTCAGCCACTCCACGAGACGTTCATTAAGGTGATTTGTCACTGCACTTTGTCATTCGGGACAAGATATTTATGTTTATAATGTTTTCATTATTTATTGATAATGTGTTCATTAAGTTTGACAGAGTAGAGCACAAAAAGTCAAATCTAGAGAGGGTTACAACTGAAATGACCCCAGTTTTTTTTTTTTATTATTATGCATGCATATATCCTAATAATACCCTAATAAAGCTCTCTCCCTTTGCTATTCCTCTCTCCCACTCACTTTCTCTGCTATATTACCTCTATCTCTGATATCACACATGACAGAAAACACTGCCATTCAAGCAACACACTGCTAACTGTGTAACAAACTGATGTCAACCATGTTGCAAAACCAAGTTGGCGCTGACAGGCATCCCCTCCATCAGTTTGCCTTCCCATGTATTTGATTTACCCTGATTAAAGGAACCGTTTATTTTGCTGTGTACCATTATCTGAATGCTTCCGTGACAGAGTTGCATCATTGTGATTTTGATTAAAGCTGCTATTTCCTTTACCAGCTTGTGTTTACAATACAATGGGGCTCCCAGCAAAATACCCTGACATCTGATGTGTGTGTGTGTGTGTGTGTGTGAGAGAGAGAGAGAGAGTGTGTGTGTGTGTGTGTGTGTGTGAGAGAGAGAGAGAGAAGGAGAGAAAGAGAGAGAGAGCTCCTCAAATAATCAAAAGCCCTGAATGCTGCTATTGTTGAAATCATTTCTCTTTCTCTCCTTTGCTCCCTCTCTCTTTCTGCTTCTGTCTTTTTGTCTGTCTCTCCCTCTCCCTCTCTCTTTCTCCCTCTCCTATCCGTCTCTACCATTTTAACATTTATTTTGCCTAATAACTTTTTTTTTTTCCGCTATACTCTTCTCTCTCTCAGCATTGTGAGGGAGAAGAATGGGTCATTTGTTATTCCTTCGCTAAATCTCGTTTTTTTCTCTTTATCCAGTCTGTTCTCTGATTTTTCTTCTCTTTTTCTGTATTCTGTTCTCCTCTGCAGTGAAGCGATCAGTAGATTTTAAATCGCGGGGCGTTAAATTATTCCCTGGCAAAGACTCCAGCAACAAGTTTTCAATATGTGAGTTCACATCTTAATGTCACTTTGATTATGGCTAATGAACTAACCTGTGATGGCTTGGTTTGGCTTGAATCGGCTCAGGTTTTGGCTTGGTTTTCATTTTGGTTTTTGCTTTGGTTTGCTTAGTTTTGTCTCTTTAAAAGGCTGTGCCATTTTCAACACGTTTGTGCCTCTGGTTAGCGACAGCACTCCCGTCCTGTGTTAAATGCGACAGTAACACATGGTGTCAGTAACTGTGTTGTGACTTGACACACGTCTAGATGCACAAACGTGGTGAAGATGGCGCAGCCTTTATAAGGGTGTGCTCGTTGCGTTGTGCTTGGCTGTTCCTGCTTGCTTTCGTTGTTTTGATGTTTTGTTTACGTGTTTTGGTCACGGTGTCTTGGTTTATGCATGTTTCTTCATGGCTCGCTTTGATATATTAAATCATGGCTTGATCTGATATGCTTAATCATGGCTTGTTTTGGCTTGCTTTGGGCGTGTTCAGGACATGTGGATCTGTTGTGATATTGTTTACCCGCCCCCTCTCTTGCCTCTTCTCTTTGTTTCCTCATCTCCTCTTCTCTCCAGAACACAAACCTACTCTACATTATGGTAGATGTTGGTACCTGAGTTATTGCAGGCATCAGTTGAAAATCACCCCCATAGAGTTCAACAGGAAAATGATATAAAGGCGAAACAATCATTACAGTTATTCACATCTAGATTTAGAGCTCTGGAGTATAATGGTTTGAGGCTAGCTTGATGAATCAGATAAGTCAGACCCATGTCTACTTACATTGATTTCGCCAACCATGGACTTCACACTGCCTCAGAGTAATTCAGAGCCAAGTGTAGTCAACAGCTGAACCCTCATAGACGCACATTACAGTGCAATTCAAAAGTTAATTTACAAAATGAAATACCTAATACTAAAACCCAGATGAAAGAGTTAGCTTACCTCCTGTCCTTTTAATAAGGGCCATGATTTGTTATCTCTTAATGTGTAGGAATAGGAGTCGCCCTTTCAAACGGTGGATTCATTTTGGAACCAGACTATTAAAG
>JAXDDW010000009.1:6685000-6910000 GCA_034670385.1 Hoplostethus mediterraneus
CATGAATTAATTCTTTAGATTTGCCGTTATTCACCGGGCTGCTACAGAAAAAGCGCAAATGAGGGGAGTTCCCTCTCTAGCCAATTGGCTGCGAGTTAGTGTAGTACCATGGACAGCTAGCAGAGGTTTTACTCATGAGTGTGTGTGTGTGTGTGTCTATGTACATATATATATTTGTTTTTGTTTTATGCTGCATTCATGTTTAACCTCTTAACCATATTATGTCTAGAATAACTTAGATTTAGCAGGATATTTGCAAGTTCTTGATACAGAGCAGTTACGTCACACTTTTTCTCACCAACCTTTACCCTGAACTGGTTCCTCCACATGCATTTAAATGGTGTGTGTGTGTGTGTGTGTGTGTGTGTGTGTGTGTGTGTGTGTGTGTGTGTGTGTGTGTGTGTGTGTGTGTGTGTGTGTGTGTGTGTGTGTGTGTGTGTGTGTGTGTGTGTGTGTGTCTCATTGTCTCATCCCCAGTCAGGCGGTGGTTGTGGACAGAACCATGTACATCTCTGGTCAGCTGGGACTGGACACTGCGTCTGGTCAGCTGGTAGCCGGAGGGGTGCAGGCCCAGGCCAAACAGGTGAGACTCAGAGGAACAGGTGATCTGATGTAACTGACCGCCTTCGAACTTGAGGCATGCCAAACATCTACCAGTCACTTAAAGGCAAATTCCACCTCGGCCAAGAGCATATTTAGACCTACAAAGTCTAAAAATGGAGCTACTGTGCCTTAGCCTTACCCTCCATTTCACCTCTTTGACCACTGTGAGGAAATGGACTCTTTAGGCTCTGGCTGCTCAATTAGCTAAGGTACATACCATGTAACCATGACGTTGTAGGTTTGAATCTGACCCAGGACCTTTGTCGCATGTCTCCCCCTTCCCTCCCTGACAGTCTTTCCTGTCTCTCTCTACCTTGATCTGTCCAATAAAGGCAAAAATGCCCCAAAATAATATTTTTTGGGTGCCTGTAATGACTAAACAGATGGATGTTTTATAAATTCAGAAAATAGAAATACATTGAAGTAAACTGTTATAATACATTGAAAGCAAATTCCCCAGGCCTCAGTTGTGTGGCTGTTAAATCTGAAAAACGTATAGACAAGTATTATGAATTGAAAAGGTGTGAATACGCAATTGATTGATTGGATGTAATGATCACATCCCTCACTCCCTCCTGTCCCTCAGGCACTCATCAACATGGGGGAGATCCTGAAGGCTGCCGGGGGTGACTACGGCAATGGTGAGATCTCCCCATCACGCCATTTATTATTTCAGCAGGCGGTCATACTTTCTTTTCACCTGCTTTGATGTCCAAGCCCTTCCCTCTGACAGAAAAACACCTTTTCTATTTCAGTGGTGAAGACCACCGTGTTGCTTGCAGATATAAATGACTTCAACGGCGTCAACGAAGTCTATAAGACATGTAAGTCAATCCTTTGTTTTCTGTTGAATTTCATGCCAGAGCCATAGACTAGTTGAGGTGTTTGGTTTCCTGGTGGAATGGGTAAATGTCTAAAGGTTTTTCCTACTTAAAAAAGAAAATTATGTTCTTATGAAGTTATATATAGGAGTAGCCACAAGAGGGCACCCTTTGGCCACATGATAAAACACCCGTAAAAGACTGTCTGAGCTCCTGTCACATAAATGTCACCTACCCAACGCCTGCCTCACCTTACCTTGACATGATTATTGTGCTCCTGTCACATAAAGACGTGACTTCATGCTGCCTGTGTAAAATTTACTGCTAAACGTTCATACCTGAGTCACTGTTCGCTGTGTGACTGTAATGGAGGCTCATGTCCATCAAACCTGTCATTGGTTCAAGCCCCGTGAAGGCGAGCATCCACCCTGCTCAAGTGTCCTCGAGCAAAACACCAACTCCAGACTCGCTGTTCTGTAGCTGACCCTGTGTTTTAGTCTCCCTCCCCTTCCGGGAATCAATAGAGTATCACTATGTAATGTATAAACTTTGATAAATACTCTCATATTGTTTAGTTTACATAGTCAAGAGTGAACACAGTGGCTCATCTTGCTGACATAACTCAGCAAATGACTGCTGGCAGGGTTACCGGTCATCTGATCATCTCACCCAAAGCCTCCTGAAAGACAGGCTCCGTCAGCTTTTCCTGCTCTGTATGAACACAGTCTGGGCATTTCCTCTTGGATCACAACGGAGAGGTGTAATGGAACGCCCAGTGCGTTGTAAGTGGACACCGCCATGCAGGCACACAGATGTAACCCAACCCCTCCCACCCAACCCTGCCATGCCGACCCATGGCTCTCCCCCTCCTCTCTGCTCCGCAACCCCCCACTGCAGGCAGGGAACTTTCCCTGACCCTAGTAAGGGCAACTGGAGATGTTTCCAGGATGACTCAAAGTCATGTGAGTTTTGATTGGTGAGGATGGTGCTGGAGACTCTCTTGGTGTGGAGACTCTCACTTTGCAGGGTGGGAAGTGAATACCAGCCAGCAGCCAAATGCTAGTAGGTTTTGACTGTGGCTGGTGCGTTTGGCGACTCTATCAGCCACTTTGGCAGGAAACAAACCATCATTTGGAGGTTGTTTTCTATTCTGAATATTTACTTGTCTGGTAAAGTATCAAAGTTTGTGGCCGTTAACCTGTTCCCCCTGTCCTAACAGTTGCTATACCCGTCAACCTTTAGAAGGTAACGCTGCTGAATGTCAGCATTCAAATGTTGTTCGGGTTCAATTTGTATTAGTCAACAAATGCTTTTGTTCCCTTTAGCCAGAAATAAGAGGCTGGCGTCAGTTGGCAAAGATGAAAACATCAGCTGTGACGTTAGCCTGGGTTGTTTTCGTGGGGATAAGGTTTCTCGCTCAACAAATAAAGCTGCGATCTCACACACTCTTTGAGTTAAAAAAGTCCCGTATCAGTGTCAGTGAAACGGATCTACGCTGTAGATCTTACGGGCTTCACGTTTTAGAGCTTCTTGCAGGTTTTGGAAAGAGCTGTTCATGCTCTTACATTGAGTCGTATCCCCCTTTTAAAAGGCAGAACGTGTAACTAACTTAATGTCCAATTCTGTAAATTGTGTGAATTATAATACAAACATTAAATTATTGATCTGGGCCAAGTCAAGGAGCTCATTAATAGAAGCTTTCAAGAAAATGAATACATGCTCTAGTAACGGCTAGCTAATTTTGAAGTAGTGATAAATATATTATGTCAGGCCAGTCTGCTTTAATGTCCCTGTGTTCAGTCAAGTGTTATCCTCTCATCACTGCCAGTAGCTGTTTGGGATCTCCATTAAAGAGAGATTGCCTTGTAGGCCTTTCATGGTAATGTAAGTGTGCTTTTTGTTCTTCCTCTAGTTTTCAGCAGCAACTTCCCTGCCAGAGCTGCCTACCAAGTCGCTGCTCTCCCCAGAGTAAGCATAAAAAACACCTCTACTGTACACACTCATAAATACACATGGGAAGGTGGGAAGACGTGGTAGCGCGGTACACACTCACCCACTTGTACATTCCCATCCAGGCCAAATCGTTTTTGATTATCAGTGAACCAATTTTACAGCATGTTTGTGTGTTTGTTAGCCCGTTACAATGTTAGCCATGTTGACTTTTATATGCAGCTGTTTGGTGTCAGTGGAGTGTAAAATGGGATGAATCAATGACGTAATGCTGGCAGGCATATACAGCTGGAAGCAACGCTAGCCAGCTTGCTACTAGTACCCAGATGGCTTGTGTATGCTATTGCATAATCTTGCATTGAAATCATTGCATTCTCTCTCTCTCTCTCTCTCTCTCTCTCTCTCTAGGGTGGACTGGTGGAGATAGAGGCGGTTGCTGTGCTCGGCCCCCTCTCTGACTCCTGACTAGGCATGACACACAAGTTGTAGCCGAACCTTATAGTTCTACCATGGGCAACTTCCACACTTTCCAGTTTACACATGAAACACCAATCTAGGATCTTGTTGTCCACTGGCCAGTTCACCAGCCTTATTCACTATTATACCTGACAAATTAATTTCTAGAACAGAAAAGCTCTAAGATGATTGGTTACCTGCTCAAGTAACCGCTAGAGTAAAAAACCTCAACAGCTGCACTTCATTTACCAGCATTTGGCTTGCAGCTATTATCACCCCACGCTTGTAGGATGAAACTTGATGAAGTGGCGTTGTAGCAGGATTACCCGTCCAACATTCCATGACCAGAGAGGCCAGATACGATGTCATATGAACTTCCTGTTTGTAGTTTCTGGTTTAGAAGCTCATTTTCTTTTTGGGCCAGAGAAGAACCAACCCCCATTTGACATATGCAGTATGAGCTCAGATCCTAGGATGGTTATTTCCCCTAAAATCTCACATTTGCGGTGTGCAAATGTAATCAGACATTTATACATTTACTCAAAATGTCATTATATGGTGCTATATTACAACTTTGACAAGATTTCTTGATGGAGAGAAAAGACACATCAGAAACAAAAAAGTGCTCTCACGTTTTTACTCGTATTTCATGCATGCTCATGATCAGAATCAGTTGGACAATCTTCATGTATGTATGCAGACACCTGCAGCGGTACTACTCCAAACATCAGCTCCTTAAATCCCTAGCCTCCTTACAAACACGGCTATGAAATCAAAGCCAACTACACAAACAGAATGTCATTTTATGATCTGATGTATTTTGGCTTTGCGTTTCTTACAACTGTAATTCTGTAGAAAAGTATAGAATGGGTTATAATGGATTCAAGTCAAGTTCCTGATTCATTCTGATAAATGATGCTTCACAAAATGTGTAACATTGAATCTCTCGTCAGGTAATAAATATGTTCAAATTTCAGTAACAATTTATCATTAAAGTTATTCTCAAATGATTATATCCTCTTAAAATAAACACACCCACTAAGTGCTGGAGAACTCTATATACAGTTTGCAAGCAGAAATTGCAGCCATACACCATCAGAGGAAGAAGGCACAGTGGTGACTGAGGAGCCCTGACTGAAAGTAGTTATCACAGGGTCTGAATCTTGGCAACAAGGTGATGTCTTTCTCACATACACACACCTACACGCACATATACACGTACACACACAAACAAGATAGGACACTTCCGCAGAATTCAAATGTTTAGTCATCCACATCAGTTGCACGTCACTCACTGGGAGCTGAAAAGCACAAAGGGAGGGAACATCTCAGTAAGGTATATAGATATGACTATGTGGCTTTATGCAGTGTGTAATGTTGACACGTCAACCCTGCTCACCTGGTGCCTCTGTCTTGGGCTCTGATTCAGTAGCCGTGGCCTCAGCACTTCCTGATTTCCAGGAGAGAGAGAGAGAGAGGGAGATTTCTATATGAATACCAAACATAATCACATTTAAGGTTCACAGGCACACTGGGTAATTAAGTTCCTTTAACAGAGATTTCAATTGAGAGGAATTATTTTGCTGCACGGCTTCATCCGTGTCTGTGAAACCAGGCCAATAAAATTAAAGGAAAAACACATTTAGCAAGTCTTTTTGCATTGTCTCATGTTTTAGTTTCCACGGTTATCCATTAAAGACTCCACATTATAGATTATTTCCGCTGAGCCAACTGATCCACAACTGGAAGAGCTGCCACGTTCGCAGTGCTAATGTGACACTCGATCCTGTTTTTTCATTGGCTGTGAAACAGAGGCAGGGAGGCTCGGCAGGCCTGATATCACTCGTCGCCAGTGGCAGCTCTATGTGTGTTGGCGTGCTCTAGTTTCTCTGCGGACTCGGATTGCACCTTAATGACACCCTGCCGACAACAAAGTGCTGGCAAGACGCTGCGTGCAGACTGTCCAACCAGGGCTGTGGTCAGGCTTGAGTTGACTGTGACTCAGGCCCGAGACCGACTGGGTTGAGATCAAGTAGAGATCAAAATCTCAAGATCAGTTAAATCTTTTCAATATTTACGCTAAATATTTCATGACTACACTTCAGTCACACTGGATGATGGGCTAATACATGCTGCAGTTTAAAAAGTGATTTTGCTGCAGTGGTTAAGTAAATTGTGTTTTAAAACCAGCTTGAACTACCAGACCCTGAATGTGTTGGATGCCACTCCAATATATGAAGTATTTCCCTGAAACCCAACACTAAAATGAAAACGCAAAATTATGAGGAAGACTGGAGGCTGGAGTATCACCCAAGAACATTTCAAGTATCACTTTCCCAGCTTCCCATGCTTGTTGAAACTAAAGCTATGGGCGGACCATGACATGAATGAAATGTTTGGGATGGTGCTTCTCCAAGGATGCACAGTAAATGTCACATTGCTTAAGGGGTTGCTGATGTTCAGGGTTGTGAACAGTAAGCCTGACTATGTTGCCCTTTCTGCTTTAACGACCTGTGTTAAAGGGACGTTTTGTATTAGACAAACAAGACAGTGAAGTGTTAACATAAACTTATGGCCTGCTAGTCATTTGCATCGTGAAGTAAAGAGAACTGATAGCGTGTACGTAACGCTGTCCTGTGTCAAGTCAACCTCTGTTGAGCATTTCCCTGTAGAGATAATCATACTGAAGTGTGGCTGAAGCTGTGGAGATGACATTGTATTTTGGAACTGTACATTCCTTCAAGTGTTATCTAGGCTTTTAGAGCACGGATTGCTATTTTTCACATGCTGCTATTACGAAATTGTAACTTAGCAATTTTAGAGTCACTAATTCACCTCACTTGCATGACTTTGGACTGTGGGAGGAAACCGGAGAACCCGGAGGAAACTCACGCAGACCTGGGCAGAACCTGCAAACTCCTGCTAACCACTGAGCCACCGACCGGATCAGCTGACTTCAATTACCCCCGTTCATTGAAGTCATTATCCTAGAGGTTCACTTACTTTTTCCAGCTTATTTTTGTGTTAAATCACATTGTGTTTTTCTATTGTTATGACTTAGATGAAGATCAGACCATATTTTAGGAGCCATTTACGCAGGAATGCAAGTAATTCAAACTATGGTGCAACTATGTTTAGTATGGGTGGCCCCAGTGGCAACCAAAACGCTAAATGTGGCAATGTTTATGCCATGCACTAAGACAGAGCTGTCTAGGCCCACCAAGCTTTAACACACTGGCTTGGAATCAACTGGTCACAAGTTATTTCCCAATACATACTTGCCCCTATCAACCTAAGTCATACTTGATTTTTGTTGATGGCTTTCCCATTCCAGGAGGTGAGCCCAGGCCACTTCAGAAAATCAGTAATCCTGACTGATAGACCACATGGTATTTCCAGGGTCACTGGGATCAACAGACTCCTCCATCACAGCACTAAGCTTGAATTGGCTTGTCAACATTTCTCAGTGGACGTCGGGTCTGGTCAACATGTTGTGGCAGCCATTCTTAATGAACATTGGATGGATGCTGTTGCCTCTTGGGATGAATCTGCCTTAGTTATTACTGTGAAATGTGCTGTAATGGCCACGTGGTGCTCCATTCCTCTGATGTGGGTTGTTACATGCTGCATGTGTTGTGCTAAAAGAATCCTGAAGAATCCTGGATGATGATTTTCCAATCCACGATTGGGATCATCCCCTTATGAGTATTGATATATGATGTTATGCTTTGTTAAAAAGCATAAAAGGGGGGATATTAGCTAATATGACAATCATAAGACTAGTACATGATTGCTTACTGATGACGTTACATCGTATGGATACCCTAAAGGTCATACGAATGGTCCAGTATGTGTACCTCATGATAAAGAGACCTCATCTATTGTCTGTGATGTTGAACCAGTGAAAAAATAGGCAATATATCTCTATGTTATCCTAACTATAGAAACTGTATGCTTTTTTTAACTTCAGAGTTCTGTGCTCCTTCATGGAGTAATTGGCGTCACCTATAAACACAAGTCTGTGTGTACCCTGGTGTGTACCCTGGTGTGTTCATTAAAAGCCTACTGTGTGTTAGATACCACCTGGTTACAGTCAATGTAATGGGACTGGGGAGGGTCTAGGGAAAGACGGAAGGGACATTATTCATCTGGGCACTGTGGCCACTGGTTGCAATGCAGAGGGTGGAGCTGTGCTCAGGTTACTGCTGGTCAATGGGACCATTTGTACTTGGTGTCCATTAGTAAGTTCCACTTCCCTTGTAGAGACTAGGGGTGTTGCGAGATGGCACTATTTGTATTTGTATCTGTATTTGTTCAGCCAACAAAATGATTTGTATTTAATAATTTTATAATCATCGCCACTGCTAAAGCATTACAGTTTTGGTTTACTATCTAAAATAATGAAGTATAACAAAGATATATATATTTATTTTTGTATTTCTACTGTAGTACTTTTTAAGGAAGGGCACTACAAATAAGATGTATTATTATTATTATTATTTAACAATAAATAACCTTGATGTTATGTAAGTATAAACATGGGCTTTGATAAACATAGCCATAAACATAATCAACTTTAAACTGAAAAAAAGTCAAAATACAAACACCTCATCCTCATTCTGAACTACTGAATGCTTTGAACTGCATTAAACCTCTGTTCTATAACCAAGGGACACTGAAAGGCCAGTTATAAACTAAAAATCTTTATGAATCAAAATATAGTTCCTTGTCTTCATTAAGAACCACCGAATGCTTTGAACTCTACTCTGACTGTTGTTTTCTACCTGTTGTGGTAGAGCAGTGAACTTTAATGACCAGTTTCACAGACATAGATGAAGATGCCCAAAGGAAAATATAGTATTCCCCCAAAAAATCAATTCAGAAATGTCTCCACTAAGTTGACAGTAACTTGCCAACACACACGTATGAAATTCCATCCATCCAACTTTATAACTTTGTGAAGTGATTAGTGAGTCTGATCCAAGTCACAAAACAGTCACACAGTCAAGGGTTAGTCAGGATAGGGCAGAGAAGAGAAAGGAAAATGGACAGGATTTAGGTCTTGACTTGAGACTATTCATTTCCTACCCAGGGTGTTCAGAAGGCAACCAAATAATGTTTCTCTTCAGTCTATAGTCTGCCAAATATTGGGTATTCGAAAAAGCAATCTTAGAAATGTTTCTCTACAGGGTCTGAATTCTGTTTTCTGAATCAAATTCCGTTACTGACCCAACATTTGTGTACGTACAAATATGTCTCCTCCACCCAGTTTCCCGTACGAAACACTAGTTGAACTGTCACTGACCTGCCGCAACGCTACACTCCAACCTACCTTGATCAGGAGCTGCAGCCACAGGCTCTGAGGAGCTAGCAGTGCCGTCTGCTGCTGGCGGAGCTTCGGGTGCTGCTGCCTCTGCAGGCGTATTGGCCGCAGCAGGCTGGGCCTCCTCCCCTGCTGGTGGAGCTGCAGCGGGGCTTTCTGCAGGCTTGGCAGCTGCAGCATTCCCCTCCCCAGATGTCTGGTCCGGGATGGTTTCGCTGTCCTCGGCTACTCTGCCATTGTCACTGGCCGCCCCTGTCAAGAAACACAGACATTATCAGGGATCTTGGAAATGGATATTATAGATAATAAAATAAGTATGTCCAATTTGTTGACAATTAGATAGTTTGAGTGAAAAATGGCCAGTGCGACAAAACAAATAAAAATGAAGGTGGTCGACTACCATCACGGTGGGTATGACACCAACGCTGTCATGGTTAGGTATTCATTTTCCACTGGGGTCGCCTATGCTATCATGTAAGCTGCTTTGGATAAAAACCTTCATCAAATGTATATTCTATGTTGTGATAATGTCTCCCACTTCACCCAACGAACCAACATCATGGCAACAAAGAACAATAGCAGCACTTTCTCCTGTGGCTGTGGAGGTATCGCACGTGACTGAAAGCTAACACAAACAAACACACTCCATATCCAGTCAGGTAAGTATCATAAGACAAACATTAGAATTTCATTATTTAACTGAGAGAGAGAGTTGATTTAGTCCACCTTGTATTCATGCTGCCAGCAGAGCTTATGTAATATATAGTTAATAGTCCCACAATTCATGTGATTACATCTGGAACATTTGGGTGCGATGCAGCTGTGACAACAATTTAGAGACTATTGTACCCTCCTTAGACACCTTTTGAATTTACTACACTACACTATATATACTATATACACTATCTATAAACTACACTACACTACACTACTACACTTGCAGAACAGCCTGTACAGATTTATCTACAACCTTCACAGAAAACAGCTATCAGAGCAAAAACACAAAACATTTCATACATTTTGAGAGGAAGAGAAACAAAGACAAAACAAGACTGATAAGTTTAGCGTGTGTTGGATTCCATCGTGTTTCATACTGACAGAGCAGAGCTACTGTGAAGATAAGAGGGTGATGCAGGCAAAAGGGTTTCTAACACAGAGACTGAACTCCACTCTCTGATCACTGGACCATGCAAAGTAACCAGTGTGCAGTTCCTGGAAATCTGCAGCATTATACTTGATCAACTTTTGTTGAAAGTGGAAAGGGAATGCATATATTCTTCTGTCATTTGGCACAGAATATAATAATAGAAAGGGAAAGATGAGGTGAATTAAATGAATGATGAATGAATGAATGAATGAAAGCGCTTGTGTCTGAACAACATAGTTGACATGATCTGAACCACCATGTGTTAATGATTATGTGGATTCTCACTAATACACATTAACAGTCTCCTAGTGCACAGAGAGTAGGTGTGTGTCGGATTATTGGGATCACTTCCTTTTAGACTATGTTTCTGCAGGATTTGCATTCGCAAACATTTGCATGGAAAATATGAGTTTTGACCAACTACCCATGATCTCAGACTGCACTACTTCAACCATAAGGATGTGGATGCTTGAAGAAAAGGTGTCGCTGTTAGGAACACAGAAAGTAATAGTGAAGGTTTTCACCGGATGAAATTCAGGAAGGGGTCCAAATATCTCCTTTTTGACAATATGCCAGGTACAGAGGTAATGTCTATAAATAAAGGGCTTCGCTCAAAAATGAAAAAAGGTTACCTGACATTCCTCACTCAGTTTATCCCAACACAAATGATTGCATCCTTTAAGAGGTTCCTAGACAAGTATTGGTCTAATTCTAGCTAATAGTTTCAACAATATTGCACAAAGAGTTCTGTTTTCATCTTTGCAATCATTTAGGAAGAGGAATTTCCACTTTTCAAATGGTGGACTGCTTGCTTGAGAGTGACACTCTGAATGCTAAACCAGCAAGTGTTATAAATGAATAAACCCAAGGTTAATAAATGTCGTTCTTGTTCCTTGAGAGTGACAAGTGCCACCATAGAAAAGGAGCCATATGCAAAACTAAGAAAATGTCCCTGCCAAATTTACATCTGAGTTCTAAGAGCATGATAACGTGAACGCCTTCATGTCAAACAGGCTTTTAAATGTCAATCGGGTGATAAAGCTGGAGAGGGACTTGCCAACATTGACGCCAGATCCTCCAGTTGAGAGATAGTCTCTTAACTCACTACACCACCCTGTTGACCAGATTACACTAGTCTGCAAAAAAAAGGCAGTGATCTAGGCTTACTTTGTGTGTATATGTGTCTCTATTTGAGTGTACATGCATGTGTTTCCATGGTTGTCTTTTCATGGCACAACGAGGCCTACATATCCCTAAAGAATGGCAGAGACAGAGCTCAGGAGAAACACATCCAGAGAGAGGATGCCCCACGTAGTCTGCAAACATATGGATTTGATAAGGTGAAATGTTGGTAGTCCCCAAGGAGAAACTGGGTAATTCCTTCACAGAGGTGTCCACTGCACAGATCAAGTCCCTAGTCATTCCTTAAATACTGTCTACTGTAAGGGGAGGGTGCTGCAAAACACACACCCAAGAGATCCAGTGTTGGGGGTTTGCCTTGAAACGTGTGCTAGTTTGCACCACGGCAGGCCATCTCTGACCCAGTACAAGAAAGGTAGTGTCCAGAGTGGCTTCTCCATTTCCTTTTGAAACTGTAGACTGTCACTGAATCCCCCCTCACGCCACTGTCTCTCGGGGAGGACAGGACCAGGAACCAGAGTGTTAAACAATGACAATAGACTTTCCCATGCGGTCATTGTGGACTTCTGGCTTGTTACAATAAGGATCTTAGTGTCTACAGAAAACCATAATCTTGTTTAAAGAGAAAGATACCAACTGTTATTTGTTTTGAGAGAGTCAATATTGTCCCCTATAAGTAAATTGATGATGCAACACTATATGGAAGATGACTGTGAACGTTTCCATGATCGATCAACATACAGAATTATCAAAACAAGTATACTTTTTTTTTAATACTTTTGAATTTAATGATTATTATAGGCATATTATATAAGCCTAGATAGTGTCATTATGGCATGTAGGGATATTTACAGATATTTATGGTACTACATGGATATTGCTACATGGATATTGCTACATGATATTGCCATATTGGTATATATCAGAATATGTTTGATGTTTGAGATAGTGGCCCAAAAGAAAATTATACATGTAGATGACATTCAAATATCTGCAAATATATCCATAATATAGTTTGGCCATTTAGAATATATTTCTAATAAATGTCATTTACATGTGCAAGTACATTTTTTACCATTTTTTTAATTGAAGGCATATGTCTGAACATATTGTAAAGTACGTGAGAACTTGAACTCACCTGTAGTACTGGCTCCATTGCTCTCCTCGGGCTTAACGCTGGGTCGAGTCGTATCTACCGCTGAAGTTTGGGAACTGGTGGAGCATCCCATCCTGTCTTTTGCACATAGAGGACTGGAGGGTAAACTTAGTTAGAGGTGAGGAGAGGTGCCAGCTGCACTGATGACGTGCTGCATAGATAGCGTCTCTGTAAATGGAGAGGACCCAAAACTATGGACTGCAAAAACAAAGCGAAATAGACCGGTCGTCGAATTCCTCTAGTCCCGTGCGCAATTGCGCGTCTGTGTACTTCCCCCAGAAAAAGGTGTGTTCAGGACCTTGAATGTTGGCTACAACTTCCTAGACAGTTTGACACGCAAGCGGAATGTATATAGGGTGGTGTGTGTGTTGTAGGCTGTTTCCAAGAGGCTGGCACAGGAAGAGATACATTATTCAGTCAGTGCGCAGTAGCCACCTATCAGGGCGGGGAAAGTGAACCAGTAATGCTCTCGTCTCCATCAACATCTCCCGTTGACGTGCTCCTGACCAGACCCCTTAACCCTGAACTACTAACTGTATAAATATGTAGCTGATGGACGCTCTGCAAAACTCTTCACCGGATAAATAAAAGTTAAAAACTAGGATAACGTCCTGTATGTACATCATATAACAAACAACTTAAGAACTGCATAAAGTCTGGAAAATGTAATGTCCTGTACATAATATAGATAGGTTGGCTTAGGGTAGTACTAGCAACCAAAGATTCGTAGTAGGAAAAATATCCCATAATAGACATGTTGAATAGGCTATTATGGAATTATTTTTTCCTCTTCTGCTTAGTATGAAAATAATGCCACTGTCTTGTTAAAATAGAAACTTTGTAGCTTTACCCATCTTGTTACCTACCTAACACTTGTCCATGATAAATGATTATTCAGGGGACATGTGAATAATGGTTACGACAATTGTCTGGTGGCTGCGGCAGTTACCCTCTCACTCACTTAGTTGCCTGTAATGTTAGTTAACAGAATTTAGGCCTTTATTATTGCGTTGTATTTGCCTGGATAAGCGCCTTAAATGTAAAATAAGTCAACTAGTTCTTAGGTAGATAGCATATTAATTAACCTATATGGTTTATAATACTTACTCTATAAACTTTGTATTTGTTTAATGGATTATTGGACAGTGATGAAAGTGATGATAAACTGATCCAGGATCCGCGGAGAAGAGTTCATTCACCACTACCCCCTCTTCTCGCGATAATATGGATTTCTTAGTGAGTCGCTAAGCAGTTTGTTCGATCTACAAGCCATCTACGACGAGCCGCTTGTACTATCTTCATTGCATTGTCAACGGCCGTTCAATGCACGTATCAGTGATCCCGCGCAGTTCTCGTCCACGCAGGCTCACGAGAACGTGCCGATAGAAGCGCAACGCACCATGGGACTTCCTTTCTCTCCGAGGCCATATTGGCGATAACTCACTGTAAGCTGAGCTCTGCGTTTTGTGATAAAAAGTAACCTAAATTTGCACCATTTTACATTCTATGCTTGTCTAAGGCTTAACGATACATTTTTCCTTCCATCCTCTCGCTTCCAGGTTGGCCAGCTCGGACTAAACAGCAAACATGGTGGCCGCAAAGAAGACGGTGAGTAGCCCTCCGTCGGCCTGAGATGCACGCTGCTGTAGGGCCAGGCTTCTGCTTCACGTGGAAACATGTTGCTATCTGGGCCTGCTAGCATTTTAGCTAGCTAGATAAAAACGTTTCTGACACTTAACACCCCTGCATTGAACTGTCGCTACGTTCTTTAATTGTCGTCAAATACCGTCGTCCCTCAGTTAATTGCTGTCTATCCAGTCATTTGCGGCTTCTGACAGTAGCTAACGTTAGTGGCCGACATTTCGGCTAATGTTGGCTAGCTAGTTCTAGCAGCAGATAAAATACCAATGAAGATAGTGTGGAAACATTTCCTACCTATGTAACAACATATTTGACCACCTGTGCTCTTCCATGTCCTTTTATTCAAATGAAGAATGAATGGTATTACTTGGTATAACCGATGTATTCCCTTGTGATTTCAGAGATCACATCGCTGGATAGCTAGCTGGCTTGTTTGCCAAACTAATGCGCCAATATAAATTCGAGGAGCACATATCACTGACTTGATTATGCCTTTGTTTTTAGAAAAAGTCCATGGAGTCCATCAACTCTCGTCTCCAGCTGGTGATGAAGAGTGGGAAATATGTGCTGGGCTACAAGCAGTCCCAGAAGATGATCCGTCAGGGAAAAGCCAAGCTGGTCATCCTGGCCAACAACTGCCCTGCTCTCAGGTATCTAGTGTAGGGCTCCCCTCTA
Organism: Hoplostethus mediterraneus; assembly: GCA_034670385.1. Classification (NCBI taxonomy): domain Eukaryota; kingdom Metazoa; phylum Chordata; class Actinopteri; order Trachichthyiformes; family Trachichthyidae; genus Hoplostethus; species Hoplostethus mediterraneus. The sequence continues at coordinate 6,699,913 of JAXDDW010000009.1, forward strand.
CATCAGTGACACTGGAGCTGATGCTTGTATAGAAAGGATCCATAGTTTTGTCTTGAAGGTAATGTAGGTAACAGATTGTATAGGGGCAGCACATTTACAGAGCACCCCTTTGGCTTGTTTTTAAAATCAGCTAGTATACGTGTATGTGAATGGTTTGATAGTACTAATGTCATACTGTATCAGTGACCATATTTGTATTGGACAATAATGGGGATGTGGGGCTGTCAACAGCTATTGCATGTTCGTTAAAATATTATATACCCTATTTCAGTGTAGCTTTCTTGCAAAGGTATTAATATGCATTTGTTTAAAACTGATTGCATGTATATTTAAATTCATATGGAGTAAAATACTGGATAATGACTAATATATGGACAACATGCATAAATCTGGGTAAAGGCTGCGTGCCAATTGCTTGTTGACATCAAAAGTTTGCGAAATTAATTTAAGGATTTTTGCTGGTTTATTGTTGACATGACTTTACACTGCAGCAAGACACATGACAACAGTTGACATTGGCATCATCGTGTTCAGCTTAGTAAAGCCCCTTGGGTTTGAATAACAGGTGGTTAGCGTACTGTGTTTTGTGGGGTAATCTAGTTTGCTTACCTGCCAGGCGTAGACCAGTATATGAAAAGCACAAGAGTGTGCTCATAAGTCCTGATATGATACAACTGACCACTTGATCTGCCCCAGTTTATTGTCACAGTGCTCAATTTGCCTGTACGCTTGGCTGAAGTAGCTTATGCATCACTGGCCTCTGTCACTCTGCTAAAATGAACTGCTCTGTGAAAGAAGAGTAAGTAAAGGGTAGTGAGTCCCTATTCAGAGAATTTGAGCATAACACACTACTTTTTTTATTTAGGAGAAACTATTAAAATATAAGTTCACTTTGAAAATAACTTCCTCATTTATTATTATCTCCATAACGAACCCATAGCCATTGGAATAATGTATCTATCCTGTTATTTAGACTTAAAGTTGTATATGCAGCCACCTGTCAGATTGCTTAATGTATCTGTAAGGAAGTGGACTAACCAGCTGGTTCCAACAAAATACAAGTCAAAACTACTAGGGTTACTACCAGTGAAATTTAAATAGGTGGCTACAAGCCAGAGTTGATCCTAGAAGCTACTGATTCCGATTGGTAATCTGTTCACACATAAGCAGTGGTACCACACCTGATATTTGAATTTTCCTCAAGTTGTCCATTAACATTAATTGTCTAAATGTTTTGGTAATCCATCTTTCTGTACAACTGATGTATATATCAATGCTACAGGCTTTGATTGTTGACCGTGTCTGTTTTGAAAGGTTCATGTCGTATTGTCTCTTATACCTTTACTGTCTCTTTCCAGGAAATCTGAGATTGAGTATTATGCCATGCTGGCCAAGACCGGCGTCCACCACTACAGTGGAAACAACATCGAGCTTGGTACAGCCTGCGGAAAATACTACAGGGTGTGCACATTGGCGATCATTGACCCTGGTGAGTGCCCACCTGGTACTTCTATAAGTGGACAATACCTGCCGTACAGTTGATTCCCAAGCTTGTTCCTTCAACACCACAAACCATTAGCCCTTTATTTGGCTCTGCACAGCTGATTCAGAAGCCCTTTCTAGGTTGTGCTAGTCTGGTTCGATCACTCACATTCAGCTGATCAGCATGAGATCCAGTCATCAAATAATGCTGGAAAAATCTTGGACTTGGCCGTAATGGTGTTGTATAAAGAATAGTTGGGGAATCTCTGCTTTGGCTTGGGTTTGTTTCAACTGTTTGGCAGTATAGTATTTTCTACTCCCTGCCACTGTTGGATCTGCTCACCAGCTCATGAATGCTCCATTGGTGAAATTTACCCTCATAATAGCAACTCCATATTTATGTTTGTAGGGGTTTTCAATAGTTGGGAATTGTATGACAGGACTATATTTAGATGTCATTCTGTATATGTTGACTTTGATCCAGCTGACTTTTCCCCTCTCCTCCTCCTCTAGGCGATTCTGACATCATCAGGAGCATGCCAGATCAGCAGCAGCCTCCTCAGTAGAGCCATTTGCCCCCGTTGTTATAAATAAAGTTGGTTGAAATGAACTCTTGCTGTCATTTCGTCTTTGATTAGGTGCCTGCACAATAACATCGGACAAGGGTTTGCTTACAGTGCTGTCTTAAAGGTTTTTTTTTTTTTTAATATCCCCACACATTCTCAGTGGGAGATTAAATAGACATCTTAATGCAAACTCCTGGTTTCCTAGTTTTTAAGCGTTAATCACTGCTGTGGTGTTGGTGAGAAGCCTGTTCACTCTATTGGTCTTCCATCATGCCAAGGGGCCCAAAAGCCCTGGGTGCACATGTAGATAATTTAATTGTAGATTTGCCCTCATACATACAAGTAGTCAGTCTGTCCTGGGACCCCTAGATAACACAGGCCTGTTTGCTTCAGAGCTCGGTGCATCCACAAGAGAGCACCAGTGTCCTATCTAAATCCTCTTGGATAAGGCTAACCTGATTAGTCCATGGCATGTTCAAGGTCTAGGTGAGATTTCCCAGTCTTGGCAAAGCTGTTTGTATTATGACTCAGCAGACTAGTTCTCCATGGCAACAATTATGAAGTTCAAGTGATTTTATTTGAACAAAGCCCTGGAATTGTGTAAGAAACCTGGAGAAGAGGATCCAGCCAATTTGATTTACGTCACAATGTGGATGTCAAAATGATGCAACCTCTGATCTTTTGTAATTGCATTTATCATTTACATAAACCTTGGCAATGACCGTCTGCTGTATTATCTGCAGCCGGTCGACTGTAATTGAGTAAGGACACGCTCCTTTCAGAGGCATTAAAAGCTTTACTGGGTTATGGTTGTCCCTACACTCTCAGATGTCCTCAGTCGGTTGGCTTGGCAAGAACTACAGTGTTCTGTACTGGCCCACTTCTGAACACCCAGAACAAGGTGGTTGGTGACTTGGTGTGCAGCTAAATGGCAGGGGAGCTTTCACATTTTACAGGTTCTTAAATTTAGCTCAAGTGGAACAAGGGTGTCGTGTACTTCAACACACTAATTTCATTGAATTTTATAAGTTTCACATTTCTAAAATGTTATTTTTGCTTTGATGGACTTTGACTATTTAAAATTAATTATTTTGAACAGAAGGGGAGCCAAAGAACAGTCCTACAGTCATTAAAACCAAATTGTATTGGCTTTCCAAGCCTCAAAACATGGGAAATGATGAATGGCTCGAGTTTGTGAAAGCATTAGGAGCGAATGTGATCTGCAAAAACGTGTAGGAGACATGTGATAGCCTTAACCATACGTTACACCTAGATTGGATTTGGAGCTGCATCAGTTATGGGAATGTTAGAACCAACGCAGTAGTTAATAGTATTTGTTGGCAGGCAGAGGACTTGTGGGTTCAGGGCCTGTCTGATGTGAAGGGCATGGCGGAGCTCTTGCCAGCACAAGTGACAGTTGGAACATTTATAACTATAGGGAGGGATTAATAGAAAGATGCACTTAATTCGTCCTTGATGCCGTAATGGATATTTGTGCTTGCACCTCCACATGTAGCCAGTAGCGGAAGTAGAACATGGCGGGTCTTAGTGCAAATAAATAACCTTAACCTAAACAAGTTGGATTTGCATGGTTCAGATCAAATGAAACAATCATTCAGAGAAACAGCAGCGCCTGGGGAACCAAGTGATGAAGGTGGGCTGTGTCTTCTGCAGTCATCTACACTATTGGCTGACATAGGAAATGCCATTCGTATGCCATCCCACCCTACCGTTCCTGGGTAAGATATAGGTTGATCCTAGATTTGGTTTGGAAAACATTTCAGGATTTTGGAAAAGGAAGCTCAAGCTAAATTATCATTTTAGCTCAACTTCCCTCAACAAACATTTGATAAAACATTTTTCAGATGAACAGCCATATATACAGAGGAAGTTCCGTGTCTTTCTTTGGCCCTGGGGTCATTAAACCTCCTGAGCACATAGAGAACAATGTCAATGAAATAACATCAACATTGACATTATAATGTCTTCACGTGACAGCAGCATATTCCCTGGTTTATTCTCTTGGGTCTCTTTCATGAGAAGGTCATGTGTACAATTTCAAGTTCCAGTCAATGGGTGAATCTCAGCGAAGCCACGTGGTCTTGATCCCTGCAGGGGAATGCCAAAATTAGATGTTGCAGATTTTTTTTTGTGCCCAAGGTTGAAACCCTGGCCACCCCACAGGGAGTAATTCATCTGCACAGAGACAGATTTAAGCCTCCCATCATCCATTGAGTGGTTTGGCCCAGTTTTTCCACTCGTTGCCTGCCTAAGCCGTTTTCCTGATTCCCAATTAAATCAAATGAAATCATCCCGTATGATCAGTACACGTGCAGTAGCTGTCCCACACCAAATGAGGACAACTTCTACAGGGTCACAACCTGCACCAACTAATACTACAGTTGCTTCGAAGAGTATTCACACCCCCATTCACTGATTTATGTTTTTCCTACAGTTTAAAAAAAAAAGTATCATTGTGAATTTTTCTTGTTATTGAAACATACAATTCTACTTTGAGTTAATTAATATATTAGTTATAACACATTGGACATTTGTCACTGTAAACACTGACTGGTATAAGATATTGATTACTCCTCGGTCGACATTTTACTGGATGCTGTGGGCTTAATATTCTCACACATACTGCGTCACATTATTGATGCTAAACTGCTTTCATTGTCTCTGGGCGATGTCACGACAACACGGACAGATGGAAAATAGATTTGGATTCTATTCTGGACAAAAGGGTCTTAGTTCATAATGCTTATGAAATATATTTAGTTGGTGTATTTCTGGGAAATATGACTCTAAGCTTACATTCATCTTTCATAGTCTATTATTCATAATATCATGAAACATTGCATGAAGTGAGTTATTTTTGACTGATTCAAAGTAAAATGTTTTTGTGCCCAGAGGAAATTGCAGAAAAGATCTGCTCTTAATTCCTTCCAGGTCAAAACCACATTGTGGTCCTCGTTTCCTTCTCACAGAAGGATCGGCTCTCTTTGAAGCTCATGTTTTTGTACAACCAAAGCATATTCTTCTTCCGACAACAGAGTTGACAGGTACTTCATGAGCATTTCAGCAAGAAAAGAGACAGCACGTGTCCTACTTGTTTTATTCCCTCGTCCCAGTGGCAGAAAGTAGGTGAATGTGTCTGGTCCTGTCAGACCCAAGGTAATGCCAGCCTCCATTTTGAGGCAAGGGTGGCAGCCGAGTAAATCCTCGCTGATCTGCCAGCTAGATCTCCCCACTGGGCGAGGGATAGTCGGCCTCAGAGGGCGACTGGACATGTGCAGATTAGACTGACCCATCTCATACTCTTGAAACTCGACTTTCGCAATCAGCCTGTATGGCAATATAGTCCAAGAGTGAGCTGGTGGGATTTGGGAATGAACTAAGACAGTGCTCTAATGTTTAGAGCTTTTACTGCTCATGTGTATGGGGAAAATGAGCCACTGTTATGGATTGTGTACTGTGTAATGTGAATAATGGAGGGAATGGGATTAATGTAATATTGAAGTGAAGTCCAACATGATGTCCCCACACTGTGAAGGGTTCAGGTGGTTGGTTGGCATGGCATCAATCCCGTTATCCCATAGTGGGCTAGGCTAATTCTTAGCACCACTAACATAACGGTGCTCACTTTCAGCCCATCATGACTGATGACGCTGCTCTCTGGGTCATGCACAGCTGCAGCTCCAATTTACCAACAACGACTAAAACAAACAAACAGATAAATAAATGAATAAATCCAGCAGATACTGCTTGAGGTTTTTATTATTCAGAATTGAAGACATGAGCCCATGCAGATCCAACAAGGGGATGTGTGTGACAGTCAAGAATGAATGGACAGCGATGGAGAACAGTCTCAAGAGATTCTAATTAAACGCGGCATCGGCCATCCCTGGTCCAGATTCAAGTCTTTACTTTAAACCCCCATTGCCCGCGTGGCCCAGAGCCCCACTGAGCTGGTGGCTCGGTTTAAATTCACCTCCAATCACATCGGAAACCTTGTCAGCTCTGGAGCATTTCAATCACATTACACTACAAATATGAAATGTTGAGACACTCGTTTCTTTCATAGTTTTGAAGATTGCATCAACCGAACCAGGGTGTCCGATGGCGTTAGAACCACTTACATGGCAGATAGGCTATGATGGTAAAAGTAGATCAAACACAAATACACCAAACAGCTTTCAATGATCTCACATTGACTTTAAAGTGCAATTTTGTCTTAAGTTTTGTTCAAACATTGTTGGATTTGCAGAAGCAGTGGTCATAATTCACACAGGGGTAATGATGAAGGGGCCAACAAATAGCTACAATATGAACTACGGTATTAGTAACAAACAGAATACTACTTCATGATACTTGTATTTTCCAAGTCTAATGTGTTGTTGAGTGCACTGTTGCATAGGTTTTTGACTGATAACATGTAATTTTGATTTAATATTTTTGTTTTCCTGTTGATAGCAAGTACTACTTGGAGATTAATGGGAAGAATGAGATCGGGTATCTAATCTTATTTGTACCATAGTTATTTTTTTAATTCTTGATCTATTGCCAAAATAGCTTTAGGCAAAAGACAAGCATTTGCACTTTCTTTAACTAGCTGCATATATATATTTATTTTTTAATCTGTACATTGTGCTACTATGCTATGCTAAATCAAAGCTTTAGATTCCCATCCATGGTCAATTCAAAAGCTCACCAGCACAGGAAATATACCAAAATGATATCACCACATGTCCAAAAGAAATGTTTTTACATACAAAGGACCTAGGCGTAACAGCACAGCCTCACACATAGCACACATACTCTCTGCATGTACAGCAGCATGTCACGCCGTCTTGGTAGGAAAATGCCCTCAGTCCAGCTAAGTTAGCTCAACTAAAAAGATCAGATTATACACCATCATCCATATGAAAAAAAAAAAAAGAGTTGGCGCTGTTGCAACTACAACTTGAACACAAGACAGATGTCTAAAATGAAACATTTTCACACAGCAATGTTTATATATTTATATTTTATGTATTGCCTTAAGTGTGTTTGGGTGTGCACTGTAAGTCTGCAGTGTGTGAATGCATTTATAAAACAATTATGTTTGTGATAAGTCCTTTACCACATTAAGATTACGTAAGTGCCAGTCTTTCAAATCCTGTCAGATCTTGGAACAGTGTGGAAAAGGACAGAAGGGCAAACTGGAAATGATTGCGGCTGCAATAAGTGGGTGAAGAAGATTTTCACTGGCAAGTTCACAGACATTATGTTACATGGATAAAAAAGGAAGACGTTGTAGCGGTTATTGGTCAAGGAACCCTTTTTAAGATCTTCCATTTCCTGTCGAACATGCTACATGTTACACAGATGAGTATTACTATCACAACAGGACGTCCTTTCACTATTCAATTCTTTTTCTCTCCATTTTTTCTGTTATACAAAAGTCATACAAAAATACCCCCGACGTTACATTCAATGAGGGAATTCGTCAATTTCAGAAAAAAAGTGCTCTTGCATAACCGATCATGTATAATGCTTTCCTTCTCTCTTTGTCTCCATTTCTCTGCCGTTTTTTTTCCAGGTAGTTTGTTTCTAGACAAGACCACGAGGAAGATTCACAGTATTGGGGGTTAACAGTTGGTGGCCAGACCAGTGCACATTTCGATCACGGAAAAGTGCAAATTAAATTGGGGGCAGGGTGGTCGGGGCGTGCGGGAGTTTAGTTGACACGTACGCCGCGTTGCCAGGGACAGCAGCTGCATCTCAAAGTCCCTGTGATACTGCCCTTAATGGAGGACAGAGGAGACAAGAGTAGAGGACGTCACATCACAATAACCAGGGGTGGGTAGGGGTCAGAGTAGGGGACAATACTGGCTCAAAGTTGTCCTAATCTAAATCATCCCAATGTTTACCACTAGCAGGGGAAGGGGCAGGATCACAAATCCAACCTGAAACCAGCCTCTATGACATTTAGACTTGTTTCTCAACACGTCTTGGCCAGCCTTGGGGTGCTAGTGCTGGAGAGATGTAGGTAGGTGTGTGGGGCAGATGAGTGATTAAGTTTTGGGGTAAAGGGTCCACCGGGCGAGGGAGTCTCTCATGCCTCCACGTACTGGGGAGGGGGCTCTTTAGGCGGGATGGCGATGGCCTCCTCATACGGTGGCAGCAGGACCTGAAACAGAGAACCAAAGGGCAGCTTAGTCCCTACTCAGTGTGGCTCAAAGATAGTGTCATCTATTCTGCTGAGTAGGCTTGAAACAGATATTCAACACTGCTGCTTTCAGGGCAAAAAAATGTATTTGAATTTGTTGAAAAAGAGTTCTTGAAAGAACACGCAAACTCCACACAGAAAGGACCAGGGCTGGGAATAAAACCTAGGACCTTCTTGCCGTGTGGTGACAGTGCTGACCACCGAGCCACCGTGCTACTGCCCGTGTATACTTGGTTCGGCGTCAATAACCTTGTTCTTTTATGCTCTATATATATTGTGTCCCTCCAGAAGCCATGGCTAGCTGCAGGTTAGCTTCCAGAGAGGCTATCTTACTCAAAAGTCTTTCCCCCTGAATGGTGTTATAAAACCAACACTGCTGCTAATCCAGGGCAAAAAAGGAGAGGGAAAGAGAGAGAGAGAGGGGGGGAGAGAGGGAGAAAGTGAGAGAGGGGGAGAGAGGGAGAGAGGGAGAAAGTGAGAGAGGGGGAGAGAATATGATATGCTCCAAGGGGATGGAATTGTGAAACAGCCAGAAACAGAAACAGGGAGGGCCGGCGAACACATCACTGGGACGATTTCAAATGAAGCAGACAAGCACGGACAATTACATAATGTGTCCAAAAGAAGAGAGGGGGGGAGGGGGGGGAGAGAGAGAGAGAGAGAGAGAGAGAGAGAGAGAGAGAAAGAGAGAGAGAAGAGAGAGAGAAGAGAGAGAGAGAGAGAGAGAAGAGAGAAAAAGGAGTGAGCCCGACCCCTGTGCATTTTAATGGTATTTATATAAAAGGACGGTGGGTAAGCAGCTAGGTACTTAATGTTCAGGCTGCAAAAAGCCATTTAGACGCACTGCCGGCTTTCTAATTGTAGAAATAGAGGGAGCGCTCTATTCATTGAGCACTCAGTTGGAACGGGATGATGCTGTGATATAACCATGTGGTCACTGTTCTGTTCTGGCCTGCAGGGGATCCATTTTACAAATGCTGTATGAGAGATTTCTTGGATTCAAATAATAACATCCCCTGAAATGTTCCTAATGTGCTAAAGGGCATACTGCTTGTTCTGTGGTCTCCATTTTGACCTTGTTGTTTTTGCCTCTATTCGTATAATAAATACATACACCTGGACTTATTCTTTCGCAGCTTTTGGTTAATCGATTTGAAAATAAATTTGTTAGTTTGGGAGATGATATGCTTTTCAAATCAGTTTTGTTTTTCCAGTAATGTGTTGTTTTCTTCATTTAATCCCCACCCGAATGTAACAGTCACCTGATTCGGGTCACTACATCTATTGTAATGTTCAAGCATATGGGTTTTTGGAAGGCTGATACAGATACCAATATTTTTAGACTAGAAGGTGCCTATAGCCAATATCTTGTGCCGAATTTGACCATTTCTGTCATATCTCTCCCGTCTAAAAAAGTCTGACATATTTCCCAACCTCCCAACGCAGCTCATAATGTGCGTGCATAAACGTTGTGTAGGCTATTTATTGAAATTATTGTGTAAAATTCTGACGATATGAAGATGTTAATGTTGGTTTCAGTAAAGCTTTGGTTTATCGGCCAGCCCTACTACAAAAAAACTACATGGGAGGGACAGGGAGAGAGGGCACTGTGGAAAACATTCAACAAGTTATCATGTAAAGGTTATCCTGTACCCATTTAGTGGTATGTGAAACTCAACAGTGTGAATCAGGATCGCAACAACGCAAGGACAAACAGACAGAATGTCCCACCAACCGACAAAGGAAGCGCTAGCTAGCAGCAGGACAGCGGGTGTGAGACAGATAAGTGTATTATGAATCAGTGTGGAGGATTATAGCAGAACAGATACACAGACGGACAAATGGAAACGGTGACTGTGCTAAAGCCTCCCAGAAACTCTGAGTCAACGCTAAAGAGGACAAGAGGGGGAAGATGACGCCCGCCAATAACACCTCAGGATGATCTACCTACCGCTACCTACAGCACCAATGTCACCTCATTGACTGTCAAGCAACCGGGACAAAGTAACCACTATAACAACACTGGTGTATGGAAACAGATAGCAGCAGAATTTGGGTTCTAAATATTTTCACTGTTCAGACTATTAAACTATGATTTCACATTTCTGTTCTACTGATGTTTACAACTCATAAGGTGCCACGTGTAGCCTTCTAACGTCGATAAATAATTACCACACTAATTTTGATACGTTAGCACAATTACCGTAAACAAAGAAGACCACTGCCATGAAGTTTGCCAGCCACTATCGGCCTGCAAAGAGCGTTAAAGGTTAAATCTTCAAAACCTTAATCCGAATTAATCATCTTTAGCTCACATAATTACATGGGCTTAGAGCATGCTCTCCATAACAGTAAAAATCAATGTTGTGTAAAAACGTGTGCGTTAACCTGTGTGTGTGTGTTGGCCCATGGCATGTGTCTGTACATTCCTATGTATCCTTGTGTGTAGGTGTGTGTACCTAAACACGTGTGTGTCCGTATACATGTACACCAGAAAATATGTGTGAGTGTGTGTATATTATAATCCTGGGTGGGGGGCAGCAGTATGTCCTTGAGGTGACGAGTTGGGGTGGGGACTAACCGTAGTGTCGTTGGTGGTGACGTAAACCAGGACCTCGGTGGTGCCCCTGCCACTCACATATCTGTAGCAGTTCCACACACAGCCAATCAGGTAGGCCTGCCCAGGGAGGAGTAAACACAACAACAACCTTTAGTGACATTGTCCCCATGTGTTATGATTACCATATGTTATTTGCTTTCATCCCAGTTAGGCATGCTGAGATGCATCCTATCACTAAAGGCTGTGATATACCAGGTAATGTTTTAAGCAAAAGGACAGGCCAATTTACCTGATAACAGAAATGGAAATATAATACAATTTATCAGGGCAACAAGAAGTCGTGAAATCAGTGCTAAAGTGACATTGTCATGGACAATTTTACCCTATTACCCAAAGTGCTGCCCAGTGTATCACAGCCCCTAGTGACATCATTGTGTGGTTGATGAATGTTAGGCTAAGTAAATGTGTTTCTTTAACCAGCATGCTAGCCTTGGCAACCTTCTTGCCCCAGTAAGGCTTTGGCTGCAGTGAGGCTAGGTAGGTCTGATTTGGCAGGGGAACAAGAGGTTCATTGTGTATGTGTGTGAGTAGCCCGCTGGGCTGGTACCTCTACCACCAGTAACAGCAGTGATTAACCAACCAGTCAGTCGCAGCGGCCAGCCAGCAGCAGCAGCCAGCCAGCCAGCAGCAGCCAATTACTGCACTATCTGCTGAGGTGATCTCTTCCCTATGATGGGAACTCCGAACTGAGATTTTGGAACTTAAGACTTACGTTTGACACCAATATTCAATATATACTGTTGTGCTCACATTGGTGCCTTTAACACTACAGACACAGCTACTCCAACAGAACCTTTCAGTCTATTATTTTGATCATAGCAACTAGCATAGCAACTCATTACATTACAGACCAATCACTTACAATTGTTGATTTTTTTCCCCCTAAATGACAAGACTCTATCATAGAGTCAGACTTTGAACTATTCCATCTAATAGTTAATTCTATATATAAGTCTGTACTTCTCAAAAAGGTCCAAGGTGTATTATTTTATTGCATTCCTCATGTTCTTCATGGACTTAAAAATAGCCATTTTGTTTCCGGGCAAAACCAACAAACAACCACGCATACAGTTTGTGTCCGAGTGGAAATGCACTGACCTGATAATGCAAAGCGCTGCTAATTTTAGAGCTCGGCTAGCTTGCTTTTCTGCTCTCTCCTCAAACTACTTTCTCTGACTATAGCTCTCTCTTCATCCATCAATTTCTCCCAGTCTGTAGCATCTCTTTCTCTTGCTCTCCCTCCTGCTTAAAGGCTGTTTCTAGGTCATATGTATGCCATGTGCTGTCAGCTGAAGGATGTTGGCTTCAGCAGGAACTCAGGTGCTGGGAGTTAGCTGGACACTTCCTTGAGGGTCCATGTCTGGCCCTGCTCCAGGGCCACTTGAGTGTTAACCTAGCCAAGATACACAACTCCAGTCGATCACCGAAACTGGGGCTCTGACCTCAATTTGCTTTGTGTACATGTCAGTTTATTTTGTGCTCCAAAGCCTTGCTGCAAGATGTCATGTTGTGTAAGAGCACATTCATATTTGTTTTTGGCAATACGCTGTTCAACTGCCCATGCCATCTCTGCCTGAGACATCGCATTTATGACTTTTATATGTCTGTAAATCGGTGTGTCTTGCGGTGGCTGCTTCCTATCATAATAAACCCGGCTCTGACGTTGGATAACCGCTGAGAACATTTTAAAACTCAGGGGAGAAGTGACTTGATTTGATTGTACAGATGACTGCAACTTCTTGTCCCATCTCCCTCCCCAGAGCAGAGCTGCGCCTGGAGAGTCACCCATGCATTAAGGGGAATTAGCTTGACAGGAATTGGGTTCCTGTTGTCCCTGACCCACTGCTCTCTGACTGTGCGATCATCCTATTAACAGCACTGATATTAGGAGTGTTCAAGCTGGCAGATTCATTATGTATGCCATATGGTTCATGTCCCGATGAGATGGGCACAGTGTGAGATTTTATTGCGTCAAGCACATTGCAATATGGTGAGAAAATCTTTCACAAGGCAACTTGGGCTCAGTTCTGAAGTGATTTCAAAAGTATACACTCTTTCTTTGTGTCGTGACTTCTGCTAAATGTTGTTAGTAACTACACAGTATGAATCTGAAACATGCTGTCCAAAGCTAAGTACCTGGTGGGTCTGGAGGATCATGCATGATGCAGAGAGTAAATAGCCTTACCTTAAAAGAGAGGATGCAGCCTACGAAGAGGAGCACTGCAAAAACTAGGCACATGTTGTTGGTGGACATAATGTCCTCTTTGTAAGGGAATGTCCCCGGCTGGTAGAGAGAGAGAAATTAGGAGAAATGAACGTTAGGTTGGAGACAAACAAGCAAAATGTAAGAAAGAAAGTAAGAAAGCACCCTCTTAGTTTTGACATACATAACTAGACAACATCCAAGAAGATTGGAAGATGGACACCTAACAGCAACTGAACAAATGCATATATGCACCTCAAGTAACTTCACTATGATTTTCATTAAAAAATAAAATAAAAAGAGGCCAGTGGCATAGGAAGTAGTTTAAGTGGGTGTTGTTGGGTTCTCACCAGCTGCTGGAGGTAGTCCTGCACCGTGTTGGGGTAAACCAACACACTAATGGCTACCAATGTGTTAAGGGCAAAGTCGAAGATTTGGTAGCAGAAGAATGGAATGATCCAAGCGGCATGTTGCTGTGTGGGGAGGGCGAGAGAGAGAGAGAATTGAGAAAGAGCAAAGGGAAGTTGTTCATTGAGTTGAGGAGCCTGTTTGGACTATGTAAGGTCTTTGATTCAATCTTAAGTATGAACATTTCACATTTGTGAGGTGTGTTTCATTACCTTGTAAGCACCATATGTTGCCATGCCACATATAAGAATCATGAGTAGGGATATTGCAGTGGCTATGCAGATGTCTGTGGAGAGAAAAGCAAAGAAAGAAAGCAGCGCAATGTGAGAACAGATCATAATCTTGTTTGCAACAATAACATTTCACGTCACTGGAACTCAACAAATGCATTGCTCATCAGCTCTAATGCCAACGGTTATTTATGATTTCATCCAAAAGTCTTTGTGGTACATGGTTTTAAAAACATACGTGCGCCTCAAGTAATTTCACTACTATTAGCACTCAATCTGTCTTCTTCAAAACAAGGATGTTTCACTGTCATATGGGTAACCTCTCACATTTCACACCATAGCTTTTAAAACTGTTTGACTGATGAAACACTGTCAGTGGCACTATGTCACTCAATACAGTAACTCCGAGGGATGCAGTGATACCAAGCTAAAATAGGGTATCTGCATCCTAGAATTTCCCCACTGCTAAAATATGATACCAAGCATAACATCAGAAATCATACAAAAGCAACTTGATTTTCTGCTATAAAATGATGTTAGAGCTCGCTTATTGGAGAAACATGGACTAAATGTCAATCACTTCTGTCCAATGACCTCAAGCTAATGGTATCTCGATCTATCTAAGTCTATTGTTCAGTGAAAGTGATGGATCAGATCAGTATGCAATATTGGCTGATACTGTACATAAAGGTTCAAATTCAGAATCAGTATTGGCTGTGAAAAAGAGGAATCAATGCATCCCAGGTAGTTTTGCTACAGTCTACCAAACATTATTGTGTGTATAGACACCTGAGCAAATTCAGGACACACATGCACACACACACACCTCATCTCCATCTTCCTACTCTTCCTTACAACCTTTGGCTGATGCTGCACTGGCAACAATACTAGCTAAGCCAACGGTGACCGGGGGAGTCAGCCAAGATGGCCATTTTAATCCGATGGAGAATTAGAGCAGTCGTTTTAAATCAGACTAACCAGTGCCAGGGTCTGGAGCATTCGAGAAGCTACTGTGATGATGATAGCTGCTGGAGGGGAAGTACTGAAAATACACACGCACATTTTGCTTGTTATGTAGACTAGCCTACTCAGCCATGTGTCCGCTGAGGGTAGCATTCTGAGAAAAGTAGTAGTGGGAAGCACAGAGAGGAGATATTAGAGTATAAGGATATATGGACACGCTGTACATTGTACACCTGCTGAGCACTCTCTGGCAAACTTGGCTCTGTTCTGGAAAAGTAGATGAATTCACTGAAGAATACACTGTTTTGGGTTTTGGGCCTGTTCCAACAGTACACCATGTGGATGTTTCAGCTATCACTGTACCTAACCTAACCGAATAGTCCACATGACACCAGGTTCACACATGCATAATTGCTGGAAGTTGGAAAGCTGGAACTTTTATTAAGCTCAGGTTTAATATCTTGGTATTAATAGGTTTAATAACATGGAATATTAATTAATTATTCTCTTTAATAATCTAATGTCTCAGTTTCCCTTATCGTAAATGAATCATTCACCATCTAAGTCAGATCTCAGACTCAACAATTGCTAAATAATGACCCCATTATAAGCAATTACAAAGTTTACAAAGCAAACTTGGAACTATATTCTGCTTAATACACATCAGACTTTTGGCATTGATGCATTTTCAGTGGTTCAGTGGCTTCAGTTCAGTTTAATGGGTTAATTACTGGACTGAGAACTGCTGTAACCTTTTTATTGTTGTTGTCATTTGTTATGCAGCACAACACATTGCCTCCTTGAGGACATTAAAGGTTTCTTATCTAACCTAATCTAATCTAATCCAAGTGTGACATGTGACAATCATTGGGATTAGTGGCACTTACTTGCATCGTCCATGACATCAATGTCCGTTCCCAGCTCAGAGCTGGTAAGGTGGTAGCGGTACTGGACTGGGTCATTGAGAGCCGACAACAGGATGAGTAGGACCACTGCATTGATGAGCTGCGGGAATAGGAAAATAAGTAGAAATGTCAGAATGAGTGGGGTCACCTTTTAGTTCAGTCTTGGATTGTCATTAGGCTGCATGACAAATACTAGCTTATAACACATCAACACATCAACACAACACACAAGTCCATGACCAATATTTACCAGAGTCTATGTTGCTTTTTTTTATGTATGTGATCTGAATGTCCCAGGTCTTATTTCTGGCTACAACTATCACTAATCCTGAAAGGTAAGTGGACCAACAAGCAGCCAAGCTATTAAACATTTCACTGGTTGGAAAAAAAGATTATCAACACATTTCCAACTATATGCCCATGCTCCATTTTCCCAACACTTTTTTGAAGTCAATGATTTTTCCATGTTTTCCGTGACCATAGGACCCTGTGCATCGAAGCTTCGCGATGTTTTGAGATGTGAAAGTGGTGTTGAACTGCTGGACGGTTTTATTGCAGCACCTGTCCGACTAGAAATTCTAGTAGAAATGATAAAGCAAGAACGAGGGACTCTCTGCTTTCACCCTGGTCTTTTACATTACACGAAACGTTTTCTGGATATATAAGTTGCTTTTTCTGGGCCTCGACCCACCGACGTTGTTATAGTAGTAGTAGGGTGAAAAACAAGAGGGGGTTGACGCTTACTAAAGGTCAAGGATTTACCTAGCTTACTGACCTATGTTTAAAACTTCGGAGTTATTCTGTAGCTAAAAACAGAAACAAGCTCCAGATTTAGACAGGTGTAGAAATGTGGGACAAGTGAAAATGCCACAGTCGAGTTTGGGTTGGTTTAATATTACACCAGCTTGCAAATATCTCGAAGTAAAACAAATGTGCGGCCACAAACTGTTCAACTGCATCCACATTATTAGACTGAGCTAAAATGCGCTAAAGTAACTGAGTAAATAACAGTGTCTCGAGCTGCTGGTGATAAAGTGACATTTAATTAACGTTAAATCAGATCCACTGCCAAAGCAGACATCTCAAAATGGCCAGTGAAGGATGTGTGCCGACAACAAAAGAGAAGCAGTAGGAAATGAAACTCACTCGAACGGATCAAACATATACGACACACATTTATATCTGTAAATATCTAAATTGTGACACACATTTTTGACAAAATCGTTTAAAAAAAATCGCACTTACCATGTACCATATTCCCAGAATAATGGTGCCCGTCCGTACATGGCAGCAAAGGCAGCAGCTAGTCGAGTACCACCGGTCCCACGGGGAAATCATGATTTATTCGGTTCTAAATGTGAAGATATTTCATGAATGCTGCCGGAAACAACAGACAGAAGGCTACTATATCCTAAAAAATGATTTGGTGGAGTCCTCGCTGTTTCACAGCCGCCACATTCAATGTGTGGTAAGGATCTGCCCTGGTTTCCGTTGGTCGACTATTGGGCGAACGGAGATCCGTTAATCTAGTCCGGGGGTCACGTGACCAGAGGAGGACTTTGACCAAGACCAGGAGGTTGGTCGTGGATACAATGCATTATAATCATTTTAGACCTACAGCTTTTAAGAGTAACATCGCTGTAATTAATCATTTCATTTAAGAAGTTTTCAAAGATTTCCAGCAGAGTTTTCCTTTTGTCGATTGGTTACTTAATAGGGGGAAACTGCTTAAATTCATACACCTACTATATAGATTTGATAAAGTAAACCTAGACGACATCATGGCTGCGTTTACACGTCAATTAAGGTTTTACATTTCTACTTTGTGGCAGAGATTCCATCATTGAGTGATCGGTTTGTCTAAACACACAAAAAACAGTTTCCATGTGGTTTCTCCCTATGTAGACAACCACGAGAAGATTGGTGCAAGAAAGAATTAAAAACCTGATATTATGTGCCTGTGTAGATGCAGCCTTGACTGTACCCAGAAAGCTTAATCAAGACATTCCTGGTTATTTACTTATTTGTTGCCATTGAGTAGACTGTTAGAGGCATATTATTATAATAACACAGCACTTACCATGCTAAGATACATTACCCTGACTGTATAACAGCCAAATTGCATTTAGTCTTGTAGTGAGTCTTAAAATCAATCAAATCATGACATTGAAATAAGACATTAGAACCAATAGCAATCACCAAAATAGCAGTTTTCCACTTATTCTAAGGAAAACACGCTTTTGAGACTAAATGCTAAATTTAATTAATTAAGAAGGATGTTTTTGTAGTGTAATAATAATAATTAATTGCAAGCAACAAGCCTTCATTTCATGCCTGTCTGTCTGTGGAAACAGCCAAGTCCAAGCCTGACAGATGGACCAATGACCACAGCTCTAAGCCTTGGTGGGCAGACAGCATCATGATGACATCAGGGGATTTTCCACTTCTGCCATGGCTTAATACTGACCAGGGACCAGATTTCCACCTCTTTAAATGCTGGACTGGGATTTGAAGAGGAACATATCAAACTTATTAAACATCAGCATGTAGAAATCAATTTGTGTTATGTAGCCTTGTGGATTTCCATCCCTCTTAGCTGATGTAACAGTGTGTGTTAGGATACCACGGTAGGTGGCACATGAAGTGTCTGGGTTTCAAACAGAGGCCTTGAATTGGACATTTTCAAAGTCATGCCAGGGTTTGCAGCACCTACAGTAAAATATAGAACTACAACATTTGAGGGTAGGGGGTAAATTGCCATGAGACAACTGCTCCACATACTTGGTCATCTACAAGAAAAAACTTAAAGTGAACCAAATCCAGTATATACACATTGTAGCGCCTAAAACTTGTCCAATTGCCGTGCAGCCCCAACCCACTACTAGAGATTTAGAAAGGAACATGCTAACCAACACCGCTCTCCAGTGACTATCCTTCATTATGATTCATATGATTCATTCAAAGAAATATCATCAGCAGAGAAACCAACAGGGAGGAATGAAAAAAACGAGATATCCCTCAGAAGTGAACGTGAATGAATAGAGAGATAGAGATTATGAGAGATTAAAGCAATCCCAAATGAACTGGGAGGAGGAGGGAGAGAGAAAGAGCGAGAGAGAGAGATGAGGTAAGGGAGGGCAGGAGCTGCATACGTAACGTGCGACAGGCCCGCCACATTGACTGAGGCAGCGATCGGGCCTCAGGGGGGCCACTGGCATGAGAGCTCCCACCTAGCACAGCCCTAGCTGCTGACACAGATTTGTACCATACTGTATAAACTGAATCGCTCATCGTGTTAATCTCAGATTTGGAATTAGACAGCAAAAAGAGAATACGACATGCCAACGGGAAGAGCAAAAGATCCATTTACAGTTAATGTTAATCTTTGAGGTTCTGTTACAAAGAAATATGGCTATAACTGATACATTAACTTTTATGTTCTGCAAATGTTATTTATATAGCACTTTTCAAAACAATGTTAAAAAGTGCATCACACACACAAAAAATAAAAGTCAACTACGACAAAGATCAATAGGATAAATAAGACAGAAAGCCCAATGAGATACGAAACTAAAAGCCAAATGGATAAAACAAAAGGAATAAATAAATATCAGACAAGGCAATAAGGATAAAATAGTTAAAACCCAAATATCACAGAAAGGCCTTACGATAAAAGTAACTTTCAAGAAAAGATGCTGGAAATGTTACAAAAATTTCCCAAACATTTTTTCAGGTGCTTAGGTTTTAGGTTAAAGACATTCAAGATCAAGGAAAATTCAATCTTAAAACATCAAGTTGTATTGCATGAGTTGGTTGAATTAAACTTTTTTGTGAAGTTAAACACCAAAAATTCTGTGAAGAAAACATGCTGGTACAAAACATGGTTAGTAACTGAAAACTCATAACTCAAACTCAAAGTTTGAGCTTATGAGCTCCGTCTCAATAAAATCACCCTGCATCCACAAAATCAGTCTCCCATTCTGTCAATGGTGCGGCTCCAGGAATTGTCTTTCAGTGATGTGAGACTCTCTTGTTTACAGCTTTGAGACAAAATAATAGGGATAAAACGTGAGTAGTGTTTTTGAGACAAAAATGTAAACATATGAAATGGTGATTTCAAGCATTTCTTTCATTTATTTCTCAACTTTACCAAACAAACAGAAATATCATTTGTATTTCTTCAATAAACAAATCATTCTCAAATTCATATCCTAAGGACTAGTATATAAATACATTGATTGAATCTTCTTAATCATCGGTATTGGTGTGTCCTGGTGACTTGGTCTAAGGCGCATGTCATCCCTCCTCTCTTATCCAATCTTTCCTGTCTCTCTCACTACTATTAACTGTCCAAATAAAAAGTTAAAAAAAACAAAAACAAAAATCATCGGTATTAACAAAAGAAATTGGTGTCTGTAGCTACACCCACATAATCTCCTTTACGATCTATCAAGTCTACTAAGATTTATGGGCAAAAATGCTGCACCACCACCGGCCAATCAACAGCTCGATGCACTAAGGTTCTTTGAACACACACTCAAAGCCTTCCAACAACACGTCTGTGTTAACACACACTGAGTGGTACTCCAGGAGCAAGTTCTAAAAGTTACAGCAAGTTATCTCTTCATTTAATGTATACAATTACTGTTATCAAAGTCATGCAAGATGAAATTCATTTGACATCAATCAAAACTTGCAGTTGGATGGAAACTATAAAAAAGGACGCCAATGCACATACTATACAACTACAGGTTAAGGCAATGGAATTCAATTCCTGATATATATATGTATCATGTTAAAAACCGTCGAAGAATTAAAGCTGCTCCATAACCCCGCCACCCCCCTCATTTTACATCACAAAGCGCTTACCCCATCACAAATCCAGGAAGTCCGTTACAAACCAAAAATCACATATTTCACATTCCGCAAAAAGGTCTTAAAAAAACAACGCGTCGACATCAAAAAGGAACTCAGTACAGCCTTTTGCACAGTGCAATCACAGAGAACTGGAAAAAAGCCCTTACAATCTGTACATATGGCATGGCTTTTTCTAGCACAAAGATTGGAAGATAAATATAAAAAAAAATCATAAGTGCAATAGGGACCATCAATGTCTCTAGAAAGTCAATGCACAGTCTAAACCAGAAAAGAAATACTTATTCAGAATGATAAATGTACTAGAGAATACTAGTGTCACTGCAGGTTGGGGTAATCCCTGTACCCCTTAACTTCATGTTACAGCGCTGCCTGGTGGTTGATATTAGTTACTGCTCTCTAAAGTATCATTAAGTCAACTCCCTCCCCCCAATATGAATTCAGGTTTAGTTTATCATGTCCACATTCCAAACTTTGCCTTTGGAAATAAATGTGTTAAACTGATTTGAGACCAGCATTAACTAGCAACTTGATTCAAGACATTTCAGTAATTGATATAGGGGAGCAGCATTAGTACAAAGTGCAATTTAATGAACGGGAGGGAGGTTGTTGACTTTTGATGCTATGGAAAAATAATTACATACCAACTTGTACCTCCACTGCAAGTCCACCTCTCCTGAAACCCCACTCTGTTTGCAGTGTAGTGTATAGTGCAAATCAGTGAAGATTTCAGTCCATAGGACCACATTTTTTCACTACAGTGAGTCAAGCAGTTGGTATTTACCGCTTTTCTTTTTTGTGATATTGAAAAAAGTACAGTCAATTTATCTCACAGAAAAAAATCTGTACCTGTAATTATTGCATTTAACACACTTAACAATCATTTGCATATGATATACATGGACCTGTAATCTGACTTCATGTTTCTCTTCGGACCTTTTTCTTCTGGGATGGCTTCGGCGGCTCCACCACCTGCTCAGCCTTCTCTGGAAGGAGAACAAGAAAAAAACAAGACCAACTGAAACATGAGAAAATGTTGCATTAGGGCCATTTACATTTGAATCCTCTAGAAACTCTGGACGTCAAAATTGTTTCTTCTACTTGTTCCAATGTTGCCTCTGTCGTACCCAGAAAACAGTATAGCATTTCAGAATAATGGTGTAGAAAAATGTGCCTTCTCAATCATTGGTTATCAGCAGGTATTTTATAGAACCGTGTCTGCAGACTCAGACCCATCGAAACCTACTCTGAGAGGGGGGTATGTTGGGAGACGGCTTGTTGGAGGCCACTGCAGACGGAAGCTCTTGGGGCTTCAGTGTAGTATTGACCAAGGGCATTGAGCTCACCGTCTAAAACATAGCAAAGACAATGAAATTACAAACCAAGGAGTTTCATCTACTTTCATTTATGTACACCTAAAGAAAAATCCACAAACGGTTTATTTGTCTCTTAAGCATTACACAATGTTATATATCTTAATTTGACATCGTTAGGTGAACTATTCTTGCCTGAGCCACAGGAGCAGCTTCCTCCTCTGCTTTCTTCTTCTTTTTCTTCTTCCTCTTGGATTTGGCCGCTCCCCCGGCAGCATCGTCATTCTCCTTCTCATCCTCCGATACCTGGATTACAGCCACAACACAAACAGCTATGTTCAAATTCTTTCACTTGAAAATGATCTCTCTCTTGCACTGAGGTCATTGTAGTTCATTGTCACGTGTTTAGCTAACATTTTTTTCAAATTAGGAAGAGAGATTAGGAGCACGACTTGGTACCAGAAATATGTCAGAAAGCAATCAGGTCAAGCAAAATGGTGCGCTTTGGAAAGGGCACAAGTATGTATTTTAAAAACAAACAAACAAACAAACAAACATCAAAGATGGTCCAAGGCTCTCTCTCCGCTGTGATGAACAAAAGTTACAAGCCTTTATTTCACATTGGCAATTACATTTTTTTTTTTACTATATTTTTGACAATTGTTTAACATCTTGCCTTTTGAAAACTATGATTTTTTGCTAATGAAGTCCCATAAAAAAATTTAGATTTCATAATTTTTCAAATGTAAATAAGACTTTCAGGCCTTAAATATGGATAATTTAGAAATGTCTAAAGGGACCTCTGGAAGCTCTGAATCAATTGGCTTTAGAAATGATTTGGCAAGAGTGCCAGTTCGACCTTGTTGGGGACAGGCTGTTCCTTGGGTGGCGGGGCTGGTGTCACCAACACAGGAGGCTCTTCATAGTTCCCCCAGTGCTCTACTGGGGCGTTCCAGTCGGAGCTAGGGTCCGCTGCTGCAATCCCATCTAGACACCCACATCAGTAGCACGGTAGTTAGATACAGACAAATCCAATGGCCAAGTTGTCCACATCTTCTATCTGCAGTGTAAACTTTTGCATTCGTTCCTAATATTTCCAAAATCATATGGCCTGCATTGATGTTTTAGATCCTATGGTGCCCTCCAAAATGACACGCTTGATGAAGTCTTGTAGTGATTCATAGGTTTTCTTTTGTCACCAATCATTTTTGGAGGGTGTTGTATGTGGGAGGGATTTTTGGAAAACTTACTGAATCCAGACCATTCATCTTCAACATCCGGGTGGCCGTCCCACTGATGGTCCATAGAATGTGATATGGGCTCTGAGAGGCACATGAGTGACAGAGAGAGTTAAAAGAGTCAACCAGCCATGACTAAGAAAGGCAGGAAGCAGTTAGTGAAAATGAATTCTGAAATACCACACCAGACATCCAGGAGGTAGGGTTGATTTGTGATTGGGCGATAAAGATTAATCACAATACCAACCTGTAATGTTTCGTCCCAGCATGGAGAAAGACACCGGCTTGAGGTCAGTCTTCATTCGGCCATCAATGCCACTCCATGTCGCTGACAAAGTAAACAAGTAAAAAACAACATTGCTTACACTGCAGGAACACTGCAAAAAGGTACTGGAACTGAGATTAGATTTTTCTAAAAATATAACTCCAAAGTTAAGCGATGCATATTTTTGGTGGCAGATTAAGAAACGGTCCTGTTATAACAGAAACATATACAATTCTGATTCACTCATTGTCACAGCTTTCAAAATCATTGCCACTGGAATAATCTGCAATGATGAATGTTGTGGTTAGTTCATTTAAAATTGTCCTCAGTGCATGATATGTTGTGTTTTTGACAGATAATACATTTGTGGTATGACTTTCCAAGAATATTTTTGAAATATAGATTTCACAAACACTTTTTCCCCTCCAAGGAAATTGTTTATTCCTGGGAAGGTGTCCACTGGGACCCTCATACTACGTAGTATGTCTGGGCTTCAGGCGCGCCTGTCTGACAGTTCTCACTACAACACTCAATGACTCTTTGTTTTAGGAAATATAAACATGCTCACATTGCAGCCTTTGCAATATACTGTAGATACTGTGTCCTTTCATACTGCACTATCATGATTTATTCAATACTTTAAATGGTGGTATGAAACGGTCAACCCAGGTCTAGGCGGTACCTTGTTTCTCCAGTCCCCATGACTGGGGCTCAGGTTTGGCCCTATGCCGTAGAGCCGTGGGCATGGCACTCCACTTGTCCCCCTCCATAGTACCCATCTGACCTGGGTTCTTCAAGGAAATGTCAGCCCACCCTCCACCATTGACTGAAGGCTCCTCTCTCCAACCAAAAGACACTGAAGAGGCAGACAGTCAAGAAGAACAACAGAGCATTAAATTAACCATTTTCTCAACCTCTGTGTGTGTGTTTGTGCATTTGTATGCAATGCTTTTTGCAATGCGCACTGCTTCAGGGAATTACGGTATGCAATGTTTAGGCTGTGCAGAGTCCCAAGAGCCCTGCAGAAGGGAAATACAGTGTGCGTTCGTACACCAGGCAGTATGGTAGAAGTCACACAGGCATCAACCAAGTAGAGGCTGGTGCACAGTACATTCACATACCAGGAAGTAGCTTGGTGTTTATAAGTGTAGTGACTAATTCAATGCATGAAATGTTTTGTTCAGCGATTCTCTTTACAACACCACTATGCTACCACAGCACTTTGATGTTAACAGGTGGAGGTAGCCATGTCCATCTCTGTCACTAAACAAATAATGGTTCAGCTCAGGCATTACCAGGTCCACTGCATACATCCCCCTTTCCACCAGTTCTTGAATGTAGGGACTCTGAAACAGAGAGAGTGAAATTTTACGAGATCATTCTTGCCCAAGCATCAGCGAACCGTTCACCTCAAGGTATAGCATGTATGCTAGCGCTATGCTACCAATATACGTTTGGTTTTAGAAAAGAATCCCACACCAAATGCCTATATCCCTATACACTGGCTAGATGAAATACCATGGCTACCTCGGTTCTTCCTAGTGTTGGTAGGTGCTGGGGCTATGGGTGCCTCCAATGGGATCTTGGGGGCCGCTACCACTCCTGGGCTACCAGAATCCTCAGGGCCCTTATCCTTCCTACGCTGCTGTCTCTTCTCTCGGTTGCTGACCTTGGTCTCCCATGCACCTGGTGGAGACAAAAGAAGCAAATGGTTAGTTGGCCTTTTGATTGATTATTACTGTGGGCATACTGGGTTCACATTGACAAACTGAAAAAAAAAAAAAAAAAAGGAACAACGGACCTTCTGAATTTTTTAGTGACACAAGGTTAATCTGCAGATGACCAAATATAAGATATGTTGCTTTAAAAGACTAATTTCAAGCAGTGGCCTAAAATAAAAACGAAACACAGGTGCATTTGGCCCAGGTCAATCATTAATAAGTACCTAATTAAGATTAACTGGAGTTTGTATGGCTCCTTCCCCTCTCACTTATTTGGCACAGCAAAAATGTAGTTGCATATGAGTCCCATGGGAGAGATGGGGTTATTGCTGCAACAACACCACCACTGAATCTTTAAAATTGGGTGAAAATGCCACTCTCATGACTTGTTATGGGCTGAGCAATAGACTGTTTGCAACCAAGGGTCACAGCTAGCCACAACAAGCCATTTCAGTTTAATGACATGAATAAAAATATCCAAATAACCAACCAAAAATTAAAAGCGTCAAGCGTGTGGTGAATACATTAAAATGTGAGAAATTCCAACTACATTTGAAAATGTGAAGGTATTAAGCAATCTTCCCTATAATAGTGAGACTTACCATCATCAGGTTCCTTCCCATCAATAGTAGAGACACTCTGGGCTGGTTTCATGTCTGCCTTGGCTTTCTTTTTGTTCTTTTTCACCTGCACCGGGGCCTGTACCACGTGCACCTTGGGGAAAGAAAACACAAAAAAGATTGGGATGAATTAAAGGTTGATAACTATCATGTAGCATTGTTGTCCATGAACCATGACAGGGACCCACTGACAAGTCTGACATCTGTGTGGGTCCACTGATTATGACGGTGTCTCATACAACGTCAAGATAATTCAGTAGGAGGGATACAAGATTGCTTTGCCATCCAAATGCACAGTTTCGGTCAATTTGGGCAACATCTGCTCAAACACACCTTCTCAGTTTTGATCTCTGGGGACGGCTTGGAGACTGCCTCAATGACTTCCACTTCCTCCTGAGGTACAGTCGCTGGTCTTCCATTGGACTGAGCCTTCTGGAGGAGGAAGACAGAATACAGATTAAAAACATGAAAGGCGATGATCCAAGGATGTAGTGGACAGTAAACCCACCTAAACTCAATTTAGCCACTTTTTAAGTATACCTCATAGGTAGTAGTGTAATACTGATGCAAGTTATGAGGATGGGGTCATCACTGGTTGTATCTCAGCACACGATCTTGTCTGTGGATCTAATGATGCTGTGTTTAAGCCTACTTAGGGATGTAGCAATGGATCATTAACGTTACTGGATAAATACTACCCTTTTAAGCAGCTAACTTTGTTCACAGCTGGATAGAAGCAATGCCATGAAAATGACAGCTATCAAAGCACTGCTTGTTAGCCATTTGCTAATATAAAACACTGGTGACACAAATGTGAAAGGGAAACAATTGTGAAAAATATAGATAGGGGCCAGTAGGAGTTTCATTTAACATTAAGTTAGCTGGATAACGTAGTTAGCTAGACGATTAAATTTTACTAACTGGGGTAATTTACATTTAGCAGCTGCTAAGAGAGAAGCAAGCTACCATACAAGCACAAATAATCCGTTACATCCGTAGGTTTCAATATGACACTGTCTTTCGTTATTGTTTCTTCACTTGGTTTAATTGTTTTTTCTTCTTTCATGTCTGTTAATTCGTTTAAATTGCATCTCAGGATTGATTCGTGTATATGCTGTAAATAACCGGGGTAACGTTAACGTTATGATTTATGAAGTCAGATACATATTAGCTTGATTTTGTCACTATAATTTTCAATAACCAACATGGGGGGGCACATAGTTTAGCCAGATAATAGATGATTAGTTAGCTAACTAACGCTAACTCAGCTGGTTCAATCAAAAACAAATCTGAGCTGAATTAAGTACCGTTATAACGTTAAAGCCACTTTATGTTATCTGACTGCTAGCCAGTAACGTTAAATACACACTCATTTTCCTTCACCTTCGCGCACGTACTCGACAGCTAATTTGGACGTCAGTACCTTTTCAACAGATTTCTTTTTGTTCCTCTTCTTCTGCTCCTCCGGTTTGGCAGTTTTGTTGAAGTGGGCCTTGACAGGTTCGCTGCTGACATGGGTGACCGAAGATCCCCGCTTTTTCCCGGCGAGCAGTCCGCCACAGACAGCGGCCCAGGAGAGACAGAGCAGCAGCAGCAGACCCACCGCCGCCGTGGAGAGAATGACCCATGTCGGATACAGCTCGGGCTTCAGACCCAGATCAACCCCGAACTGAGATCGGATATACCCTTGGCCAGAAGACAGGAGCTCTTTCACACGGTTTGACAAAACTTCTGCTTTTTCCAGCGCTAAAGCTTGCAAATCCACTGCCATCTTTTCAAATCGCGGAACACTAGCTATCATTGCCAGCCACCGTATGCTAACGGAGGAGTGGCTAATCTGGCAATTTGGAGAAATCTCAATAAAGGTGCAATCCGCAGTATTGATTCTGAAAGCATGAGTGTCAATTGGGTATGGCGAGGTATGGGCATTCGCCATCCAAAACCAGTTTAGATTTTTTTTGTTTTTTGTCAGTAAAATGAAGTGCAAAGAGCTATGAGCAGATACTATTATTTTTTGAATATACTACTTAGATGCCATATATATTTATCATCGCAATTTAGACATTTGTTTTGAAGTGCTTTACAAATACAAATATTATCACTGCTATCATCTGATTAGAATACAACAATTAATTTACAGAATATTTTATTGTATAATACAAATAGCAAAATGTCAAAATAATAAATCAGAATGGCACTCAATAAAAGGAATCTATTATAAAACATTACATTGTAACATTGCCATCCTCAAAAAATTAAGTACCTAATGGAGTCACTACTAAGAGTCACTCTGATCATCCCACTCATGGCTTTGCTTCTGCTTGAACACACATCATTGAAATTCATATCTTCAATGTAACAAAGTAGCTTATGTAACAGTCCTCAAAATTCGGCATCCAGTGTGAATTCACAGTCCATCATGTTCGACATAACTCCAAATTTCTGATACTCTGCTACCCGTTTCTCAAAAAAGTTGGTTTTCCCCTCTAATGAAATGGACTCCATGAAGTCAAAGGGATTTCCAGCTTGGTAAACCTTGGATTGAAGGAAAAGCAAAGACATTTTAGTTATTTGTATGGAAATATGAACAGTTCACAGCAAACTAAAACTAATTTCAACACACCATAAGGTTACAACCATTCCATTTAAATTCAAAGTATAAAATCATACGTAAAGGGTATACAGGACTACTGCCTAGGGAGCGTAGAGAGCACTTTCATGAGGAATGGCCTGCTCACTATTACAAATATTTTATCATTAATATAAAAAGAATCACCTTGGCCAGTCCAAGGTCAGCGAGTAGCCGGTCAGCCACAAACTCAATGTATTGCTTCATCAGAGAACAATTGATTCCGATGAGATCCACCGGTAAGGCCTCCGTCAGAAACTCCTGCAACACCAAATAGTATGTGTTTATGTATTTACAATATGAGTATGACCCATAAACATTACGGACATTTACATTCAGAACAAACCATCAAGGCAGAAATGACTGTCTACCTATTACTGATTTATTGCAATGGGGGTCAATAGCGAAAGTAAACACAGCAAAACCAAGCAGCGATATTTCTGAGGCAAGACGCTTTAAAACCTCTCTGTCCATGTTCCCACTGTAGCAATAGCTGACCTGTTCAATGGTAACAGCTTTGGTGATGATGTCCTTTACTCTGTCCTCTGATGGTTTCTTCACCAGGTGGGTGTACAGCAAGCAGGCAAAGTTACAATGCAGGCCCTAGGAGACCGATCAATATACATGTTAAGAGACGACTACTGAGAGGTGTATTGGCAGTTAAATTGACAGAAATCTCCAACTTTCTTAACATTTCCATGTTAGGCATTTAGCTCTTTACAATGAGTTGAATGATGAACTAAGCTTAAATTCTTAGATCTCCAACATTACAAGCAAAGAATGATGAAGGACTGGAAAAGCAAGGATGAAAGTCACACCCAGACAAGTGACAACAAATATTCCTAGTATGATCATGTGTGATAGCGAACTACTAAACAAAGAAATAACAGAAAGGTAGAAACATTTCTTATAAATGAGACACAAGCATAATCAGCCGGAGGTAGAGAAGGAAGATAAGAGGAGATGGGCATGTTTCTTGAAAGGGTTTTCAGTTTCATCCAGTTTTTTTGAGTTTTCGGTTTACGATGGAAGATATGAGGGCGGTTTTGAAAGGTGTGATCTACAGTGAGCTAGCTCCAGCCAAGTACAAAATGACTGGTAAACAGGAGACATCCATGAGGTGTGTTTGGCCTGACAGAAGATTTTAAGCATAATGCAAACAGTTCATTAAAGACAACACAATGGATTCATATGAACACCTTGGGCATCGCAGTGGATCTCTATAGACCGTGTTCATATGCAGACTATCATCTACCCAAACTGACTGAAAAGTTGTTGGACTACATCTTTATTTAAAAAGCCCAGTGCACTAATCAGACGGATCTGGGGAGCTATTTAAAGCATTAATTCTTCCAAACAAGTACACTGTAAATAACGCTGATTGAAAGGCAGAACTTGGTATACTATCATTATTATTTATACTGTACATATCTAGAGTATTCATTTCACAATGTTCATACTTTCAATATTGTCCATACTGTATATATCTTAGCATAGTCATATCTATCCCCAATCAGCTGAGTGACATTAAACAAGCTGCATTAGTCTTCGATGATGACTCACATCCCTCGCTCCCAAAGTTTAAGGTGTTGCCCTCTGGAGGGTGCAATGTGGTTTTATGTGAGACAGGAAAAACCTGTACCTCCAAGAGCTTCTCAATGCAGGTGTGTCAAAGTGAAGGATCAGAGACATAAACAAATAAGTAATCCCTCACAATCTCACGGATGAGCAGTGAGTGGGATTTCTATTTAGTCTGATCTCACTCCAGGTGAAATGTGGAGTTGGTTAAGATGATCTACTTGTACGTTGTAATGATTTTAGTTATGTTTTGAGGTGTTTTACTTGGCGTACGAGTGAGGCCAAAGACAAATTTCCTTTTGTGTTGTGTAGACTATTCTATTTTATTTCAACCAGATCAGTTATGTTACTCTAGTATGGCCAGTTAATTTGTAATTGCAGTAAATGAGTCCCATAACAGTATTAGACTTTTTGTTTGTTTGTCTGATGGATCATTTTGAACAGTTTGCACATGACCATGCAACGTTCATCTAACCTCATCCCTGCTGATCAGCTCGTTGGAGTGGGTGAGACCAGGCATCAGGCCTCTCTTCTTTAGCCAATATATGGCAGCAAATGAGCCAGAGAAGAAGATGCCCTCCACTGCTGCGAAAGCCACAATTCGTTCCCCTGCAAATAAAAAATAAATGGAATGAAATAAAAAATAGAAGCTCCTCTAGGCTGAGGTTTCAGGTTATACACAATGCACAACATGGTGATGTTTTTGGATGAAATTCTTAGTTACCGAATGTGGATTTGTTGTCATTTATCCACTGGAGTGCCCAGTCTGCTTTTCGTCTCACACAAGGCATGGTCTGAATGGCATTAAACAGATAGTCCCTGCAAACACATAAAATTGATTCTTTAAATTCTTTAAATACATTCAGGCTTAAACATAACAAATAAAAAGCCTGTAGAAACACAGGAAATTAAGTTCTTATCTGACCAACCCTGAAGGCACATCTGACAACTGACTGCAGACTTATCTTGTTATGAACAGGTGCAGGTCTTACAGTTTGTTTTACATCCTCAGTGTTTTGTGATAAACACAAAAAAAACCTACCATGGAACTGTAGATGGTTAGGTACTTGTACAGATGCATTAGGGAGGAGAAGAATACTCTGTGACATCTAATCTTTATTTATATCTTTTGGCAGCAAATTCAGATACTCTGCTGTTGTTCGTGGCAGTGCTTCACCACTTTCTACATTAGATTTTATGTTCCCTTCCTGCATCACAGAAAACTGGGCTCCTGCAGATTGCAATACATTCGCAACATTACCCTTTCACACAAAAAGCATTTTCCTTCCACCAGAAACGTGCTTGCATCTAACTGAATCAAAGGACTTGACTGATATATCTGACCTCTCCTTCAGGTCCTTGATATAGGTGTTGATGAGCAGGCTGTACATCTCGGAGTGGACATTCTCAATAAGGATCTGGAAACCATAGAAGGAACGTGCTTCAGCGACCTGCACCTCCTGGCTGAACCTCTGCACCTGTTAGAGGAGACAGAATTGACACAAATGCATAGCTATTATTTTACCTTCACCAGGACACCACTCATCATTTTATATGAAGCTGTCATCTTCGTGACTACAATAAAAACAAGTCAAATGGAACAAATCAAATCACTGAGGACACGAGTTTCAATGAGAGGTTGATTTAAGGAACAATCAATGGATTCATTCTCATTTATTCTATCCAACATACCAACCATGTTGTTCAATCAGATTACCAGATAACTCTGTGTTCGAATTTGAAAATAGATCAATTTGGCTGTGGCTAGAAAGTTTGTCCGTTTTGCAAGTCACTATGGAAGATGACCAACCTGTGCTCAGTTATATGTCATTTGGCAGCCAAGAAACTAAATTGGCTGCTGAAATTCTGAACCCATTAGACCATGTGACCAGTGTGACCAACTGTTACATCTCAAGTTACAATCCAACTGCTGGAGCCATGTAACGTTTATGATCCCTCTCACCAGATTCTCATTGACGATACCGTCACTGGCAGCGAAGAAGGCCAAGATGTGGGAGATGAAGTGTTTCTCCTCAGGGTTTCAGTCTCTCCCACTGAGCCACATCATTGGATAGATCCACCTGAAAAACACAGAAACAAAGTCTTTCTCACAGGTGGCAGGCTGTTATGAAAACTGCAGGTAACAAGTTAGGGTTAGGCTCCCTATCTCTGGAACAATCTAAAGATTTTGATTATCAAAATCATCCTGGTAGGACGGTCCCAAGGTTTATTCCATTTCTTTCCCTAAAAGTTTTTTTGGGGAGCTTTTCCCTTGTCCTCTGTGAGGGTCCAAGGCTGGGGGATGTTGTGTACTAACCATTTATTGTTTCACATGTTGGGCATTGTGAAGCCCTTTGAGACTGTAACAGGTGATTAAGGGCTATACAAATAAATGTGATTTGATTTGAGCACACACATACATTTTCATAATCTGCTTTACACAAACAGCTTTTCTAGTTGACAACAGGTAGCTAGAATTAGGCACGACTCCTCCTTCTCATTCCAAGGACTAATTTTCACACCAATCAAACAAGTTACAACACAGGCAACCTGCCTCTCTTTCTTTCATTGTGATTTTTTTTTTTTTTTTAAATCTCTTTCACTCTCCCTTTAAGGAATGTATAGTGAACTCTCACTATACAAAGGTTTCTCAGAGTTTTTCCTTGTCCTCTGTGAGGGTCCAAGGCTGGGGGGTGTCTTGTACTTATTTATTGTTTTCACACTTTGGGCATTGTGAAGCTCTTTGAGAATGTAACTTTGATATAGGGATATAAAAATAAAATGTGATTTCATAAACTGAATACCCACCTCTTCCACGGTCCAGAAAGAAGCCAGTGCCTGCTTATACATCTTCCAAATGTCAGGGTACTGGATGGGGAAGATGACGAAGCGCCTGGGGTTCTCTCGGAGCAAAGGTTCGTCCACTGTGTCTGTGCCATTCTGGTGGTCGGGATCCGGATCTTTATGGTCATCCTACAACAAATCCGAGCCAAGGAAATCATCGTTTTATCCAATAGTTTAATTTGGCATTTTCTATATTATGTTGGGTTAGTTTAGTACGCAATTGGAAATGGTGAGCAGTGTCGCTATTCCTTCCGGATTGCACCTTTAATTCTCGTTCGGGCTACTGCGCTTGCGCATTGACTTCTTGTACCAAATAATAAACGAATAAACAAAACAAGTGATTGTAATTGTAGTTGTAAATGATTATTTGTATAATGTAGCCGGGTTTTGAATTGTATAGCATTGCGTCTGCTCTGAATCTGCCCTGTCACTGTAATTCCGTTGTGTGCAACATCACACAACCCCCAGCAGCGTCGCGAGCATTTACAACCGTCAAGGGCAGTTTTGCTGTCAATTCCATATTATAATATCTTAAATTTGCAAAGAAAACCTAAAGCCTTTACTTAAAGGTCTCGTTTGTAACAGACGGACTAGAGCCAATTACACAACTGCGCAGCATTATATCCAAGTACATGACGCAATAGACGAAATAACTTCATACAACTGCTTACCGTTGCTTTATAGTTGCTGTGTTGCGGGCATGTATCCATTACGCCGACTTCATAAGGGACGTCTTTTCAGTGCCAGTGTCATTTCCACAACTACGTTATTTTTCTCTGGGACCGGTATTTAAGAGGTATGACGCCTCTATAGGCCAGTCACTGCTCCTGCAACTCAGAAGCCCAATATCTGATATATGGTTCCCAAACTTCGGTTCCTAGCAAGCTCATGATTAGTTTTATTTCCCCATTACTTTATTCTCTAGAAGTTAAGATGAAAAGAAAATAACTAAGGACGATTGCAATCAGAGGTTTCACTTCCACTTAATTTCCCCTCTTACAGAATAGACAACAAAAAATATCAAATGGGGATCCCCAAGGAGTGTCGGTGGTCTTAAGTGTCTCTATTGGAGGTCTTTCACAGGGAAACAGGGAACTCCTCAGCAAGGTAATGAGCAGAAACACAAGTAGTAGTTCAGACTAATAAATTCTTTTATTGGGCAGGGCTCCAATTCAACATGTCCTAAGATTATGTGACAACTAGCAGGGAAATTTATTGTAAACAGAGAGGAACTTTGCAAATAATTCCTTGTGTTATCAAAATGAAAACACAAACACTGCACTGAGCTAAATGTCAAATAAAAAAAGCTAGATAACAGTGAAGAATGTGTGTGAGCCATCAAATCCAGACTGCTATGCCGGTATGTTGTGTATCGCCAACCGGAACATGTCGTTTGAGCAGGACCACGCGCCATCTTGGTGCTTCAGCAGGAACACTTGATGGAAGCCCATTATCGGGTCATCATCCACCTATCACAGAAAAGCAGTGGAAGTGTTCGTAAGCATTCATTCTGGGCATAATGATGACATAACACAAACTTTAAAAGGAGAAAAATGTACTTGCATCACAAGTTTTAATCTTTGCTCCCTCATAAATCAATGGAGTAAATATGCAGGCCCAGTACTAGGGTGGTCCAGATGTGCAGGAAGTTTGATAAACTTTTAGTTAAGCAGTGGAAAAGACAATCAAGCTAGGTTTGACTGAACTCAAAGAGTATTGGCTATGTATGACCAGCCTTACATCAGATGATAGCTCTCATCAACAGCTGGCTGTAACAGCTCACCTTTAGTTGACCAATCACCATGATGAGGATACAACTATCAGGCGTGGGTTGGCAGTCTTGTTCTGTGATACGGTGCTGAATGGCTTTAAAAGGCAAGTCCTGCGGAGGGGAAACCATATGTACCATCAGTGTGATGTACAGAAGCACCTAGCAACTATGTTGAAATTCCAGGACCCCCCCCCTCAAGCCAGAAAAGATACCTTTAATTTGACACCTATGGCATCTCTTCCAAGTGAAATAGATCCTTCCCACGTCAAGCAGGCTGAGGCAGACTGTGAAAAGGGGGAAAGGGGCAATATATAATTTAAAAATATAGATCTCCTCCTGTCTCGGAAATCATGGGACACAATATAAAACTGGATGCAATTACGAACACACACACAAGAAAATTCACATCCCTGATTAATCGCTGTGGGTTTGTGTCCCTTCTATGTTTTTTTAATAAATATTGTCCCGCCATGTTAATAGGACATCTCCAAGTTCTCAATGGCTGTCATGATTTATAGTTGTTCATCTGCTTTCCATTGCATCAATGCCCCTAGGTTGATTTCATTCCCTCAGACTTCCATACCAACATTCCCTTAGCCACTGTGGTGTATGAAATGTCAGCAAGTTGAGTGGTCTCAAGCCATGTTAGCCAAAACAACAGGCATCTGGTTCTGACACCAAACAAATCAAAGTCAATTTTCCATTGGGACATAATGTAGGTCTTGTGCAATACAAATTCCAAAAAAACTAATTACACTCAACCCTATTAAAACACAACATGTATCAACATGGACCGTTACAGGCATCTCTTCTTCATGTCATGGTAGCCAAAACAACAGGCAAATGGTTATGCCACATTTTTATACAGGTAGCGACTACACATAATTTATATAAATATATACATTTTTCATATTTTCTACTTATATTTCTTACCATTGTTAATAGTGCTCTTATTGTAAATATTGTGTGTTTTTTTATTGTAAATACTGTGTACTGTTGTTGCCCTTTGCACATTCCTGCTGAGCATTGCCACTTTTCATTTTACTGCACACCCTGTGTGTGTATGTGACAAATAAAGTTCTTGAATCTTGAAAACATGATCAACTTGTATCATTCACAGGGACAACAGATTCATGCAATTCATTGAAGAATGTGGATCAAGATTGATTACATAGATTGACTGATATCGTCTGGACTTTAATTTGGGCAACAAATATTTTGAAAATGTTTTAACCTTGCCTGAAAGCTCTATCATAATGTATAAATATTATTCAACTGTGGCAGCGGTACCTTCAACCAATGAAAGTATACTGAGATGGAATTTGGTTTGCAGTCAACATCAGCAGCCTTGACAGAACTTGACAGCAAGCAAAAGTTGAGTGGACAATGGACAAACTTACATATAAGTTACCCAGACCCGTCCTATCGGTATTGTCAAACTGGCGGTAATATTCTTGTACAAAGTGTTCTCCAATCTGTTGCCAAACTTCTTTCTGGACAGCCATGGTTCAAAGTGCAGCTTCAGATCTGGAAAGCAGAAGAGCCTTTTTGATGCGACTATAGCTGGCAGGAGCTTCTTACATTGTGTTCTAGTGTAACATATACCTGAGTGAGGATATCCACACAAAAACAAACAAAAAAGATTTCTATGGAGCTCACTTTTAAACCTGCACTATGTAACTTTATGTAATTTAGTCGTTGGTGGCCCCAAGTGGCAGTGCGAGGTAACTGTTTGCATTTTTGAAGACTTCAATACCTTTAGCATTCTGGAGCGATAGCTGAGGTGCTAATTCAGTCACTGCGGTTTCGGAGCTGTGTGTGTTTGGCTCCTAAATTTTGACTTGTCACTTCCTGTGCTTGGGAGAAAACTTGGGGTGAAAGGAGCAAATCTACAGCGGCTCACTGAAGGGGGAGGGGCCAGTCTTCTCTGTCGTAGCCCACTTCATGAACTACTAGACTGCTTGTATTTTTACATTAAAAAAGTTACATAATGCAGCTTTAACCGTGAATTCAACTAACGTAGACTCACTGTGTTACAAACATTTAGCCTACTAACAATGCTACACGGCAAGTAAAAATGTAATAACCTTCACTCCATCTGTAATTTTTTTTTATGTGCGTGATATAAGCGTTTACCAAGTGAGCAGCTATTGAGTATGAAGCCTTGTACTGTAGTACTGTAGTTAGAGGGGGTCAAACATCAAGCCCCCATCAACTGAGTCCCTCGCAGTGTGACATCAAACACTGTATGTCACTAAACGTCCTGCTTCTCAATGCCAACACCACTGTTGGTTATTGGATCAGCTAGACATAAGTATCTGTTTGAGAATACTAATCTAAATTTTGATAACTGCGTAATCTACCAGAGTCCATCCATCAAAAATCTGGTGTTATATTCCACCCGACCCTCTCGTTTGAGTCACACATCAAGGATATTACAAAAATGGCGGTTTACCACCTTCGCAATATTGCTAAGATCTGACCCATATAAACAACGGCACAGGCAAAAATCTTAGTACATCCCCTTGTATCGCCAAGACTCGATTATTGCAACGTCCTCTTCTAATGTTTACCTATTGCGTGCATTATAAATCTCCAGCTTTTACAGAATGCTGCTGCCAGAATACCAGAAAATTCAACCACATAACGCCTATCCTGTCCTCAGTACACTGGCTCCCAATTCATACCAGATGTGACTTTAAGATGCTTTTTACTAATATATAAATCATTAAATGGGCATCTTTAAATCTCGGTTAAAACATATTTATTCTTCTACAGTAAGCTTGCACTACCTCAGATGTTCTCCCGGGCTATATGCTCATATCCACTGTGTCCTCCTGTGTGTCATTAATTGTTTTCATAACATGGGCATTGTGAAGCCCTTTGAGACTGTAACTGTGATAAGAGCTAAACAAATAAACGTGACTTAACTTTGTGAGTCCTATTTTACAAAGTAACTCTGCGAGATATAAAAAGGTGGCTGAACTATTACCTCCAGTTGTGATCATCATAAGGCATCACATTCAACATTAAGATATGATATATGATATAAAAGCATTAATTTGTGCATTAAAGTATCCTCATATCCTCAGTACTATGTCGCTTACTATGATGCACACTATGAATATGATTTCTGACTGCTTAAACGGCGGGTAAACTGACTTTAGTTGGGTTTATGTGTCCCTACGTCACTGCTCCCCATATCATCATACTGAATGCAACTATTGCTACACAGCAAAACAGGGACGCAGACTGCTCAGTTCCGCAGGCACGTATAGGAAGCGGAAATTAACCCAAGCTCGTCTTATATCGATAAACAAAGCAATAGATTAGGTTGAAAATCATCTTGCGG
The DNA here is from genome assembly GCA_034670385.1 of Hoplostethus mediterraneus. NCBI lineage: Eukaryota > Metazoa > Chordata > Actinopteri > Trachichthyiformes > Trachichthyidae > Hoplostethus > Hoplostethus mediterraneus. The sequence goes on from JAXDDW010000009.1 coordinate 6,737,710, forward strand.
CAGCCACAGTTACATAAGTAATTACGAGACGTGCACATTATTGTAACTTGGTTTTTGGGGAGGTATAAGACTGTGTACTTTAAACTCAACAAGTAGCAGGCTCAGTGACGTCTCGTTCCAGACTGCCATCACTTCCACACTACTTCAAATGACCGGTTGTCACCAACATGCTAACTTTGCATGGAAAGTTCCTCGCTACGTATTTGGAACGTTTCAAACTCGGAAGTTGTGTCTTGTTTGTATGGAACGGATGCTGGGTAATGTAGTGTGGTAAACGAAAATGAGTTTAATTCTAAATTCTATCGACTGAATTTCACCCAAGTTTAAATATCACCTCGTTTTACAACATATTTCACAATCAGAACGGTACGGTTATATCGTATGGCTAATAAGCTAACAAGTATTAGTATAGGCAGCAGTGAACCAGAAGTGACGTCAACTTCGGCTCCCTCTTGGAATGTTGGTTATTTGGGAATATAGGGTGTGTCTAAAACATACTATATTCATTTTGACAACGGAATCAAGTTGAGTCAGTTACTACAATTAATGGATGTTTGGAACTGTAACAATAATGGAACAGTAACGATCATTTAACGTAAACAATAAATCAAAACGTTTTGTCTTCATTCCTGCTCATGTTTGAGTTCTCTACCGGGTGACACGATAACAGGAAGTTACAGAGAATATTTTTCCGGTTAACTACATTTTCTAGACATTTCTATTTTCTAGACATTAATTCTATACTAATTATTATATATAATTTACACCAAACATAAGTCGAAACTACACTTAGAAGAAAGTCTTTTCCCCGATACTGCAGAATCACGTTAGACCTCCCTAAAAAAAAAAAGCCTGTAATTCGGAAATCACTTCTAAAAACATTAAGGACTCCGTGTGGTTTATTTCCTACAATCTGTAATTTATTAATTGAAATAAGCATTAAATGGTTCTACTATTGCAGCTCTCCAATTTGAACTAATGGCTGTAGAGTACTTTCGACATAGGGAGTGATGCATATTTTCTGGTAGTTTTCTCAAAAACTATTGGTCCAAATCATGTCAAAGTTTTTGATGTTTGCACTGTGGAAATTAGCAACTGCAATAGACCACCAGCAGAGAGACCATAAACTTCCCCACACCGTGTTTGCAACACCGGGAGTCAACGTTGTCCAAGAAAGCTAACCAGTTAGCAAGTCCGTCCGGACCTGTAAATTAGTCATTTGTCGTCAAGTGCTAATCAATTTTTAGCAAAGCAATGCTATTCCTAGTAAATAATCATCACCTGTCGTGTTGTATTCCACTAAAAACACTTTACCTTGTCGTGAAGTTATGCCTTTTCTAAATTCAGCGAGCAATCCAGCGTGGAGGCAAATACTCGGGAGGTTCCCGCTTCCTGCGTGTTGTGACAACGTAATGACGTCACGTACGACCTGACCAATGATGGCGCACACAAAGGGTAAACTAGATTTATTATAGAACAGCAGACTGCACATTATCCATTCACTGTATGCCCCTTTTGGGGCGGGGAGTGGGGGGTCGTTGTAATAAAGCAGCTCATCTGAAAAAAAAAAAGCTTTAATGGTTGTTGTTGCACTTAAAAAAGTCACCTTGGTAATCCTGAAAATGAAACACCTTTATTGAGAACTATTTTGGCATGGTATTATGTACTGTTATTCTTCTCCCTAAGACAAGATCCAAAGTTTGTCCAGTACTTTTACAGACCTCAATCAAACCTTCATCACTGTGTGAGACTCTGATCAATTCATGATACTCTTTCTTGTGAGGCAAACACAACTCACCTCCTCTAGTGTGCTTTGACAAGGTGCATATAAAGATGTTGATCCAAATCAGTGAGAGGCAACTGTTACTTAACCAAAGCCAATGTCACCAGGCCAGCAATACAGTGAGTAGTTTGTATTGGAAGACATTGAGTGCTCAACTAGATGAGTCCAATATTGCTTGGGGAGACTGATGAAACATTAGAAATGCATCTGAATTCATAACAGCATACAGGTCTTTACAAACAGTAATAGGAATGTCATATAAAAAGAGCTGGGTTCAATTCTTCATGTAATACATCTTCATGTCTTCTTACTGTACCCTCATTTACAGTGCCCTGTTGGCAAGTCCAAGAATCCTATTGGCAAGTGGGATGTCCTCCTGACTTGACAGAAATCTACCATCTTACTATGCAGTTTTCTTCAGTTAGTGAGAACTAGACTGAAAGAAAAAATACCCATTTAGGCACTTTTTAGAACAAAGATATAATTTTGCTACAGTTCAGTGCTTGTTGTTGCTGCCAGGATGATGATACTCAGAAATTTTGAATGTCCTCACGCACTTGATTTCCAGTGACTTGTTCAGAAAGGCTACTATTGCTTTGTTGAGGCCATTGCACCAGTAGATCCTCTTGTGATGTATGGCAGTAAAAATTGTCTCTACAGTTTCAACCAGCAGGTTTCTGAGGTTAGAACCCTGTATGTGTTAAATGTTGTGGTCAATAGTCACTGTTCTGGCTGTGACGTGAAATAATCATCTGTCTGGAACACACTGGGAATCTCTTGGCGCTGATGCGGTGCTGGTCTTCTTGGGCTGGCTGGTTTCTGTGAATGAATAAACACAAAAGATGAATTAAAATTGTCAAACAGCAGGGCCTGAAGACAAAACATAAACCGTTTCCCAATTTGACAAACACTGGGTGAAATAATGGTAGTAATGGATATCTTAACAAATGGGAGCAATTATTGTACAGATTAATGCAGTATTATTACAGTACATATTATGCACCAGTCATCTCTTTCTGTTTTACCACTGCGGTAATATGTAGTTAGCAAAGGATCTCAGCCCTGCGCAACTCAACAGTAGAAAGGACAAGACCCCAACCCTGTCCCATTATATTTCCCTTCCATTATATTTCAAGATTGTTAATGCAACAACACAGTAATAACTATTGAGGAAACAAACTCCTGATAATGTAAAGCTATTGATTCACAGTCTCACATTTAGGAAACCTGGGATTGTGCGGAGGATCTTCTTGAAAGCACCCGGTAATGTTCCTAGTTCACTTTCTGCCTGTGTGACCTGCTCCTCCATGGCACTGACATTGGCTCCCACCATCTTCACAAAAGCCTGAGGGCACATCAGAAAAAATATGGCAAGAGAAACTCATGATTGTTAGCAACATGATGTCACACCAGGATTGATAGCGCTTCAAATGTATGAACACAAAGATGATTTGCGAGCCCATGCAGGCACTTGCTTGTTGGTACGTACAAAGGTTGCATAATCTTTTTAAAATGCACACTGTTACTCATTTTGGGTTCATGGCTAAGAGTCTGTCATTATCTATAGGCTTCAACTGTCTTTAGGTCTTTTTAGTAGAAGAAGAGATGATTGGACACAACATTTTGGAATAGTTTTGGACTGAAACAGTTAAATATAATACAATCATGGTGAAGGGTGGTGAGGGTGCCTCTTGACCATTCATTTCATTCTCATACATCCACTTGTACACTATTGTACAATATTATTAAAAATGCTTGGTGAATAACAGTTTAAATATAACTGACAAAGACTGCCTTTTAGAGGATAAATAAAAAAAGTGTTCACCTCTCAAGGCCAAGTGCTCGGTATTGCCCCACTGGGGCTTGCCATAATTTGTTATAGTTACGTTTGGGATTGTGTCTCTATTAGTTAATCAGCATGGAAAACTATCAGGATATGAATACAACAAGCATATGTTGTGCACCTAGAATCAATCAGTATTCATTTCCATCACAGCTGCCAGGAAACAGCAAATGGTCAGCCAATGATGTGTGGTTAAGTATTATCATCAAATGCTGCACAAGTTTTTTGCTCTTTCCCTCTCAGAATCCCTTTTAGTGTAGTTTTCAGTCTACTTTGGTCAGGGTTGGCCATTTGTTGGATGACCATGTGTGCATACCATACCTCTCAAGCACATCACTTACTTAAACACATCACTTACGTCTAATTTGTCAATTCTTCTGTATATTTGTCTCATTTCATCAGACTTTTGCTGGATTTGAGGTAGATTCTCATTCACTATCTGGGAGGTATCGTTACGGATCTGGAGACCAAAGGGAGGGGAGGAACACCATTACATCTCTGGGTTTAGAAGAGTAAAACCTGGTGTACATCAAAGGCATAATGGGGGAAAAAACATCTGGGGAGTTATAAATTGTGTGGGAACATGAATGATGAAATGTATGTATGAAAAACAAATACAGGCTTGTGGAGATGAGATGCATTTGTGTTGGTATTTTGTCATATTATCATTGCTTGGACTAGCTTACCATATCAAGCATTCCAACAAACTCATCCACTCTTGTCAGCATTTCTTCCAAACTCTTCTCCAAGCAAAGGATCTGGAATAGATGGTGGACAGAAAAGGTCACACACACACTATACATTAAATTACAGACACAGACACAGACACAGACACAGACACACACACACACAATATATGTCAAGCTCAAACGTGTGTGACAATTTCTAGGGACCTTAAACCCCCACGGCACAGTCAAGTCAGTTCCACACACCATTTGCAGTTAGCTAGAATGCAATATAGAAATACCATTCAAGTGGTTTAAAATAACCGCCGTACCATAACACAGGGGCCTTTGTCTTCCTACGAAGCTAGCTAGCTCGTTTTGCCTCTGTATAAACTGCCTGGCATCACGCACATCCTGTTAACGTTAAACCCAAGTGTGGTAGCAAGCTCGTCGGTTGGCTAGCAAAAGTAACACTTGAGCAAAACATAAGTTGCTTAACGGATAGTTGCGCTCCTTAGTTCTGCCTGGCGGAGTAACGTACGACATTGCAACATACGCACACATGTGACCACAGAACACTTGATTTATTTATTTATTTATTTAATATATTACTGCGCTAACCGAAAATCACCGCTCATACCGCTACTTATGTGTCGCTTAGCAACCACGTCGTTCAGCTACTGTTCAAGAATAACATGTAATTATTATTTTATTACGGTCTGTTACGAAATCTGTGGAGCATTTGCTTTCTTTTTAAATCCGATGGTGTCACTGTGTGTATTACTGCCGTTTTAAAAGCAAACAGCCACTGGTTGCAGTGCTTTATGCGGCTTCTCATGGCTTAATGCCTAAATCAACGCCACAAACCTCTTCTCCAGCAGTCGCTCTGATATAGGAGGAATAGCTATGGGCGGTGTATGCCAGGACTCCATCGTCTTGGTCTGGGTCCTCTTGGTCAGCTGTCCCGGGCTCTGCTTCGTCTAGGCTCGGGCTTTGAGGTACAGCTGCTGCGCCAAAGCTGGGACTTTGCGACACGGTTCCGCTGCTGAGGATTTCACTCACCATCGACAAACTGCTCGCACTTTGGGAGACGATACCGCTGTCTCTGCTTATCTCGGCACTAGACTCCTCCAAGGGAGACAGAAAGCCCACCCTGTCCATCCGATGATAGTCCATTTCGCCTGTCTTTCAGGTCTACTGCCGTATTTTTTTTCTCCCTATCAACTGATTGAATCACGTGTATTGTACAGCGGATGGTGACTTTCAAGGGTCAAAATTGATAAAGCAAACAAACGAAAAGCGTCTTTGGTCTCACAACATACCCACTGTCGATTAGAATATTAACACGCTGACACCTCTTTTGATTACATAACTTATACATGTATAGCATTGTAGATATAGTTGGCCTGGCAGCTTATTAACGACAGTCACAGTAAGAACGCAGGTAAAAAAAACAACCTTTTTGATTTCTCTCCAACACATAGGAGAAAACCAATTACAGTAATCAGGTTGATATGAAAACATTTTTTAAAAGCAAAAGGGTATTGAGGTTGAAGATAACTTCAAGAGTGGGATTTATGAATTATGAAAGCAGTTCATTTAACAGTAATGTTGAAGAAAGACTAGATTTGTCTCATTATATGCTATTAAGTACTCAAAAGACACTGTAGAATATTTTGTTCCCCCAAAGAGGGTTGGTGATGTTAAAGGTAGTGTACGCATTTGACTTAAAAGAGAAAATAAATTCTTGACATTATGTAAGATTACCCTACCCTTTCTACTGAAAAACAGGAAATGCATGTCCGTTTCATGTTATATCACCTATAATGACAAAACTTTGCCAGGACATTTCCACAATTATCGGTAATATAATTTTAACCTGTAATTAATGTCATCGTTTGTGGGGATGTTATTGTACATTTCATTACGTACAATGCCATTGCATTATCGGACAGCAGATGGCAGCAGGAATTACAACATGGTACTAGGCTTTTATGCATCTTTGGTGCAATAATATAATCTTTGACAAGGGTTGATAGGGCTTGAAATTCTGAATTTCAAACCGATCGACTTACATATTGTCTGGTTCACTCATATGGTATTCAGGTTTGCTTAGAAGCAGCAATTAACTCTATTCTACTATAAAACCACATAATTAGGATACAAGGAAAACTATATTAATCTGCTGGAAACTGGCAGTCAAAACATGGACTGAGCATCAGTAGGATAGGTGCAGTCTTACAAGGACAACTGTAAATGGGTTGAAAATAGGGTTGGGGAACATGGCCAAACTATACCGCAACATTATTTTTGGCAGTGGAATAATATTTACTGGCATTTGGTTTTTCCATTCAAATTACACTTTACTCGAGGAGTCCCACCAATGAGTTGAGACAAATTTCTCCATTTAGATTTACTCTTTTACTGAGCTTTAAAGTATTTACTATAGTATATGTACTGTCTATTTAATTGACATTTATTATAGATATTGGATAGAAGAACAATACACCATTACCTAAAACCAATTACTCACTTTGTGCAGGCTACATTGTCAGTTTTCAGAAATATCACCCTGCTGTGTCAAAAATAGCAGTTAATCTTCCAAAATCAGAGTCTTGACAGAATACCTCCTGTAGTCAAACCTGAAGAGAGAGATAATATCAAGTATGTTTATGACCCATCCACAGAGGTGCCAGTGATGCTCTACGTCAACCTTCCATGTGTGTAACCGTTTACATTTTGAGGTCCGCTTCAGTCCATTCAGCCTACTGGTCAGGGTGATGGAAAGAGGAAAATGCTGGGACACTGGAGACATCGGCTGTTTAATGAATCCAGCTGACACAACCTCGGTAGGATGGCATTCAACTGGCTCTCTCCACTGAGCACTTTTGTGCATTTTCTTTGAAATATTTTTGTTATTTAACCTTTAACTTTGTCTAACGATGACCTAGATGTGCACAACTCCCACTAGATATAATTCACGCGCTACAGGTTACCACGTGTAGGATGGAACTCAGTGTTAAGTGACGGATAGTTGGCAGACCCACAATCCCAGGTGTTCACTGCTGAAGACCGGCCAGGGTAGACCAAGGGGTCAGACCGGGTGTCGATGATCTATTAGCTGCTTGACCAGTGTGGCATCCTGAGTAAACACGGCAGATAAGAGTTCATTAGCAGAGAAGTGAAAGGAGTTTTCTGCTGCTAGAGGGCCGCGGACCAGGGAGAGAGCTGCATTCCTGCTGCTGTCCAGGTTGGATAAATCAGCACTAGCTAAGAGCCTGATCATGGTAAAGTCTGGTTGTGGCTGGTTAAGTCTGCCAGTTCAAGAAATGTACTTACTACTGTGACCAATTGATGAAATGTGAGATTAAAAAAAAAGAGGTTAGAGACAAACCCAATGACGCAAACTTTGTCACCATTTTAAAACATTTTTATAACACTCAATGTAACTGTATCCACTCTGTACTTGGTTTTTGCGTTTTATGAGTCATGATACATCACTACCTAGCAGAACTGTGCTCAGTACAACAGTATCTCCTACAGCAGGTCAAGAGAAACTACTTTTAACACATGGCTGGTAAACAATATAGAACCAGTTTTAGCATGAGGGATGGTCATGAAGTTGCAAAGCTATTCAGTTTACCATTAGAATTTAACTGCATGATTCCTATCCTGTGACATGTGCAATAGTGGCTCTATCAAAATAAGAGCGGAACCGAGGCAATGAAGATACCCAAAGGAAGGAATTCAGTGATTCTTTTAAAGTACACGATCCAAATCACCTTTAAGAACCGCATATGGAAATCGCGATCCAAAACATCACATTTATAATTTGCAAATCTGTTAGGTATAGAATAATTTATTGGAGCAGATACAAGGGTTTTGATCAAAATCATCAATGCATAAAAGAACTATTAAAACATAAAAACAAAACCATCAGTCTACGCAGCATTTATCAGAAATATAAGAAATATAGATTTACTCTTTAAAAAAAAGTTCATGAGCAAAACCTCAAAGTTGGTCCCAGTAAGAAGAATGAGAGAATCTTAATAAAAGTGGTCACTAACAAGATATAGCAGGATGTAGGCACATTCAGACCTCTAGAATACAGTGGACTCGCCTAAAAACAGTTACTTGTCCCGATGCTTATTACATACATACAAATCTTTTGATGTAAGACGAAGAAAACTTTTAAAAATACAAAAAAACACAGTCAATAAACTCTCCTTGTTTCCTGGCTTGCAATTTCCTGTTATCAATTACCTTGTAAAAAAAAAAAAAAAAGTTACAAGTTACAAAATTAGTTATTTGAGGAAGCACGCTCATGCTCATATTTACCCAGCCTGGGATGTTCCAGTTTAAGTCTCTGAGCAGCCGGGATGTTTCTGTGTGTGTGTGTGTGTGTGTGTGTATGTGTGTGTTTGTGTGTATTATAGGGTAATGACGGTGCCATCCTCCTCCACCCCGCCCCTGGGCAGTGCTAGGCTGTGTCGTGGGTCCGTTTTCAGGGAGCTGAGGATTTTGTGCAGGCTGCCGTTGCTGTGGCGGAGAGCTGGGTTGCTGCTGTGATGCTGGGGCTGGGCGAGGTGATGACTGTGGTGGGACTGGGGGTGCGGGTTATGCTGAAGGTTCAGGTCTCTGTGGAGCTGGTAGCTGAGGCTGCTGCTGTGGTGGTGGGACCCTCCGTTGAGGCTCGGCTGCGAGTGGAAGGAGGCCGTGGAGACCACTGATGAGGGCCTCGTGGGGGGGCTGGGAGGATCCGCGGGGCCCGGTACCGTCGTTGGGGTCTGCTGGTGCGAGCGTGACACATTGGACGCCATGGAAGCATTGGACCTCCGCGATGGCCGCTTGAGGCTGTTCTCGATGACGATATCCGACTCCTCGTCACTCTCCAGGTCGTCCGGGTACCCGTGCGCTCCGGGGGTCATCATCCCCGCCGTGGCCACTGACAAACTCGGGTATCCCGTCGACCCGCTGCTGTCGGACGACTGGCCGGAGCTACCGGAGATCCTGCTACTGCGGACCACATTATTGCGCTGGTTAACCGGCTTGACCGTCACGATCAGGTTGTGGCTGTTCGCGATCATCATGTCCGTCACTTGATCTAAGGACTTTCCCGTCACTTCGATGCCGTTCACCTCCAGCACCTCGTCGTTAACTGCCAGCAGCCCGGTGCTCTCCGCCAAGCCTCCGGGCACCATCCGAGATATGAAGATCCCCGGAACTTTCTCCAGCCCGTGCGGCGTCACCCGTACGCTGGTGCCATCTCGAATGTAGAAGCCCAGCGGTTTGTCTGAGCCGTGGCGATAGAGTCGGACGCGGCGGTGGGACTCCGGCAGGATGTCCACGTCAATGATGGAAGAGACGGGCCGGAAGTCCTGCGGCATTCCGATGCGGATGTGTGGCCGCTTGCGGTTGACATCGTTGTTGCGCAGCGCGACCACTGCCTTCTTTTTGCGCGTTAGTGTGTTGGTGCCAAAGTTAGCATAGTCGACCTCTTCTGCAAAAAGAAAGAGAAAAATAAATTACATTTTTTGAGATTGAGATTTCATCATTATTAATGTTCAAACCTGTACATGTTACATGAGGTAAAACAACAATGCTCCTTCTTAAGCATTTTGTTCATTAAGGTTTAGAGGGGAGGAAAGAAGAAAAACCTAAATGAGCTGACAGCACAAAACGGTTGTGTACTGGAACTGAGCCTCTAAAAACGTACATGAACACTCAAGTTGCTGCCTACCCTACGCTTCTATATCAAACCACAAATCACATGCTGCCTTCCCTGCAAACTCACAGACCTTACTTGAAATGATGCACAGATGTGCTCGAAAAGAACTTTTCCTGTGTGAGACCAATTCCTCATTTATACACGTTTCATTCCTTTGGTGGCATTAATGCAATTTTTTTATTACCGTAGCCATAAATAAGGGCCGAGCGCTTCCTGGTCTACCACTACCACTACTGGGTCGAGCATGAAGAAAACATGTCTTGGAATAAACAGCACCAAGCCCAAACCACACGTTAAAAATGACATTGGAGCACGCCAGCTTTATCTACGTACAGCAATAAATTACAGCCATGACTGACATAGTGAGACTCTCTCTTTCTGTGTGTGTGCGTAAAATGCTGAGGGTGCAGAGCATTCCTGCCTGTGCTGACAGAGGTGACCCACCCTGCTGCTACTTAGGCAGCTGCTGTAGGGAGTTCCCAGCACACACGTGTGGGCCCGGATAGACACACGCTATCCTCCTTATTACAAAAGGACTGATTGTGTTTTTATTTTAGCAGTTGTACTTAAGGAGAATACTGGGGGTTAGAGAGTTAGAGCCCATTTACTGCGGTCTATGTTTAGTTTACATTTCCCCAATTTAACATTGACCTCGTTTTTCATCACTTTTATGATACAAATGATACAATAAAATAAATACAAATTATTTTAAAATACAATATGGTGTCAAATCTAGCTTGAAATTAACTGCTGACCTGGATAACAAAGACTCCCCAGATAAGAAGAGGTGGATGTGACAATAAAGTTTGTAGGGCGACATGTTTTGAAGGATTATTTCCAGGTGGAGACTTGTAGGTGTCAGGTGATTGACAGTAAGCCGAGCGTAACATAACGGGCGCACCGATATGAAAACACTCAACTCAGGCACAATGGAATAACAATAAAACAGAAACTATGACAAAACCAAATTAAGGCTTCATGTTCACTATGATAGATCATCTAGCTCAGCATTAGGCAATATTCAAGTGTATGGAAGTTGTTTTTCATACTGGACAAAATTCATGTCAGCAAATGGCTTCTTGTGAAGGTAGGGAAACAAGCCCTGATATGTGCAACTACGCTGATGGTGTGCAGACTCCACCAGGAACAATGTAAAGAAGAGGAGCAACCTAGACGATTGGCACAACAACAACAAAAAAACGGAAAGTGAAATCCTTTGATAATACAGTGAAAAGTCTGACCCAGAAAGAATACAAGGGCACACAATGCGGATAATCCTTCTGGAATTAAACTGAGGAAAGATAGTAGCAGTGTGGTAGTCTTAAACCACGACTCATCCAGATCATGTTTCCAGCCGTGGAGACCTTCAGCAGTCAATGAAACAATGAAAACCCCAAGATCACAATCACAATGAGAGCGACTTCCTCCGAACAGCAAAAGCCACTGCCAAACATACTAACAGTGTTCGTTCCATGCCCTCTATGCAATAAAAGAGAGGCGCAAAGATAGAGGCAGACAGAGACCGAGAACTGATGAACACGTCGATAAGCTCTTTCCCTTCCTTCTCAGGCGGACCGGAAATCTGGACACAGCAAAGCGCCATTTGACAGGAAGTGAAGGTCCCAAGGCGGGCACATCAACTCCGCTACTCCCATGGCAACTAGAATGAGTCAGCTTTGCCCTCCTGTTTGGGACACTTCATGCAATGTTTGTGTGTGGGTGTGTGCACATGTTTTGGCCTCATCTTCAAAAGTACACTGCAGAAGAGAAGCGCAACGTCATCCTCCATGTACACTGAAACAAATTCGCATCCAGAGCCAGTTGGCCATGTGGCCCTGCAGTCTCAGTGAGAGTGTGGACCTCTGCCATACAACTCCCTGCTGGACAATGCTGACTCATCACTACAACATCTCCTCTTCCTTCTCTTCCTCCGCCATCTCCTCTGGCTCCTCCCTTCCTGTGCAGAATAGTGACTATATAAAAGTTTAAATTGTTAGGGGAGTATTAGATTTGTTTTACTGCCTGACAGAAATGGAAAACACCTCCTTTCAACTTTTATTGCTGGTTTTTTTTTTTTTTGCAAAAGCTTCTCAGCGTTATCAAAGTATGGGGCAGTAGGTATTCTTAGTTTTCTGTGTATGCCGTGGCAGAAGTTGTTTTGATTGAATCCAGACAAGGCATTTGCTACAGGGCTGGAATTTCTGCCACAAGTGCAAGTCTCCCTGATGGGAACCATATTGGAGGGATCGCTGCAGAGTCTCATTACAGGTCCTTGTTGTAACGCCCTCCTTCCACGCCCTCACCTCATTCTGAAGCCATGGGTACACCACATAACACACCACATCAGGGCTGCATTCAGTAGAAGGGATGATCTTGCAGGCAGAAATCATATGCACGGAGCAATGATTTTTCTATGCAATGAGTCTCACAGCTGTTCTGCAAAACCCCTTAAGAAGCAGATGTTGGTGTAAAAACAACAGACCTGGGGTGCGTTTGGTTTATCTTAGTGCAGCAGTCAGAGAGGGTCTGCAACTTAGCACTGATGATACTGGCCGCAAGCCACCAGAGCTGCATTTCAAGTGCACGGTACACACAAACAGAGACTGGACCTATATTCTCCTGGTAACACAAGCCTGAGGATCCGAGCCTGCTGGGCCTCAGACACAAACAGGTTTTTCCATTGCAGAGTTAAGAGACTATGCTACTGTAGTGCATTCCTAGGCCTGGCAGACTTTGAGGAGAAAATACATGTCCTAGACTAGTAGCCAATTTAGGTTCAAACTAGTTCTTAAAGAGGCACATGGACAACACAGGAAAATGCCTTAACTACCCTTGTCTTTAATTTGCAGATCAAAAAAGAGCTAAGCCTCATAAGGTCAGTGATTAAATCAAAGCGGCACAGGAAGGAGGATGAAGTATCAGGTGCCACAGCTTTCTAGTCCTGACACAGTCATGCCAAGTATGAGAGACATGCATGGGGATTCTGGCACAGGGGTTGTTGACTAAGTGAGCACGTTGCGGACTAGCACACAAAGGTTACTGTAATGACTCCTGACAAAACTAATCCCCACCACACTGAAGCATGATGGGTAAGCCAACATGAACCCGTTGATCAAAGACTGGTGGGTCGTTGGCAGGCATCTGCAGGAATCAAGTCTATTAGAAAAATCAGGTGACTCAATTACTCAGTATTTCCCCAATGTTATTTATTATCAAATTTAATTTAATGATCACCCGAGTATGGAATTTAAAATGACAATAAAAGTGATATGCAACCTAGGAACACTAGCGCACACATGCACAGAGCCTCAAATACACCAGCTGGTTACATTTACCCAAAACTTCAATTTGCTTTAAACCAAGTCATACCATCTCACTACAAATCCAGACAAGAGCTAGGCTAAATGCTGACAGAGATGGAAAAACGTTAATTCACTTAAATGACATGAAACATTTGTGGTCAGGGGGATCAGTGAGGGTAATATAAGAGCACGGACAAAGCTTTGTCGATAAAAACATTAGCAATAGACTATTTTCTTTCCAAACTCATTGACTGCACCGTTTTGCAATGCTTTGACATCAAACCGATCATGAAAATGTGCTTTTGTAAATAAAACCCAAATTCAACTGAGCCCAAACCACATGATGCCAGAAAGTCACCTGACCTGGCTCCCACCAATAACCCACACAGGGTCAGGGGATAGCAGGGGATAGGGGTCAGAGGTGAGAAGGGGCTTCTGGATGACCGTTCTACATTCCATTCTTCCATTCTGTGTGTGTGTGTGTGTGTGTGTGTGTGTGTGTGTGTGTGTGTGTGTGTGTGTGTGTGTGTTGGCTATTATATTTAGCTATTGACTAGTTCAGCCATCTTATCATTTAAGCACAATGTTAGCCTATGGTATATTTCTAACTTGCATGATTTTGGGCTAACTCACTGCTAACTTGAATAAAAACTAAGAGCTATCTGACAATTATGTTTAAATTCATCCTGGACCAGATTCTGCATTTTAACTCAATTTAGTACACTGGAGAAAAATGTGTTGACCCAAAGGTCTGATCAGGTACAACAACTAGCAGCTAGCTTAACTAGTTTGCATCTGCTTCTCGTTCCTATTGACAGCCTCATGATGCTCTTGTGGTGGAGAAGCCAAAGAAAAAAAAAAAAGAGGAAAAAAGTAGTCTTTGTTCCACTGAAGCCCACCTCTAGTTAACCGGAGCTGTGAAAAGAAAGCCCTTTAAAGTCCTACTGCTTTTCCACAATCTCCAGTAAAACCCAGGAATCTAAAGAGTTTTATGATCACCCATTAAGGCCTCCCTGTGCACTTTGTCCTGGCATGTCTTCTTACGCTCACTACTGGCCCAACATAACCACAAACAGCGACTGGAAAGAAGATGGAAATGAACCAAAACAAAAACATGTTTCCATTTTGAACCACTGTTACAAATCCCTTTTATGCTTTAGTAATCTCAGGTGTGATGCCGCGTGACTGTGAGTAATACAGTGATGGTATGAGGAAATTAACAAGGGAATTTGCATGGTGTGTGTGTGTGCGTGTACACACGTCAGCTAGCTCACTGTACATTACGACGGGACATGGTGTACCGTGATGAACAAACAAACATTTACTCATCATGGCTTCACATAATCTTAATGCGCAACACTGTGGCCATGACAGGTCCTGCTGAGTCACTCAAAGGTCAGACTAAGGATTTCAGAAGGGGTGTTTGGGCTGTGTGGCATTTCACACCGGCATTGTGAAAGTTGGCACTCGATGTTTAGTATAACTATGTTGGCATGGTGTGAATGTGGACAAGAGCAACACTTAAGTTTAGTTGGAACGACCTTATATAACGAGCTTCTTCACACCGTGGTGAAACAAGAGCTAGCAAAGACAATCATTTCTCAGTGCTGTGGGTATGAGCATGTATGCATGCACAGTGCCTCTGCGTGTCCATGCACATGCAAGTGTTAAGACTATGCACCAAAGAAGAAACAAAATTTCCTTTGCCTCTCAAAAACTTCTATTGAAAACCACATGGAGCGGAATGACAAAAAACAAATGCATTTCCAGTTGTGAAGCAAGTTCTCCAATTGTGGTAGTGTGACATATAATTTTGAACACTTCTCCTGCAGAGTACAAAAATAAGCAACCAAGAGATTCAGCGTGGCTTGCAGTCAGTGAGGCAGGACTAGATAATCCAGCATCAACAGCGGACACCATCGTTTTTTAAATTACTGTAGCGAGCCGTTACTCAGGACCGAGCAGTGGTAGCTCGTTAGCCATCCTAACATGTTTAAATGCTTGCCCTATCACACATCATATCCTTTTTGTTGCAAAGAGTGAAGATAATTTGTGGGGCGACATCAGATGTGACCGAGCCTTTGATTGGTGTGAATGGAAATCTTTGTGCTTGGTGGTCGACAAACACGTGGGACTGCAACTATCTCTATCTCAGTCAGCTTAGCTACTGTATACTGTAGTAAACTGTACTGCTTGGCAGAAAAAAAACACATCTAATTATTATTTGTTATTGATTAAGATTTGATCGGTGTAAAGTGTAGCATCTTGTAGCTCATTGCGTCAGCGTGTGCATGTGGGGTTCACAGGGAGGGATAGAGGCGACCATATCCACGACCCCAGAGAAGGTTTAGTGGTTTGCCTCAGGGCGTGACCCCTGGAAGAGATGGTGATATTTTTACCCGTTGGTATGACCCTGACACTAGCAGAGAAACACACAGTCCTTTCAGACTCCTCATAGAAGTATATGAGATAAAAAAACAGGGAACACAAGGGTGGAAAAAAAAAATTGCTTTTCCAGATTGAGATGTACCAAGCAAATAAGAAAAAAGGAGGAAATTCAAACTAAAATGCTGCATGCTAGATTTAGTCTTCCTGACAAGCTGACAGAATGGGGGGGGGTTCATGTTTTCATCAACCCACTATGGCAAAACTGACCTGGGGCCAGTAGCTCTATCCATATCCAACTTCAGCATATCCAGGCAAGAGACATTCCTGCACCCACCACTCAACCCCCCCCCACCCCCACCCCCGTCATGGTTTGCAGCCAAGCGTGACAAAGTGTTTAGTGACAGGAGAGACCATAATCACTGGAGAGAGGGAGAGACTAGACACAGAGAGAGTAGTGAATAGTGCTAGACCCTGCTGCCTTTTACATTAGGTCACTGGCTGTGGCAGTGGGCTTCATTCCTGGGCCCCACAGACAGACACACACACATACACACAGATACACACACACACACTTTTAAAACCACCAGTATATGGCAGAGTAGAGTAGAACGGAATGAAACAGCACATGACAGAGCAGATCAGTGCAGGACAAAACATAGCAGCCCAGTACAATGCAGTACAGTAAGGGTATGTATCCAATGACACATTTTTTCCTTTTGCAGCATTTGCATTTTCTTTTTTGCCCTGTTTGCATTATAAAAGAACTTGTTTTAATGAAATACAGAGAGCTGTGTATTGCTTTTCTCGTAGCGTGGTAAGAAATAGCTGAGTCTCCAGTGGTTTCACACAACACAATCAATACACAACATAAAGAGCTACATAGCAAAGAGACAATTCCTACTATTCTCTCCTATATAAAAGAGCTACATCAAATACCAAAAGTACTGGATGTCTAAGTGAGTGCACAATGAACAGATGACAAGAAAAAGAAAACATAAATGAAACTTGCAGCATTCAACTTCATGTGGCTTCATCTCCCCTTTTAAAAAGGTCAGTTCAAGATTTCATCTTTCCCAATAGGAAATGAGCGTGGAACACATGTAAAGATAAGGAATGACACAAAACAATCAGTATCCTCAAGTCTCTTTTCTAATCTACACTGAAAAACAGCAGGGAAGTCTATCTGCGTGTTTAAGGGCAGGCTACTGCCAAGATATTCAGCTAACACTAACATGGAAAAAGAGAATCCAGACTGAATAAAGAAGAACTTTCTTCTTTTTTTTTTTTTTTAAAACAAGCAAACATATTTCACATTCTTGCAGGGGTGGTTGAGGCAGGGCCTGGGTGGAAATTTGGACAGGCCTGAAAACGTACGTCGTCGACAGCTGCAGTGAAGGTTTGGGGTCTGAACTGAAGGGAAGTGTCTCTGGGCTTGTGCGTGTTGTGCTACGCAGGGTGCATAAACATACAGGAGTACACACACACACACACACACAGCAAGTACAGACATAAACAAACCTAACTGCACGGACCTCCTGCAGCATGCTCATTCAACAAGCGGGGGGTTTCTAGATCAAGCCTCTGAGACATTAAAGCGTGAGTGCGTACGTGTAGGTCCGTGTATGTCTTGGGTTATACTCTGAATGCCCCCGCTGCTCACCCAGCATGGCCCTCCCTCTGCATCCCCACCTTCCTCTACTCCCTACACCCCTTTTACTAGCAGTTGCCGCTGCACACAGAGGCCTGCCTGCACATCTGGGACAAGTTAAATGGAGCTGCCCCGTCAGCTCTGGCTCTGGTCTGTATGGTGGGGCGGAGAAGGAGTCACAGTTTAAGACTCCCCGCAGGTAGCAACCCCCCCCCCCCCCCAACCAAACCACCCCCACCTTTATTCATACGCGTCACATTTCTGCAGGTTATGGGCCAGATTATGGGTGTGTGTGTGTGTGTGTGGGGGGGAGGGGTGTGTGTGCACACAAGGAGATGAAGGTGGGGGTGGCTTCAAAGGCCCGTTCCCTTGAAAAACCCAATTTTCCAGCTGTCTGCGCATTTGTGAGGCATTTGGGCTGTAAAGTGGCGTGAATTAATATTGAAAAATCTGGAGTTTGTGATGTTTTACATGAACATTTTATGACCGAACCGTGGCCTGCTCTTTGTGGTTTCATAATCGGTTAAATGGGTTGAAATGTTTGACATATTAAATGTCAGTTTTGGATGTATTTTACAGCAACAATTATGGTAAATGTCATTGCTTGTTGCTCATTTTGTGTCCTTTCACAGTACCAGAAACCAGAAAACCCCCCCCCCCCAACCTCACGACGCCAGTGTAACCGGTCCGTTCTCATTGCAAACATAGTTACCTTTGAATAGCAGGTAGCTGTCGTCACGTAACCATGCTGTCAACCTGCACAAAGCCCAGGGACATTTACGGTGAGCTTGGGTACTTCATTGACAAGTATGGAAAGGCTCCGTTTACATTCAACATTTCTTTGCATTGCACATTTCCTAAAGGGATTGCATTCTGAATTTCTGAACACCTTGTGGGGTTCGCCACCGCTTTTTATTCACAGGTAATGACGGTGTTCATATGCTAGCGTCAAACACATCCAACACTGTTTACAGTTTACACCAGTGGTCACCACCACTGTTTGATTGGCCGACAACTCGTCAATCAAAGCTCTGTTGTAGGATACATCCACGGTTATCAAGAAAAGCGCTAGATGTAGTAAAAATGTGGGCAAAAAAACCCAGTATTCTTTTGTTAAAATAAAGGGAAAGATGTTTTTAGTGACTTTATTGCGCCTTTGAGCTGATTTACCAACAGTGCAAACTGAATTTAAAGGGTCTTTAAGGTGTGCATGTGTGTGTATGGGGGTGTTGGCTGACCAAAAAGGAGAGGAGGGGAGGGTGGGAGATCAAAGACGGAGGAAGAGGAGGTTGATAGGGGAGACAGGTCTTGCATTCCTCCACAACCCTTTCAAAAGGAAAACTCTTCTCCACTCCATCAAGCATGCAGTCCTTTAGGAAAAAGCACCGGTGGGGGTTTCACTACCCCTTCTCCCACCTCCGTTCTCTTCAACAGAAGTAACTGCTGCTCCTGGTTTGAATCCAGCTGCCTCTCTGCCGCTCATACGCATGTTCCTGACCCAGAAGACATATGCTGTCGGTTTACAGTGAGCAGACTCGTCACTGCCATCTGCCCCGCAGGTAGATAGCTGCAGTGCTTACTACCCATATGAAGACTAAATGGATGACAACAAATTAAATATAAGCAATCTACATGAGGATGTATTGAGCAATGAACACCAGGCGATATTTCTTTCCAAAATAGACACTCACACACACCAATATTGTGGAAAGATTCAGGTTGAAATACACTCAAGCCCCCCTATGTATGACACACAAAAAAATACTGTGGACATTTTGGGAAAAAAGGGATTCGGGGGGGAAACAGATTGTGGCAGTGAACTGGGGCCAGGTGACAAGTCACAGCGGCAGACTTGGACTTGAGTCCCTCGCCACCTGTCCGGCCTTCTGCTTGTGTGTGTGGAGCCAGAGATGGAGACGGAAGTGAGACCGAGACCTTAGGATACAGATGATACAATGCCTCTATCTGGAATAAAACGGTATTCCATTATGTTTACAAGACGAGGTGAGGGCAAGCTTCTATTCTCTCCCGGCATTTGGGTATTTTATGAAACTTTCTGATGCAAATCCTCGTTGTAAGCTGAATTAAAAACAATAATCCCCCCCAGAGCAGAAGCCTACATGTGAAGCTTTCCAATGATCTTTGATTCCAGCCTTGATGCTCTCCATATGAAGCCATCCCACTTCTCTGTAGAGCCCAACACTCTGACTAGCATAATAGCAACTGCTGTATAGACACACACACTCGATCCCTTTCTCACACTCGTGTACAAAAAAACACAAGCTAAGCGGCGTCCAGCCTCTTAGCCCATCAAATAATGTTTAACGAGCCCCAGGCTGAGAAGATTTGCTCTCAATTGGATTTGCTTCACATCGCTTAATTAACAGAACGATGTTTATGTGTCCTGTGTGGAAACAATTCATGAGGAGTTGCTTTGGGAGTAGGAAAAAAAAGAAAAAAAGAATACGCTTCATTTGCTTGTTTAGAATTGCTTTAGTTACAAATATGAAGAAATTGAGTGTGTCATCCAATGATACGGTTACGGGGAAATATTTTCTTGTTATTGAGATGGCAGGGCCGACTTGGAATCATGTCTAATATAATCGCTTTAGTGAACAGCAGTAGAAGAAAATTACTATATTGGCAATGAGAACTAATAATAATAATAATAATAATAATAATAAACCCACATGTACAGAGAGTACATTAACTATATTGTTCAAATCAACTACAAACCACTGAAACTTGCAATGAAAATATTACACTCATCTGTAAAAAGTGTGTATTTTCTATCCTCCTAACACTAGAAAAGCCACGTTACTCATTTGAAAGCTGTTTTGACTTTTAGAATTGAAATATCTCCATGCAAAGCGGTCCCTCCATGACTTTTCATGGCACATTTTCTGTACAAACCAATGTTGTTAGTTTTATCATCATTATCAGATTTAAAAACAGACATGGGTTGACTCCTTGGGCTCTCTGGTGCCAATTGCCTGTCTACCTATGCCTATCTGTCTATCTATAAATCCATCCAACTGCTGTCCTAGCTTGTCCCCTCCACCCCCGCCCTCCCCGATCACTGATCTGAGCCAGAGCTCTCTTCTAATCTGCTATGTGCTGTAGGTGACAGACAACAGGCAGCCTGGGAGGATTAGGGTCTCCGGCGAAGAAATAGACACTCAAGCAAACTGACAGGAATTTGTGTGCTGTGTTTCGAACTCTGCGCCTGTCTGTTACAGGTACACAGAGAGACAAAGGAGTAAAAATCAAATGGAGCAAAGCAAAGCGTAGGTTAGTACACGACTTGTGACCTTTCTACTCGTTCTCTATCAAATTCCAGACGACTTAACTGGTGGTTTTCCATGTCTGCCAACCACAAAACTGAGCTATTCATCATGAGGGTATCACAACTGTGGAGGACAGACAAAATGCATATTTCGACAATTAACTGCCGACTATTGGCGACAAAGCCTCATAGTTTCATTCACCAATGAAAATAGACAATGGAGAGACAGCCACACAGAAAGAGAAAAAGGGAGGAGGGGAAAGGAAAAAAAACACTGGAAGCAGGAAGAACGAGGGAAGACAGCGGAATGAGGAAGGAGAGGAAGAAAGTGGTTATAGAAGCCTGAGAAAGGGCTTCTACCAAACCACAGCACAAGGGCTTCTTCTGTTATTCACGGCTTCATCTTATTTAACCATGAGCTGGATTAATAACCAAACTCCAATTACTTAAATTGCCAGAGAGAATATTGACATTGTGATATTTTCGGGAAGGGGCGGGGGCTGAAGGTGGGCGGCTTCTCCACTTTCGGCATTATTTCTGGATGGTGTTCATGCATTTGGGCAAGACCAGTCTACATCCTTTGCGCGGGATTTGGCATTAGATTTGCACTGGTGTGTGTTGGAGTCAGCCAACACTACTCCAAGTGACACCTGTTCTGTCAAGACCCGCCCACCCCCGCCACCCCTCCCCCAAGACATGCCCCCCTTCCTGGCCTCCAGGTGAGGGGCCCCCCAGTCGCTGGGTGTGATTGGGTAACTCCTCCTGCAGGCTTGGACAGGCCTCGGCCCCATCCACCTTCTGTACCCGAAACACCAACACCCTGTCTTACACAACCACACGGCAGAACAGAGCACTTCCTGTGTGTGTTGACATACATCCTGGGTTCTCCGCTCCCGCTTCGCTCCACTGACTCCAGTCGTGGTTTTACGTCATCTATTCTCTCTCTCTCCCTCTCTCACAAGCACCAAAACTGTCTGCTGGAGTATTTGCAATGGAGCCGTCAGTGTCTATTGTCTCAACGAGTCTCTAGAACACAATTCATTTGAGGACAAGAGTCAGCGTTCCCCTCCTCCTCGCTCTTTTCCTTCCTCTCCCATGCTGAACTGCTGAGCTGGGCTGATTCAAAAACCGACTCGCAGCCCACATGTTTGGAGAGGGTGGGGGGGGGCGCTAGTCTTCTCACGGTGTCTGTGCTCTCCACTCTGTTCAGCAGCTCATAAAAGACAACGTATTTAACTGAATAAAGGTTTTGAATGAAAAACAATTGGTTGTCAACTTTAAAACCAACGTTGTGAAACCTTCACCTTCACTTGCAGGTTCAAAGTGGACTAAATGGCAGACAGTGAACAGACTAGCAGACATCCCATATGTGACTACCACAGAGAGGTATGGGGGGGTGGGGTCCTGAGGAAATTAAAGTTATTAACTTTCAGCCTTCCTACCTCCATTCCCAGACAACTGACACAGTGAGGCATCACTGGTATTTCAAACAATAAAGCTGATTTATTGGGATCAATGTCTTACACATCAAAGCTGTCTTGCACAATTTGGTTTGGTAAGATGATGATGAGTTAATGAGTTTGAATTTATCCTCCGAGTAAAGCGATGAGCTGACCCTGAACCCTACTTGCATCAATTAAAGCTCAAAGAAAAGAAATTGCACAGCCCAGGGAGGGATACTGTTGAGAAAATCTAGTTTAACAGAATTAACAATAAAAAAAATGTTTTTTTTTGGAGAGCAAATCAAAGCAGACATTACAAAAAATATCTAGTGAACAAAAGATAATAGCAAAATATTTCCTGGAGGAATGAACCAACATAGGACAACATAGGACAACGGAGCGATAAGATGTATTGTGCTTTAGAGTCTCTTCAAGTTTCATGTTGGAGGGAGACTGGGTAGTGTCAAACTGACTGCCAGCTCTGGTGATTCTTCATAGCCAATCGTAAATACATTTGGTTCTATTATAACCAATCAAATGCTCTTATGCACTTCAGTGGCAGTTCTGGCTGAACAATTGCCAGATCGGTTAGGGACATGACAGCTTGTCTCATTGTTTTAGCTCTGTGACCTATATATGGCTGCGCTCTGGACAAGGCTGTTTAGCTGAGCTTAATTGTCCCTTTAATTCCTTGAGCGTGCACACACACACACACACACGCAAAATTTGCTTGCGCACACACAAACTACCAACCCCCACCCTTCCCAATTTTGAAATGGTGGACTTTTCAAGCCCACTATGCCACATTGTAAAAGCATAGTAGAAAACTCTGTACAAGGATTAACCCCCATACAATGTTAATAGTAGCCCGCCCAGGTTAATTAACAACCCGGCAAGTAAATTTTTATTTGTGCTATAATGCATGAAGCTGGTGATTCTTGTCGATGATTTAAAGCTGCCAAGCGAAGTGAACTACAATCACCATAATTCGTGGCACCGATGATGCAGTGCATCTTTCCTTCTTCGAGTCATGGTGTGTCTGTGCTTACACAAACTGAATGCAGAGACAGTTTGAATCATAGCCCTGATGAACACATGGAAGTATAATAGTCAGATATGTTGCAATGTCATTAAATTTTACTACATTAGTGCCTGAAAAAAATATGAGTTACTGAGCTCGCTCAATGAAATGTCAATAACAAGTCGTCAATAACTACCTGCCTCCCCACCCTGTCCGCCAATGTAAATTGAACCTGTAGGAAACACTGAACCCCTAAAATAAAAGCCACCCAACATCATTTGTAGAGAATGATGATAACCCAAAACCCAAATTTAATTCAAATTCAATGTCTGATGACAGCTGCCATCAGGGAAAGAGAAGAAGATTAAAAACCCTGCGAACCACAGGCCCCTTTCTCCCATAAAACAGAAAGGAAATTACAAAATGATTTCATCAGTGTGGCTTGGCCAGGAAGGGATAGGAGAAGAGTAAACAACCCTAAGAAAACAGTCAACTCCCTCTCCGCTAGACCGGATCAGACTATTTCAGGGAAAAACTTTTGCAACATTTACTACATGTGCTCCGATACATAAACAAGTCTTTTCAAAGGAATGGTCTGATGTCCCAGGTGAACCAGCTGCATTGTGGGAAATCTTATTACATCACAGTGTATGTACACATGTGTATGCATGCATGACCTTTCAGAATGAGTGCGTTACTGTGTTGGTGAGGTTCTCCTGACCAGCCAAACACATAAATGTACACAAACACACAGGTGGAAAACATGGCCCCTCACTCAGACTAAGACATCGGTGTGCACACAGGCCCGAGGACACACACAGTGAAAGGGACACATACACATCTATACACCATCACACACACACATGGTTTGGTTCTAGGTGAGTTTTGCCTCTGAGATCATGAAGTTGTGACTGGGGTCAACGAATTAGGAAAATAAACTGGTGAACACACTGAAGCCTTCACATGCTAAGAGGTGAACCAGAAGGCCATCTCACTGGATTTAGGTGATGAGAAAGGTGTGTGTATTTGCGTGTGTGTATGCATGCATATCGCTGTTGTCATGTGAAAATCACCAAAATTGGAATTACAATGTTTTCACGTTTTAACATTTAAGAATGACACGGTCCTCTATGGGTTGAGGAAACTCTATGACCCTCGACTAAAAACAAGGTGTTATTCTTAGTTCCTGTAAAGTTGACATTTTGGAGATAGGAGGTTTTCATCTGACCGGGACGATATGTATGTGTCTGTGTGTTTGCCAATATTTTATTTCAAGGCAATATGGACAGTTTCAAACCCTCACAACAAATCATCTAAACAAGTTTGTGAGAGAATATGTTCACCAGTCATGTTGTTCCTCTCACAAAGACAAAAGCTTCTGAGTGTGAGAGTGTGAGAGTTGGTGGATGAAGAGAAATGAACAGAAGAGAAAAAGATTATTATGCTTGCTTATTATCATCTTTACTCCCTCATAAACCAAAAAAAAGCTAGCATGGGCTAGCTTGCAACAATTAGCATGAGCCTTTGTAGCCAACAAAGCCCGGCTAACCCTAAAGTAAGCTGGGTGGCTGTCCGGCCAGCCCTGCCAGCGGCGAGCGGGTTTGCTGTGGCTGAACTGTCGAGAAGCTAAGTCAGTCCTTCCTTTGTAATTATGGACTCCCAAAATAACGCTTTGCAGAGGCGATGCTGGGCTGCGAGTGTGCTAGCTAGCGAGCGGTTCTCATGGCTTAGCTCGCTTATGCCAGAGAGCGGCACGTTGCTTCTAATTGAGGCCAGTAATTGAAGTGAATGTGGTCCTGCTGCTTAGAGCGTGAGGCATATGAGCATCCCAATGAGCTAACCAGTTTGGAAACTATTCTTTAAAAAAAAAATTACTTCAAGTTGCACAAAATTCAAAAGTTGACAGTGAAGAAGATCCAAGAAAATACCGGAACATTCCAACCTATTCCAGACAGAGAGGATTTGACCTTGCACAACAGAGCAAAACAATAGGAGTGAGAACATATTCAGAGACAAGTTTGAAATTTGAGTCAGCAATCCCAAACCCCAAAATGAACCACAGAAATTTGTGAGGCATGAGTGAGATCAGATTGAGGAGAATTCCAGCATTTGATCCGATATGTGCCACATCCTAAAGCTCAATTTAGAGACAACTGAACTCTCTCTCTCTTTGTCTGTCTGTGTGTCTCTCTCTCTCTCTCTCTCTGCATGTCTGGCCTTGTCCTCCAGTAGAGCTGTAATTAGGGAGGAACTGGAGTGAGCAGTCCCACAGCAAGCCGTCTCTGCACAAACCAGCAACTCCTCCCTCACAAACCCACTAACACCCACCCGGCGTTCCTATTCCCTGCTCTCTTTCCCCCAAATCTTCACCCTGTTTTTTTTTTCACTTCACCGGTTGCTCGGGTCCAAACGTGGCCTGGGAATTTTCCACTATATTTTCATATACAACCATTCACGGCATTGTCTCTGCTCTCTGGTGTTATTTTAGTTAATCCAATGGAAAATCCTATTGGATAGTTCAAGAAAACTGTTAGGATTGTTGGCTTGAGTCCCATAAAATGATGACAGAAAACCTACATCATTTTCTCAATCCATTTGCAATCATCCTAATCTGTAGGACTGCTATCTGAACGTCAATAAGACTTAAGCCATCCTAGTGCACTGACCATTATGAGCCTAAGGGATTGGTTCAGAAAGAGAGATATCTCATATTATTTTCAACAAGTACTAAAAAGGTTTTCAGAAAACAGTATACCGAATTGGGGAAAAACAACAATTGTGGCGGGAAAAAAGCGAGGAACATTTCAGCATAACTGTGGAGAATTACGATGCAATACCATTTCTAAGTGCTTTTCCTCTCCATGACCACTGGGGTCCCACCCAGATCAGGGGCCATCTAAGCCTGACTCAAAACCACACTGGACTGGGTCCGGACCAGCTCCCATAAAACTGCCTGGGGTTACAAACAACTTAAAAACACCCTTTCCGATTCGTAAGACACACAAACATACAAACCGATGCACACAGAAAGGAAAAATAAGAAATAAGCCCTACATAGGGAATCAACAAACACACAGACGCTCAACATTACAGGTCTCAGCTGACTTCCAAGCCGTAAAACCGAAAGAAATGAGAGCGGAAGTATTTCAAGCTTGTTTTCTCCCTTTGAAGGATCATGGCGCTGAGGAGTGGCCACGGTGGTGGTGGTGGCTTAGGAAGTTGTTTGTTTGTCCCTGGAGGAGCAGCTATATTCATCGCATCCAGCATACAATTTCTAGGGCCTGCGTCTGTGCTTATTTAGACTGTGATTGAGGTCGATTTCAGTTCAGTCACTGACTTTTGAGAATTGGACTCGGCATAAATGAACTCCGTCGGAATGTGATGCCATTCCTGAATTGAGAGGAACTAGCACCAGATATATCCATTTTGATCAATACCAACAACTGCAAATCCTCTGTGTCCTGAAGAAAATGTGTATCTTAAATGTCAGAAAAAAACTTCTCCTCCTCGACCCCATGTATTGCTGACAATTTACAATCCATTTTAAATGGTTTGGCTAGGCCCCAGGGTCATTAAACACATTCTGTTCATGAGAGATACTGGCATCTGTCCATTACAGCCAAAAAACAAATCATGGAAAATGTTTTCATTTAAACTTCAAGAAGTGGACTCTAATGTCACTCACTTCCATAGATGGATACAACTCAGACGAAAACAAAATCCCAAATAAATGTTTTGAAAAAAAAACTTAATAGCACAACAAAATGTGCAGAAAGTCAAGGGATACTTTTGCAAGGCACTGCATCCCCATCTACATGATCCTGACTATAACCAGAGAAAAGCTGTGGGGGAAAAAAAGTGACAAATGTGGTAGATAGTGGTGGTTCAACATGTGGTCCAAGTGTCTCAGGTTAAAAGTTCCCCGACGCAGAAACTCCTGTCCCACAGTGTCTGCCCCCTTCACAATGAAGTTTGTAGAGAGACAGTTCAAAGGGGGGTCGTAAACCAAAATGAAGCAGGGACTTAGGAAGCACAAACACCAGTATAAACTAGCCAAACACAACAGACTACAAGTTTAATTAAAATGCAGGGCCTCCCCCACGCCAGCTTGAGATCAGAGAGGAGGGTTAAGAGTAAACGTGGCTGAGAGAGAGAGAGAGGTTGTGATCTGTGATGCAGAAAGACAGTCAAGAAAGAGCTTTCTAAAAGAGGGGTAAGTGTATGTGTGTGTGTGTGTGGTGGTCAAAAAGGAAACATAAAATGTGTGCATCCTCTGTAAACCTCACTCCCCAGGCTAATATTTCTTTTCAAGGAAATGTTTTTGTTACAGAAAAAAAAAAAAAGGTCTAGTGCTGTGATCGTAAAATGACTCAACAAATAGTAGTGCAAGTGGCAGGGAACATAAAAATAGCAAAGCACAAGTGGATGTAATGGAACCACAGTGTGTGTGTGTGTGTGCTCTGCCTGCATGTTCATTATGGGTGTGGGTTGTAAGCTTGATTGAGAAGTGTTTGTGCGCACTCATGCACGCGTTTGTTCCTATAGTGCCAGCTGACATGATTTACAGCCCCCCCCCATCCAAGCCGGTTTGCAATGGCTTTGCAGTTAGGGAGGCACAAAGAGCGGCAGTTCCCATCAGACATGGATACTGGTACTCCGTCCTGCTCCTGGCAGGCACCAGACACCTCCATCACACTTTAACTATGGTTGGCATTGTGTTGGAGTCACACAGAGAAAAAGGCCACACACAGTTTTTATGGAGAAGCCCACACACACACACACACACACACGCTACCCGAGTGTTTTACGGCGCAGGAACGTTTCCCAGTACAGACATGGTGCGGGGATGCACCGAGACACAGGCAGACACACATCATAGGAAACAGAAAAAAATAACTGTTCAAACTATATCTAGATGAGCCAAGGGTCACATTCAGCAGCTGCAAATGGGAAACATTTCCCAAATTGACTCGGCCTTAAACACCTCACTTCTCCTGGGATGAGGCACTTTCAAAGGAAACTCATTTTCCATTGGCGCTTCCTTCTGAATGTGACCCAAACACAACCTCAAAGTCAAAGTGTCTGTGTGAAAAACAACAAAAAAGGTCTTAAAAAAAACGCTAACGAAAAGCTTTTTAGTCTGTTCATACATGATATTTGTACTTGCTCGTACCCACTCTGCTTGCGTGGGCTTCCCCTCATCTCCAGAATATTCCCCTTCTGGATTTCTGTTGACTCAGACCGCCGCGAGAGAGAAGACAACAGCCAGACCACAGAACGGAGGTGGACTCAACCTGCCCATGCCTCCCCCTCTCCCTCCCTTTCTCTCTGTCAGGCTGACTCCCCACTGTCTGCAGTGGTTTCCCCTCTTTGCCCTTGACAGTTGAGTCATACACACCGTGTCATGTGAAAAGAATTGGGGTCGGTCTAAGTAGCTACCTGAAACGGCATTCTTGAACGTGGACCAAAAAGGATCTGGCGGACAAGTTGCACTGTTTTGCTCGTCTCTCTCATAACAGCCAGACCCCCATCGCAGACCCCCTCTCTGATACCAAGCCCCAGCGTAATAGACAGGACTCGCTCTCAAAGACTCTGATATTGCGTCAAGGGCACAGTCAGTTGATTTATATGGCCAGAAATAGATGAGAGTATAGACTAGAGATGCTGATATGAGGCAAGGATGCACTCTATCACAGCATTTACCGGCACGTGGCTTGTATATCCCGCTGAAACGCTTCCAAAAGGCAAAGCAAGTAAAGAGGAAAAAATAAAAGCGCTGAATACATATTGCATTATGTACACTAATCAAGAGATCTAATCTAATCTGTGGTTAGTACCATACGGCTAAATCAGATTTCTGTCGTCTGCATGGGATAAAAAGCCGGCGCGGTAATTGGCGCTGGCGCGTTCTCCCTCGTCTGTACAGATCAAATACTCCGGGGTCAAAGCTGTAAACTGCAGCTACGCCGGCGGAGCACCGGCGCGTTGTTGACACATCTGTCGCACAGACAAGCTCATTCCCACCGGGTGAACAGAACAAGTGGGCAAAAGCACAGAAAACAAAACCTACACAGACAAGTATGGATGAGAGTTACAGCCCTAATTTAGACACGTTTCATATTCAACTTTAAGAAAGAAAAAAAAAATCTGTGTAAAACCGCTGAAAAACGCGAAAGGAGCAGCGAGTGAAGACAGCTGGCCAGGTGGCTGATGGGTAATTAGAGCTCCCTTTCCTAGCCAGTGTGAGTTTATAGACAAAAAGGTCAGGCCAGGTCAGGGTTGAGGTCGAGCTTTTACCCAATCCTGAATCATCCATACCCCTTAAGCTGTGTCAACACACCTGTAGGGATATAAAAAGACCATATCGTCACAACTAGACCTTCCATTGACGTGGAATTTCCTCAGATTGCTTAAAATGACGGAAAGATACATGCAGGGATTTTTACACTACCGTAGTATAAATGAACAGTCATGTCTGGATGTCAACAGTTTCCAAAGAACAGAGGCACTCTCTTAGGGTGACGACAAACACAAGTGAACAGTTAATGAACTTCTCAGTCAAATATTTTCAACTGACTGACTCTGAATTTTCCAGAGAACCATACTCCCTTAGTGCATTGGAAGCATGAGCGTAAATGACACCTCTCTATTTCATCGTGTGTCAGGCTTTGTTCTATTAACGTGGATTTATGATTTCAGCGTCGAACAACCCGAAGCAAGAGGGGAAAAAAAAAAAAATCACAGGAGAGCCTGGAGCAGAAAGTCTAAGACGCGCCGAGACGCATTCTTTGAGAGTCAGGGGAAGCCAAAGAAATACAATGATGCTTGTTCGCTTGATGGCCGCGTCGTCTTTGATCTCCACGCAACTGTGCGGTCCAAATTCTTGAGTAACTGCGCTGGTTTGGACGTCTGCACTTTTAGGTCGGCTCAAACTGGCATGCATGCCGTTGCATTCTGACTCTTTATTTGTGCCGGGCGCCACGTCTCTCTCTCTCTCTCTCTCTCTGTCTCTCTCTCTCTCTCTCGGTCTGGCTGACGCTGATATCTGCTCTTCCAGCTTTCACAGGTGTGGCGAGCAGTTGTGTTACCAGGGCTGTGTACCCAAGCGCCCGGCACGCTAGATATGGAGCCGCACCAGACACAACCTTGGCCTACCTCGTCGGCTGTATTTATTTAAACTTTCAGGCCCTTTGCGAAAGAGGGGTGTCTTCTTGTTTGTTGAAAGTTTAGTCTGTGAGCGGGCCACTGGCACTGTCGGCAAAAACAACTGGATTTTCCCTTGCAAAAAAAGCAGGAGTGTGTTTTGCTAGGCAGAAGACACGGTGTGTCATCCATTACTGTAATTAAAAGGTCGAAAGATTGAAATTAGGGGGAGTGATTTCTACTTCATCTCAACAACTGTGATCTTAAAATAGTTTTTGAATAGGCGTCCGGGAATTCATGCTTCTGAACAAATCCTTGATTTTAGCCAGGGTGGAAAAAAAATACACTAAATTCAAAATGCCTAACTTTATTTGAACTCACTCTTAAATGTGCTCACAAAAGTCATCATGCAGATAACTAAAGCCATCACTAGGAGTAGTGGCCGCCCATCAACTGCTGGTACGCTTGACTGTGGCTAATAAGTGTGGCTACTCTACTAGCCACTGGCAGGTAACCAGCTTTTATTCAGACTTCTTCCACTGTAAGGTCAGAATTGCCTGAATAGATGGGATATAACGGGATATGATCTTATCTTGGGTTTTGCTGCTGCTATAACCCAGTTTCCTCACAGGGATCATTTAAGGTTCATCTTATCTTAAACCAGTGAAAAAAACAGCTGGTGAATCTTCCATCCATCAAGTCAGTGGCCGGTGGAAAAAACGTTTCCTGTGCGTACAGCCACGTTAGTCTAAAAATAAACTCTCCAGGCCCCCCCCCCCCCCTTCAGGGTTATCGGCATCCCTCTTTGAATGACTTTGCATAAGAGGAAGAATATAAACGGACAGTTAGTACTCACAGGAACTTTACCTCAGATAAACACACCATAAAGGTCTCATACAAAGCACACGTACCACCTAGTTATCAAACTGTATTGTGCATTCAGCATCGGGATGCGGTGGCCTCTTAACACAACATGGCAGGTGTAGGATCCATCATGACTAAACATTCTCAACCAAATGTAAGAGATAGGAAACTAAAGATCAGTGTATTGCCATCGTATCCCTTTCTCTAAGCTATTTCAAGCAGTGAGACAATGCGAATGTTGTTTATGTGTGTGTGTGTGCGTTTCCCTGACCTCAATCGAACATCAATCACCAGCAGACTACACATGACTGAACACTACTACAATCACACACCCACACACACACCCACACACACACCCGACCAGACAAGGAGTCCACCTCCATAGTCAGGCCTGGTTCTCTCCCCGCCCGATGTTCCTCCCTCACCATCTTACTCACACAAAACAAGCCATCCCTTCTGAAGCAGGAAGTACAGACAGGCGCCGACATACACATTCAACACACTGATGCACGCACGCCCATTCCCAGTTGTCATCGACTTCCTAGCAGTCACTCAGTAAACACAACAACGACGTATGCTGTTTTGGACGTGGTTAACTATTAATGCACAGCTCAGTGGTCTAAGGTTCTCCAAATCTAATTTCGCTCCTTTGTTCATCATCATTTAGTAACTAGACGTGACTCCGCTGCCTGGGGATTAAGGAACTACGTGAGGGAATTAAGAATTTGAGCAGAAAGGCTCCCGTGAGTTGTAGGACAAATGGCACTTCCTTGTTCTTGAACAGACTTGATCAATTTAAAGTCTAAAAAGAGTACCGCACTTAAGTGAAATATCTACCAAGTGAAAAATGTGACTCCTAATGGCGCCTAATGACTGCTGGCAAAGTAAACCTCGCTAGTTACAGAAACACTTTAAGTCTTTGAAATATTGAGCAACGGCATCCCGCGCTCTGGAACGAAACCCTTCAGATAAGTACAGTGTGCTAAGCATCTACGTTTAGAGGTGACTGTGCATTGTTGTGGAACAAAGCCTCAAGCTGTAAACCTCTATTCCCCTGGTAGAGGTCATCACTGAAGAGCTGCCTTCAACCCCCACAGGGAATAACAGGTAACAACTGCTGCACGCGCTCAAGTGATCTTACCAACAATGGCAATGTAAGCCCTGGGGGGGAGGGGGGGGGGGGTGTCAGGTAGACATACACTTGCTACAATAGGTGTTGATGTACAACGTAGAGGCACACACACCGTGCACACACACCCCGCTGTCCCAGGTTCATTGGTCCATATGAGTGAGTTACGAGCTACAGAGATGTGAGGGAGCGTTAGCCAGCCAGCCCAGCAGAGTAAAGCCCAGCTCTGTCCACACACCTGGACACCTCGCATCAATAGACTTTTCTCAGCCACTCGCTCACTCTCACTCTCTCACGCACACGGGTGCATGCAAATACACAGGGATACACAGACATGCACACACAGCCCCAGATCCCGTCTTCCCCTCCCCTTTGGCCTTGAGGCTCCTGTCTGCCGTCTATCTTTGCCTCTTTAACTGGTAAACATCTGAAAACGTCGTTGCTGTGAAATCGGTCCGCGGTTTCACAAGTTTTGTTTTGCTACACGTGGGAGTTTATTTTCACAGCTTGTAAAAACTTTTTTTTTTGCATTGGGAATTAGCGCAAAGAAAAGAGAGCAAAGAAATTTGTGGGCATGTGAAAGACCGGTCCAGTGTAAGTTAGTGAGAATGTCCCCACTGTGACAGAGAGGTGAGTCACAGTGTCTGTGTGTGTGTGTGTGTGTGTGTGTGTGTGTGTGTGTGTGTGTGTGTGTGTGTGTGTGTGTGTGTGTGTGTGTGTGTGTGTGTGTGTGTGTGTGTGTGTGTGTCATTCCTTCATCCCTGGTGGTCTGCTGACGGGGAATGAGGAGAAGATACATGGTGACACCAAGAGCTCACTCACTGATGACCTGCACTGGTTGGCTGGTACTGCCTGGCACAGTTCATTGGTGAGGCCACTTACCAACCAACCCCCCCCCACCCCCTCCCCCCAACACACACACACACACACACACACACACACACACAGTTAAGACAGGAACACACAGACAATAATACACAAACACACACCAACTAGCACACACATATACAAGCTCACGTGCACAGATCAACACACACATTCTCTCTCTCGTGCATGTGCGCTAAGGACACTCTACTGAGACATGAGGTACACACACACACACAGCCGTACACACACACACACACACCTCATTGTCCGGCCACTAACAATAGACTCCAGTGAGGCTCAAGATATTCAGCCTGGTCACAGCAGTGCACATTCCCCTCGACCACATCACCATGTCAGCGTTGTGTTGACACCACAACTACCGCAACAAAACAAACACCGGCCCTTCCCGAGGATCAATCCCTTCAGTATGAACACTTTTAACGTACAGGTAGCGTAGTGTGGAGAGAGGCCGAGGCAGAGAGAGGAGAGATGGTGACATCTGCCATTAGCCGCCAGGACACCCAACGTCGAGTCTCAGGGGTGAATTACTGACCGTACAATGAGTGCAACTGTGGAATAAGCTTCAACTGCTAGATCGCAAACATTCATTAAACTAACCCTAAGCCAAACGTTAAACAAGCAACCGAAAGTAAGTAAAGAGGCTAAAGCTACCTGTACCGGTTTGTTTTTAAACAGAACAGCCCCATTAGATACAAGTAGAGGAGGAGGAAGATGTGACTGAGGGGGAAGAGGAAGTCAAGGGAGAGGGAGATTATTGAAATTTTGAGAAAATTATCTTGGCACACAATGGAAAGCGTGAATTTTACTTCTTGTTGAATCTGCTGCTATGAATAGTCAGATTTAAGTATGGCTGCTTTTTACAACAAGACAGCTTGTGAAGATGCTGATGAGTGAGACCTTTAAGGGCAACAGGTCAGAAACAGTGTTTGGTACTCTTACTTTAAAACATGGAACCTAAAGACATACCTCGACATACAGTACTGTGCAAAAGTCCTAGGCACCCTAGATTTGTTAATATGAATTTGGCCCTAGATTTGTATTTATCCTTTGTTTTTTTCTTTACATTAGTGCTCTTTATAGTCAAATTTTGATATGTAGGAACTTTTAATTTCCTTGGGCTGCAATAGATGCCGAGTTTGGGCAAGCAGAGTATACACAATATATGAAAGTTCATTTTGGTGGAAAATCCAGATCTGATGGGGTGGCATCACAGCATCTTCGCTGTACGGATTTGTTTTATACGTGCCTAAGACTTTTGCACAGTACTGTATGAGCCAAAAATTACCGTCTACTTTGTGTTCCCAATACCTTAACTACAAGTAATGCAGACAGATCAGAAAAACAACTATTCATGCGGTCTGTTCAAACATGTTATGTATCGTTTCTCCCATAAGAAACTATAATTTGAAACACAAAAGCAGATCAATTCAGAATCAAGAGTTTTAGATGTAATCTCTCAAGATGTATTGCATTATGGGAGACTCTGGCAGGGCCTCTCCAACCGCCAAACCCCCTTTCTAAATCTGCGACAAGACAATTCAGCGCGTTGTGGCTAACTTTAGTAGTTCAACCACTGGACTACAATTAAAACAATACCCTGGAGCGTACAGGTTTAACACACAACTGAGCCCCGGGGACATTCCCAGAAGGGTTGGGGGGGCCTGAGTTGATGTGAACGGTGATGGATTCATTTGTATGCTCGCTCGCTAGCTGGCAGGCAGTCAAGGCCCACTCCAGAGCTGGGATCAATGAGAGGAAGAGAGAGATGGAGAGAAGGGCAGCGAGAAAGACGAGAGCCGGTTCCCATTCAAGGTTCTGTGGCGTTGTCTTTGAACAAACACACACACGCACACACGCACACACACACGCGGACATGCACACACACACACACAGACGCGCACATGCACACACACACACAGCTCAGTAAGGAGTCCCTCTTTTCATGGAGATCTTTTGTCTCTCAGTAATGTCTGGTATGCCGGGATACAGGCTTTGCTCAATGACCTGATTTCTAAGGGGCTGCCACAGCATCGGCTTCTGTGTGTGTGTGTGTGTGTGTGTGTGTGTGTGTGTGTGTGTGTGTGTGTGTGTGTGTGTGTGTGTGTGTGTGTGTGTGTGTGTGTGTGTGTATTCATGTGTGTGTGTGTTCGTCTGCCTGCAAGCTCCTTCTTTGGATAAGACACAGGACTTAGCCGGGCAGACAGACACAGACGGAGACAGATCCAGCCAATAACAGGGCAGGAAACAACACAACCCTTGCATGAGGTAAACAAAAGGGCCCCGAGTTCTCATGGTGGTGAAAAAAAGACGTAATTGGATAAGGAAATATTCTGTGGGGAAACTTGTTTTCATCTGAGTCAGCACAATAATGGGTTAGCTAAATAGATGAGGTATGTTTACTGGAAAGAGACATTTTGTATCCGTTCTGGATTTACTAGCTGCAGAATATTTGGGGGTGAGACAAAAACCAAGAGCCATCCAACGTCTACTTAAAGTAACCTGGGAAACAGTAACAGTGAATTTCCATTATGATGGCCAACTAAACTGAAGCTTAAATTCAGTCTACTGAAGCAGTCTGCGGATCACCTGGGTTCCTGCTGTGTAATAAATACAGCCTCTTTCAAAATAAGGTAAACATTTTTAAATACATCCTTCTAGAAATATAATTTATACTAATAACTGCTTAAATGTTTCATCTATCTTAATTAATTAGCTTGTTTTTATTAAAAGTTGTACACCTACTTTTGAAACACCCAGTATAAGAAATGCCCAAAGGAGGCCATCACTGTCCCGCACCCTGTTCAGTCAACCTACCCTGTTTCTGTATGAAGAGCCTGAGCAGCGGGTGCGCCGTGGACACCGCCTTGCAGAAGTTGTCGTCGTTGTTGATTGGCAGCAGGTCGCCGTGGATGTCAGCGTAGCCGATCATCACCTCCATGTTGGCGATGCGGTGAATGTGCATGATGAGCTTGTAGAACTCCTCGAACTTGCCGGGCTTGACCCGGTCCACCGAGAACCGCCGGAACTCGGCGCCATACTGGAGGAGGAGAGAAGGGGGAGTCACTATGACAACCAAACAGGAAGAGGAAACCGGGATGTCTGACCTCGTGCATTTATCTAAACCAGCCGACTTGCAGACACAAAATCAACACTGGGGGGGGTTCCTGGTCTTTGTTTACCAACTACTCTTCCTTTCACTTACTGCAGGCCTTACTGCAAGAAAATGGTGACAAGGAAAGACTGCTCCAAGCAACAGCCAAACTAAACTTTCAGCTTCAACAGGTTTCAACAGAGTCATAGTGACATCTACATATTGCGCTCTCACCAAAGGGCTCCAATAAAATGTGGAGCCAAAACCCCAGGAGGATTTTTTACAAGCACTGATAAGACTTTTAGCTTCATCATACAGCATGTCCGGATCGTATGACTGCAAAAACAAATTCCGGTTGCACATCACTCATAATTTTGACCAAAGAAACAGGAAAGAGGCTAGAACAATAGAACAATACAGGTACAGTAGATGAGTAAGCTGTCTCAGCATGCAGAAATGACAACAGCAGGCAGCTCCGCCTCCCACCCACCATTTACGC
Source organism: Hoplostethus mediterraneus (assembly GCA_034670385.1). Taxonomy (NCBI): domain Eukaryota; kingdom Metazoa; phylum Chordata; class Actinopteri; order Trachichthyiformes; family Trachichthyidae; genus Hoplostethus; species Hoplostethus mediterraneus. The sequence goes on from JAXDDW010000009.1 coordinate 6,774,430, forward strand.
ACACAAGAGCACAGACTTGAGCGATTGTGCTACAGCTTTCCCAGCTAGGTCACTGGACCACCAATGGGAGCGCAGCTGAGGGTCATGGTGGGGCCACCATGTGACTCAAGAGTAGGGAGAGAATTGGGGAAGAGAGAAATAACTACGGGGGGGGGGACAAGAGAGGAAACGGAGCGAGAGAAAAAACACAAAAGCATGGCTCCATAAACCACAACACCAGACGCTTGCAATCGCACTGGTGTTGGAATCACAGTGGTAATTTGTCGACTGTGGCGCTGTTTGTTACTGTAATTATCAGCTCACCGGGGAGAGGAGAGGAGTTGACGGTGCAGGAGAGGAGCAGAGTAGAGGAAGAGCTGACAGGATAGGAGGAGAGAGGAAAAGAGTTTACAGAATAGGAGAGAAGAGAGGAGGATCCATTAGGCAGCTCTACTCTGTAATTAGGAGAAGAGGAGGCGTGTTAGGAGACAACGGGGATGCCAAGCTGGTGTACAGTTTGCCAGACCCGCTATCCCCTCTGCACACACACACATCTTTGCATGTGAGCGGGCACAGACTCATGGGCAGCGGTGAACCTACTATTAAAACTAAAGCTTTATTAAAAAGGTGGATTTTAAAAAGTTGACAAACAGGTTTCTCAGAGTGTTATTCAATAGGTGCAGTCCGCGTTTGGAAAAGAGAAAATGACATTTAGAAGGGAACGTTGACAGATTTCAATACTTAATACTTGATAACATGCCAAATTATCTTGTTTCTCACATCATTTAATCATAAACTCAGTCATTGCTATGATCGTAACAGAAAACTCCCTTGGCTCACGGTTTGAACAATCTGTTTTCAAAGCACAACTGGGCCCATGGGTATAAGCAAGTCTGAACATGGGGTGATTAATCACAGGCCTAAATTTTAAATCCAAACCTAAGAATACATCACATGGAATGTGACATCACCTCTCCTGGCCTATCAGGGCACAGCAATATCGACGGGTTCAAACACGTTTGGAGACGCGCTGGATCTATTCACCTCTGACACAGCGGAGAAAATAGAAGCTGACTGCATGTCGGTCTTTCACCAGCACTGCCTTCGCCCCTATCTAACTCTGTCTGTCTGGGAGAGCTCACCTGCTATCACACACAGGTTTTGAAGTGGTGAGAAAGACAACTTTGAACTATCGGAGACAAATAAGCATGGTACGAGACAGGCCTTGAGGCTTGAGGCTCAAACTGAAAATGTCCTCATGACGTTGGAAAAACAAAGAATTTGAAAATCTGGCAAACAAAACTAAAGGGCAGAGGGAGTGGAAACCCCCCTCACCCTGACTCCTCACATCCTACCCACGCTCTATCTCTGATAAGAGCTTTCTTTGAGTGAAGCCAGCTCCTTACGGAGGCTCCAGGACAGGCAGCCAAACACCTCCAGTGTTACCCCAGATAGGCTTATCATCGCAACAGTTTCCCCTGAGAAGGTCAGTGAGTCAGGGAGAACCAGGCAGGAATACCAGGCAGATAACACTACACTCAACAATCCTGACTAGGGGTGCACCAATACCACTATTTCAGAATCTATTGATTAGGAGTGCTACATTTTAATACTTTTACTTTACAGTTTTGTTCAGAAGTTAGACATTTTTAATCGCTTCTTAAGGTTTCCTTGTGCTCATATGCACAGCTTGTGCAGGGTTTTTCCTGCATAGGGATTTTATTCTGCGAACACCAAACGCCTTTTCCTTTAACGCCAAAGCAAAAACATGAGGAACTGAAAAACAAAATGACTGACTTTTGCACAAAGTGACCATTCGACTAGCAGAGGGTGCTCATTAAGAGCAAAACTGGGACATTTGCTAAGCAGAAGAAACAGCAGCAGATGTCTTGCTGCTTGCTTTGCTAAAAACAGCAACTGTTGCCAACTTTGTTGCTACATTTAGTGACTTTTCTGACTGACCATTTCCCAAAAGCCACTAGCAACAAATGTAGCTACTCTTTCAGATCATGGGGGAAATGTTAATGTGTTGACTTCGAAAGAATTTGGCAGAAAAAAAAATCTGAAGGTGTCAGATTGTTTTCCTTTGGCAAGTTCTACTCTTTTAAATATGTGTGACGAAAACAGGAATTCACCCTGGTTTTCAGGCTTTTTTTTGCTTGCTATTCATCACATATAACTAGAAGCAATGAAGTCAGAAAATCCTTCATTGGGGCTTTGCAGAGACTCAAAAGTGGAGGCTAGATAAGATAAGAAATCCTCCTACATTTTTTCCAGATACTCAAAACGCTCAACCACCATTCTGGCTCAGTTTGGTGAAACTGAACCAATGGGACATATCTGGAGCTAAGCCAGTCATCTTCTCTGCACTAGCCTCTTTCTCTCTCGACTCGGTCAGCCTCCTCAAACTTATCTCTGAGAAGGATGTACGGTAAAACTACTCTGAATAGCCACTTAGCTGTGTAACAAACCAACAGAGGTAGAGGAAAAAATGACGACACATTTAAAGAGACGTAAATAGAGCAATGAGTCATTAGCCAATCCTAAAGGGAAAGTGTGTGACGGCATGTGACGGTGACTCAGCACCATTGACAATAACTAGTATGGTGACGACAGCGTTAAACCTACCTATCCTGGCCCACTCAATTCCTAGCTTGTGAGTGAGTCCCATCCACAAACAACACCAGGTACCAAGGAACTGATCACGCTTGTGGAACAAATTTGAACCGGTTTCCTCCCTATAAATAACCACACACACACACACCTTTGATCACGTTGTGGATTGGAGATCATTTGTCGAGGCACGCGAGGCAAGGTGTGAAGCTAGCCGTAACTCTTGCCCACCGCCTCTTTTCCCATCACAAGGGGGAAGGAATTAAGTGTGTGAGAGAGGGAAACAGGGATGCCGAACTGAAACTGGGTGTATGTGTTTCGGTGTGTTTAGGGGTAAATGTGCTTGAGAGAAAGAGAGTATCCAAGAGTGTGGTACGCAAGAGTGCGTGTTCATACATACGCACATCAGATACCCTCAGTGAGACACACAGATATACAACCAACCAAACAGGGATCTCTTTCACCGCTGTCACTGGGTCATCGTCAGCAACATACCACTCTCTGCAAGGCTAGAAAATAGAGCAGAGCTAAACGATCCAGAGTTCCCTGAGAGAAAAGTCAAGATCACCACCCACCCATCACCATCTTATCTGTTATCTGTCTCACGTCACAGCCCCTGCACCCCACCCCAGAAACTGAGCAGCCAAAACAAAAAGTTTTAAAAAAGGACCTCGAGTTGGACAAAAAAAAAGTGAGTCACCTTCTTGCAACACTCAGGTATCGATTCGAGACACACACACTTGAATGCGTGGGTGAATGTTACTTACATCTTGCCACTTTGGCCTGCCATAACCTTCATGCAAACTAATCTCAAACTTAGGTGAGATGGATGGAAAAGGCTGGGTCAGTTGATCCCAAAAGTGGGGTCCTTCAGGGAGCTCCCTAACAAATTGAGGAACAGTTTACGTCACGACTGTTTTACTGAAGTTAGGACAGTGAGAGAATGGGAGGTATCAATAACAGTTTCCACTCTCTCCACATACAGTGTATACACAATTGTGAGCTCTGTACCAAACCCTATCCAACAACAACAATCTTCAATCAGATGGTCCCTCAGCTGAACTCATCCAGTAGGTGTCCATGACCTAATGTGTATATATTTGGGGGGGGGGGGGAGTAAGTAGTTTGTAGTTTACACAAGATGAAGTACTCTACATTATGCAACCCTATAGTTAGTTCACTAGAGTGCTGATTTACTTGCTGGTTGACTTGATCAATGCTGCTTCTATGCCGTCATAACTACTGAGTAAAGTTGAAACAATGTAGCAAAAACATCCCCCGCATCTCTCTGATAGCTGGCCCGGCTCTGCTTCAGACCGGTGTGGATGTAGGCTAACGGGCTACGAGGGGCTAGGCTGTTCCAAAACAATGTCAGGGCACTTTTTCAGGGAGCTTCGTGACAGACACAGAGAAGAAGCGCCTCTTCCAAACCACCACAATCCGCATGGTTGGGAGGTGAAACTCGCTGCAGATAGTAGAAACATGCAGACATTGATGCGCAACTGATAAAAAAAAACTGGTTACTTGAAGTAGTGAAGCGGGTTTTCCCCCCCACTAAATTAAGCAAGAAAAATCTCCTGAATTACTTGTAGTCTATCCTGTACTGTGATTCTTCGACCAACACGACTCCAGCCCGTAACGGGGCCACCATGTGAACTGCTGTATTTTCTTTCCAAACCCCCATATATGTTGCCAACAAATTGGATTCCTCTCGGTACTCACCTTGCTTTTCACTTCAACTGCATTACAATCCGCATATCGCAAAGGTTGCGATCTGGTAAAGCTCCGGTTCATTTTTCTGGTTGCAGTGAAAAAAGTTCAGCAGCTTTTGCCCACAGCAAGGGGGCTTTGGTCCAGTCTGGTAGAAAATCCCTCCGTCCCGCACGACTCTGACAGCAAAGTTGTTTTTTCTTTTCACTATTTCACCTCCAAGGACGTTTTACTGCGCTCCGCAACGCATTAGGGAAACTCGACGGGAGAATAAGAGACGAGCAACTCGCCGCCTTGACTTGGGGTAGTGAGTTAAGTTTTGAAATGACATCAGCCCTCTTAAAAATGGGCTCTAATGCTGCCTTCAAATACTCCTCGTAAGCCCCAACTTCCGAGAAGCTGAAGTCGTAAGAAAGACAATAAATGGTTTTACTTGGAATTTAAAAAAAATGGATATCGTAACACAATTTTTTATCTGGCTTTTGTTTTACTTAAATAAATCAGCGCAGAGCGACTTTTTGCTGCTTCAGCAGACTGAAAAGGAGAATCTGCATCTGCGATGTAATTCATATTTGAATTAATTTATTAAAAACAAAAATGTGTGACAACTAAAAACCCAAATATACTGGACGCGACTTTTGACGCACATCACTAGACGCATCTCGATGCTTTTGCACTGCTGGCGGGAGATTTGAAGCATCAGCACCAAGGTACTGGCATATGCACTTCGCTACTTTCCTTCTCAATTTACATCATAACATAACATAATTATCTATAGAGAACGCCAAACAAGACAACATATAGCAATAAAATAAATCATTTTTACCACGAGTTGTTGACACGGGTTTCAGGCTTTTCGCCTCCTAAACCTTTGCATCTTAAGGTGTCAAAGCATATTCCGACTTTCCCAGTCGTGATAATCATTTTCTTGGCTCGTTCATGCGCGCTCAGCTTGTAGTGATGATATTTCCGATAGAACTTGAAGGGAGCATTGCGCACACTGGTCCTCCCACGCGCCAGAGGACGCATTTCTCCTCTAGGGTCCATCCCAAATCTTTCCATTCAGCCAGTCCTGCAGAAGCTATATTTGGTCTTTTAATGCCATTCAGCCCGTTTCAAAAGCAGGTGTATATTTGTATATACACTATTCTAGAAGTATAGTTTTTGTATTAATATTTGCTTAAATGTTTAATATTATCAATTTGAATGTTGAATTATTTTGTTAAAATTTGGTTCACTGAAATTATACAGGTTTGTTTTTCATTATTATGATTATTAAAAATGATATACCTTCTTGTGAAACACCAGGTATGTACCTAGGCCATTTTTTTGTTGGTTATTGCAGAAAACTAAAACATTAAACTCTATCAAAGTCATTCCAAGAGCCACAACAATGTATTTTATTTTGTTGTATTCTGTCACAGACAGACGGATGCACCAGATAAAGCTAAAAGGTTATTTCTATCATTGCTGGGACGCAACCTTTCACTCAGGCCAATATTTCACTGATTCACTTGCCTCATACAAAGATAAACTGGGAAAACAGTAAAGTCTTTATGGTTTCTCGTTTAAAGGACAGCCTGTCTGTTTGAGATAAATTTTATGGATGGTGATATGCAGTGGCATTATGACACCCTATAACACACCATTTATAGTGGATTGAAGTGGAGCATTCCTACAAGAGGACCCCTAGGGGTCCTTGCAGAGGTTCCAGTGGTCCCCAGCAAGATGTGGTATAGTTTAATTTGACTGTAATTTGGCTCATAAGAAGTTAACACTAGCACAGAATGTAGAAGTATAGTAATGGCAGTTACTGTCTTTCCATTGGAATAACTTGGTATTCCAGTGGTATTATCAACATATATGTAAGTCCTATATCTCAATGTCAGAAAAGTCCACTACAAATGGTCCGATAGTGAGAGAGAGGCGTGTTGAGGAAGGAGATGTTCTTCAACTGGAGGACCTCTGTGTTAGCAAAGCACCGAGTCCCTTCCAGCTCAGAGGTGCTGTTCTGTTCTGACCTCCCTGTGGTGGTGAAAAGAATATTTCACTACAACAGTAAATGTATAACTGCATCAGAATTGCTTTTATTTGCAGAGGAGTTTGACCTGGGTGCTGACACATTACCAAACAGTTATACAATGCAGGATTGACGCACTAGGTGCAGGACAAAATGCAACCAGTTAGCACCTATTAATGGAATAAGCCTAGTATTTTCCACTGCTGTGTTTCCTGTCCACCCCAAACTGTAGTCAGCACATATAACCTAAGAACCTTTGGAAAACACGGAGGGTGATATAGAATTGGTTTGCAACATTCCTGGGCCACAGAGACGCCTGTGTACGACAGCTGCAGACAGCCTTTCTAGCATGTGCAACTATTGCTTGTTTACTCACTATACCGAGGAGGGGTGTGGTCACAGACCCACTGTCTACACTAGTGGTTCTCAATCCAGTCCTCAAGGACCCCTTGTCCTGCAGGTTTTAGTGATTTTATGTGGTGGTAGTTCTCTGGAGTATTTTAAATTTTGGGTCCACATCCCTTAGTTTCGACTCCAGTAATGGTTCTAGTGCAGGTTGCAGTGCTAAAGATGTTTCTGATTGCACCTCTTTTTGTTTCAGAATGAAATTGGGGTAAAATATCCTCTTCATTGATTTGAACAACTTCTCCAGCAGTGGTGGTAAGCATCCTGCTCCACTGCTGGATGAATATAGAGGAGACTCTGGGTACTCTGCTTTGTTTTCCTGGTTAAAGACATTTTGAAGTGATCAGTCAATTCCATCTGTTTCTATTACAGGAATCACAAATTCTGCCTTCTTGTGAATGGGCTGGAACATGACTAAAGATGACAAAGTAATGAACTCCTTTTCAGTAACCGTCTTCTATAGTTACTATTATTATTTCTTACCAACCAAACCAAAAGGTTATTCACTTGTTCAAAACGTATTGTTGCTGCAATTTATGAGGTACATCATTTTGGAGTGACAGAAATACAGAAGATCCAATGCAACTTGCTACCGAGTTAGGAGCCATGCTGAATGCTACTTGGGAGACAACTGGTAGTCAATCTTAGGGTGCCCACCCAAGGCCACTAGATGGTATTGCACCTATCCTCCTTAGCTTTCACCACTTTGGATCTGGGTGACATATAGGGATTGCATGGATTCATTTATCAGTTTAATCCTAACTCAGAATCAATGTGGGCATACATGGTCAACTAGACTGGAAGCTCCTTTATGTTGTTTTCATGTATTTACTCTTTCTTAACCAGGTATTTTTCAAGGCCAAGAAAGCATCAGTGACAAACAAAATGTTGCAGACAAATAAAATGCAATGACAGACACAAAGAAAATTACCATCAAAATTAAATCAAATGTAATTGCAAAGTCAGAAATCACTCAAAAGTCAGTAGCATGGATGTCAGGGGTCAGGCCTGCTTAGATGTTGGCTAAACAAAGCATAGACAACACCATATTCAATCTGACTCAAGGTCATTCAGAATCATTTTAAAACTAAAAGAGATGAGCTATTTCAGCGTTACAACATTTCAAAACGAGTTACAAGCAGATGGAGGCACATGAAAGGCCTTTGCCTAATTCAGTTTGAACAGCTACTACTACTTTGAATGACTATTTGCCTCTTAGCAGCTTTGCAAAGTTAGTTGTCGTGTGCACGGTGGATTTTCTAGATGTGGAGATGACAGATCAGGGAAGAAAACAGTGTAATGGCAGTATTCTTCCATTCTTCTTCCATTTTTAAAGGTCACGTTAATGGCATTTCTGCTTTATGTAATCTACACCGTGGAGGAAGGTGAACGAGAGGGAGAAAGGAAGAGGATGAGATGTGAAACTGTGAGATGTGAGCAACTGAAATAGGTTCAAACGTAATAAAATGCACCAACATAGCCACGTTGTCGACTGTGCTTCATTTTGTTGACGACCTCCTGAGATTCCCTCAAGGACATTTAGGGGGACCCAGACCCCGTGTCGAGACTCACTGTTGTAGATCAGTGCTTTAAATGATACACTGGGCCAGCCATAACAAAAACAAGGGTTACCTTTCTAATGTGAATTTGGCAGGGAAAAAAAGCCAGGGAGAATTAGCTGGAGGAAGGGTTTCACACTGTTGCTCTACTGAAGTTGCTGTCTGTGTTACTGGATGTACTGCAATCATTTTTTGCTGCCCTAGTGGAGTAATTCCACCTACGACCAGCAGAGGTCAGCACATACCCATACTAAGGACATAGCCTGCTTTAGGTTGAGATCCTTTGTCAGGCCCAGAGAGCTTTGACAGTCCCATTGCAAAAACTATGTCTTCACTTCTGATCTAAATATAAATAAAAAAATAGAAATGTGTCTGTATTGTTTGACTTTTATTTCGACACTCCTTGCACTTTGCCTCTGTCCTGCCTTCCAATGTAGCCTATCCCCGTCCTAGTCAACGACTATGTACAAGTTCACTGGGTTTTATCTCTCTCTCTCTCTCTCTCTCTCTCTCTCTCTCTCTCTCTCTCTCTCTCTCTCGCTCACACAAATTGTTGTTTTCCTTCCCCAGAAATAGACCATAGACTTTCCACCTCAAATCAATCTTGGCAATCAATGTCAAGTACAGAAAGGAAGTCAAAGGGAAAATGTTTCTCCGGTCTTGAGAGACTATGCACCCTGGCCGTACTGCCTGCTCTGAGCTCACTCTGTCTCTCCACAGCATAGTATCTGCTTCTCATGGCGGCAAGGGGTAAAAGCTGACATCTCTAGCAGAACGATATGAATGACGGAGGGAGAGGATCAGAGATAACAGAGCCTACATGCAACCCAGGGAGGGTGTGTGTGTGTGAGGAGACAGTGCGTCTATGTTGGCCCAAAGGTGTTTACCGTCACATCACTGAATTTGTGTTCTGTGTCATTACAACACGTCGTTTGTTTTAAATATTGTGACTCTGGCACTGCCAGTGATGCTAAACACATGATCTCTGTTTATACAGATGCTATGTACTGGGCCATCGAAACCAATCATGATGCTCTGCTAAAACCAAGACCAGCAAAACAGATTTTTGCTGTGAGTAGTAGTGGGACCAATTTAATGTCGGTGAACGGGAGTATGGCTTTGCTATTGAAATACATTATGAATGTCTCCACTCCTTTTTCTTTAATTAACACTGATTTAATATGAACAAGCATTTAGTTACTTTTTACTTGGTTGGTTATACCAATCACTTCATGTTAGATCATTACTGCTGTTATTAAAGAGGGACAAGGAAGGAATCCAGGAAGGAATGAGGGTAAAGAGAGGATTAGAAAGAGAAGGCAGCAAGTAAATGAATCAATAAGTGAAAGAAGGTAAAAAAAAGAAAAAAGAAAGGAATGAATGGAGGACGGAGGGAAAGAAGAGAGGAAAAGTGGAATGAACTAAGAAAGGAAGGGGAGAAGGAATTAAAGAAGGAAAGAAGGAAGAAATAATGATGGAGGCTGAGTGAATCATTGCATTCAGATGGCAACTTCCCCTCTTCCCCCCCCATCGCCGAATGCTGCGTAATGAAACGAATGCCAGACAAGTCACTTTATACTCCGACTTCATGGCAGTATGTGGTTTTAATCCAGCCCCACATGTTTGAATTCAGGTGGTCCTCTGGCGGTAATGCGAGAGGAGAAGATTACGGCGAGATGAAGAGATACTCGCAGTAATCCATTCTCTGTGCAGAGACAGAGGAACATCCGGAACCGGTTAGGAGGGTATTTAGACGGCAGCGGTGCCAGCCTATAGTCAGTCAGACAGACAGAAAGCCCCTAAATCACCCTCCGCTCTCTGTTCTGCTCCACTCACTCGCTGATTAAAGAGAAGGGGGGGCATATAGCCACACAAGAATAGAAAACACACGTGCAGGTAACTCGCACACGAGCGCACCCGCACACACAGAGACACCGCCTCTCCGAAATGATCTCAGCAATCAGGTCACGGAGAGCAGACGCTGTGCTTGTGTTGTTGTTAACCGTAAGCAGTGCCGTGGCCTTTCCCCCGTATAGCCGTTTCCCCGTATAGCTCGGCCCCGGGATCGTGACACCACCCCGTCAGATCGTGCAGCCCCGCGCGCCCTGCCTCACCCACTTGGCGCCGCGCGGTGGCTCAAATGAAAAGCAGGCGCGGTGCAAATTCGCGAGATGGAAAAATAATCTTTTTCTGTTTCTGCAGCACACACCATGTCTGCTCTCTCTCCCTCTCTGTGTGTTTCTATGGGGAGTGTGTGTGTGTGTGTGTGTGTGTGTGTGTGTGTGTGAGAGAGAGAGAGAGAGAGAGAGAGAGAGAGAGAGAAAGAGAGAGTGAGAGAAAGAAAAAAAAATGAGGTGGAGAGCGATGGGGGAGAGAGAGAGAGAGAGCATGCGGAAGAGAGAGAGAGAGAGAGAGAGCGAGAGAACACATGCGGCCCTGTTGGCAGAGGCTCTCGAGAAGGCTGTCACCTCTGTTACGGGGGCGACTTGGCTGTGCGGGGCTGGCCACACATCTGCTGCCATTCAAGAGAAGAGGAGGAGAGGAGAGAGAGAGAGAGAGAGAGAGAGAGAGAGAGAGAGAGAGAGAGAGAGAGAGAGAGAGAGAGAGAGAGAGAGAGAGAGATGGCTAGCAGATGCATTGCTAGTGGTGATCAGTGTTTACAGCAGGGGCAGCAGGATGGCCTGGTGGTTTGAGAGACCATCCTGTAACTGAAGTGTCCTTGAGCAAGGCACTGGACCCTGAACTGCTCACTCAGTGTAAGTAGCTCTGGATGAGAGCGTCAGGATGCACGTGTACCTGAACTCATCATAAACTGCACAGCACTTCATCAATCGCTCTGGTGCTCCCTCATCTCCTCTCCCCTCCTTGTAATTTGTGTCTCTCACCTCCTTCTCCTTCTTTTTTGTGAGACTCACTTAACATCTCCTCATCGCCAGCAGAGGGAGAACAAGGCCTCACCACACACACACACACACACACACACACACACACACACACACACACACACACACACAGTCCTTTCTTCCAAGAGCCTTTAATCCCCCTCACCTTTGACTCCAGCCTGTGTTATCCCCCTTCACACACACACGCACACACGCACACACACACACACACACACACACACACACACACACACACACACACACACACACGCACGCACACACACACACACACACACAATGGTTTTAAATGCTCCAAAATGTGTCTGTCTCCACCTGAGGGTGCCATTGCCAAAGAGGTAGCCACCCACTGACATGCGCTGAGGCACGTACACAATCTCTCTCCCTCTTTCTCTCCCCTCTCCCCTCTCTCCCCCCTCCCCCCCTCTCTCTCTCCCCCCCCCCCCCCACATATTCACACATCCCCACCTCGCCTCACTTATCCATTTCCGCCTCGCCGCCTGCTCAGTTTCAGTCCCTCATGGACGTCACCTCTCATCCACTCTGTGTGACTTGTACCTTTTGATGTGTGAAGTTGCAAAGAGCTGCAGCCTGACCTGGACTTTGTCTGGAGTCAGGGAAGTCTGTCGGCCAAGGACAGAACAACTTTATTCTGGCAGTTGTAGTAAATAAATAAAAGGTAAATAATCAACAAAGGCTTTCATTCCCAAATAAATATACATTTTTTAAAAAGAGAATTGCTCGCGTTCAGTAAAACAGATGATGTTATCTTCTGTCAATAAATAAACCCCATAGTGACTTTAATTTTGATGCCAGCAATTACTTTGTCAAAAGTCGGTTTCCAAGTTTTCAATAGCAAATCTCTTTTTTTAAGCTCTTCTTTTGAATATTGTGGTAGATTTGGAGGTTCCAGTGGATGACTTGGACATTGTTGAGGCTGATTTTGAGCAATAGGCTGTCGTGCTCACGGGGAGCAGAAGTTAATCCATTTTATATTGATCTCACCTCAAACCACGATAGCCATTCTACATCTCAAAATTACATTTCACCCACAAAAGATCCAGCAACGCCGAGAGAAAGTGAACAGCGTTTACAGAATATTCTGCTTGAGTGCTTTTTGATGTCGAGCCAGCTGATATTTTAATATCCACCTTCAAATCAAGCTTCATATTGATACCCAAGACTGACCAAGATGTGGTGCTCTATGCCAACTATAGACTCCTAACGATGATTGATGTTGCTATTTTCAAAACAATGGTCCAAAGATATCGGATGACTTCAGCAATACTCCGGGATGAGTTTTATTTTCATATCAGCGATCATTTTGTCACAGCAGGTGTCACATTGTTCAAACAGGCCTGCAGTACATTAGTGTCTGTATCCACAATACCGTTGATGGAGCGTCTGCTGCTGCTGCTGCGTTACGTTAGATTAGAAACAAGATGGTTATCCTCTTGAAGATGCAGCTGGGAGACGGAGCCCAGATTTTCCTCACAAATGATATATATATACACGGTAGCCTGGCTGATTCAGCAGTCTCTAGCGATATGTGGCCCAGTGTTGATAGACAGGCCCCCCAACATCCAGCACCCGTCTCCTGCTTCCCTTCTTACGAGGCTGTGCGACGTGGAAACAACTCCTGGCTCATTTCTTCTCCCTCCAGAATGAAAACATCAGCCATCTGGTCTAGGGGTGAAAGGTCAAATCTCTGGTTGGTAATGAGGATGGCGTCGCTAGGGGGATGTAGGACGGGGAGTGTTGAGTGTGTGTGTGTGTGTGTGTGTGTGTGTGTGTGTGTCTGTCTGTCTTGCTGAGCGTGTCTGCTTCCTGAGTGAGCATTAAACATTAACGAGTCAGCTCTGTGAGTCTGGAGAGAGAGAGAGAGAGAGAGAGAGAGGAGGGGAGACGAGAGGAGAGGAGATGTGAGCGGAGGGAAAGATGCAGAGGAAGGACAAAGTCATTTCAGAGAGGGGAGGGGGGAGAGAGAGAGAGAGAGAGAGAGAGAGAGAGAGAGAGAGAAAGAGAGAGACCTGCATGTAACCATGTGCAAATGCATGGGATGTGACAAGTACATGCAGGTGCTTGCACATTTATATACAGGTATACACATGCATGTATGCACACAACACACACACACACACACACACACACACACACACACAAACGCGCACGCAGACACACTCTGGCTTTCAGTCACTCTTTTCTCCTCAAAAAGCTTTTCCTCTTGTCTATTGACTCAGCCTTCCAACATTCAGTACATCGATAGTTCAGGTCGATGAGAAGGAAAAAGGCGCAGAGGTACTGCTGTGAGAGAGGTGTGTGTGTGTGTGTGTGTGTGTGTGAGAGAGAGAGAGAGAGAGAGCACTCCTGTGTGTGTACGCATTCATTTCTACACATTTTGTGTAACCTGTGCATGTTCACCAGAGCCATCTCATATATATATTATATTTGTTCCAGTTACTTTCAACCATGACTGCAATAAATTCCTCTGGATTTCTACTGCGGGTTACTCTAACTGCCTATCAGCATTTGGAGCCTAGTAACAGGTCTCGTTTGGCCCGTACTCCATAGCTGCCTAATTGGTTGGAAATCATAACGGGCCAGGAGCGGAAAGATGTAGTCAAAATACGTGGTACACCCAGGTAGAGTTGTACTCGTTTCCTGTTCTGGGCTTTAGCGATTACTCACCCGTTGGTGTAGTTGCCATGGAGATACAAAGGATGGTGGGAATCAGAGAATACCCATGTCCTCAGCAGTAAGCCCACCTCTTGTACCAGTATCACACCGCTGGGCGACGTGACGTTACCCATGTTAACTCTGCTCCTCAGTAAGGGGCCACCAAGCTGCTGTGGTCAAAATATATTTAATCACCAAGTAAGATATTTGTACAATAATGTGTCTTGTTGGCATTGGTGCAGATACATACTGACTGACATACTAAAGTTTCAGAGTGCATACTGACACACATGGACCTCACATGCAGTACAAGACATATGCGAGACACTGCAATACAATACACTCAACATATTAAATGTGGCTTTGTGCAACTGGTCTGCTTTGTCTGTTCTTTACCTCTCTACTAAAACATGACTTCACTAAACTATGAGGTAGTTGTTCTATCAGTCTCATTCTAGCCATACAGATACAGCATGTACATATAAGAACACCATCTTTACCATCTCTAAAAATGTATCTAGTTTGATATATATATATATATGTATATACACTGACCACTGGTTTTGTCATTTTCAGTATTAATTCCAGTGGAGTTGAACTGGTCACTGTTCTCTGTATACGTTACTGTTTTATAAGCTGCACTAGGCCAGACTTTTCTGTAGAAATATGTCCTCATCAGCCTAAATCACACAGTGGGGCAGCAAAAGAGTCCCATCCTCCCTAACTGAGACCATATATATTTGCTCTATTTGTTCAAATGATACTCTGGTGTTGTATACATACCTTCTCTGTCCACAGGAAGTGATGAATCACAATTTAAGACTACTATACAAACTTTCTCCTAAACATCAGAGAGGGAACGCTCTGCAAAAGAAAGCTTGACTCACCAACAGTAGATATTGTGCCTCTGTTATCCCTTTGGTATCCAGGTGTAAAGCAACACAAACATGAGCCTTCGTGTGTACAGTTTACCGACATCATGTCAGATGATTTCTAAGTGTAAGTTCACATTTTTCAAACCATTATCCCTCGCTGCCATTTGGAGCTGTCAACATGTAATGTTGCCTAGTGCAGTTTTAATGTCTTTTCAAGATCCACCCATTCATCTCTCGCTCGTGGGAAAAACTAGTACGAGTGTTGTGCTTTTACCTTGCCTTGAAGGCTGACTATATACAACTGGTCTTAGTTTTTGAACACTTGGCACAGCCAGGGGAAATTAAAGATATAATTCAACTGTATTCATACAAACGTACTGCTGGAGTCAGACAGAAAATTAAAAACGTATTTTCAGTATATTTCACAAGCTTTTTTTCTTTTTTATGTTGGTGCATGGCCTTGCGGACGCAGTTTAGTCTTGTGAATGATTTCTTTCTTTAGATGGAAAAACTCCCCATAGTTTGTGTGTGTATTTATGTCTGTGTGTGTGTGTGTGTGTGCGTGTGTGCCACCTGGATATTGCCAACAGACCATGGAGACCCTGCTAATATACATGCACACACACACATACACGTTTATCCTCCTCAAGTCTTCTCGTTGTAATTATCACCACTATTATTATCCTTACTAGTGTCACCTCGGCCTCGGGGGTTAACGTGAAGCTACACTGTACACTACACTGTAAAACAACAGTTAGCCCGTTGCGCTGTCACCCAGATGACTGTACCGCTGAGTGGGGAGCGTCCTTCTCTAAACCCTCCTTCGTGTAACGTTTGGATTTCAAGAAGGGAAAGAACGACTGTGGCTCATCCAGATCATGTACGCTGCTAACGCTGAATAACGCGAGCAGGCCGAGATGAAAACGTTTGTCGTAGCCGTCACAAAGCCTCTATGGGGCTCTTGTATAGTAGCTGGCAAATTTGCACCATCCTTTCCTGTTCTACTTTGGGGAGCGGTGGCAGTCTGGCAGGATGTTATCAAGCCCCGTGCTGCAATTTCCTTTTAGATCACTGAAACAGATCCTGCAGTCTTCTGTGGGTGAAGAAAGGTCTCTAACCTGCTTTAATCCCATCCCAATTAGGCCCTGGGTATCATTTACAATCTGATACCGACACCAAACAAGACTTTTTGATACTTTGTGAAATTTCCACATTTCGCACATTTCGCCATCAGCAGGGACCAACCCAAGGTCCGGGTCCCAACTGGTCTGGTGGACTGGAATTTACCCGGAGAGACAGAATAACAGACAGAATAACCGACAGACACCGAGACAGACAGATGCAGACACAGTGTCTCGGCCTCTGTTCCTCCCTGCCCTCGCAGTAAAGAGTGTTTATGTGAGCAGGCTGGAGCGCCGAGCGCGTCCCACACCGGCTCCTTGATTGAAAGAAAACAACATCAATCTACCGCAGGCCCCAAGGCCTTTAAATAACCGGCAGGCTGTTTAGAGCGCAGCGCCCATTCCCTCCCTGGCGCTGGGTTTGGACACACACACACACACACACACACACACTGACACATGCAAGACTGTATGCACACACACACACACACATCTTTTGCACACAGATATACATAAATATATAGATATATACATACAGATGTGTTTGCATACAGATATACACACCCACGCTCTCTCTCTCTCCCCCACTTTAGCCATTTAACCCTTGCTCGCCCCTTATCATCCACTCCCCCCCCCCCCTCCCCCCTTCCCAAGTGTATTGTGGTCATTTTCATTCATCGCCCCCATGATGCTAAAATGTCAAGGTTAGAGTGTGCCAATTCACACACACACACACGCACACACACACACACACACACACACACACACACAGCCAGGGCAGAGGGAGGGGAAGGGACCATAGACTCTGAATACAGGAATTAGTCAAGCGTGCATTTTCCTTCTTCTCCCTTTCTTTGGTTCTCCTCTGCTGCCCCCTCTCTTTGTTGGCAGAGTGTGTGTGTGTGTGTGTGTGTGTGTGTGTGTGTGTGTGTGTGTGGGGGAGAGAGAGAAAGGGGGGGTGAGTAGTTGCGGGGTTTATCAGGGGTGTGGGCGAGAAAGAGGGAGGCCGAGGGAGGTGGAAGGGGATTGGAGTTTTCATTTGTTTTGGAGGGTGATTTTGCATTGGTGTGTGTGTGTGTGTGCGTGTGGTGTGTGTGTGTGTGTGTGTGCGTCTACTCCAGTACACCGACCTGTCAGCCGACTAACCACGGCTTCATATTTCTTTCCTTTTCTGAAAGACGGGAAGTAATTCATTTTATGAATAGCAACGTCCTTGGCTGACAATACGATAATACGTTTCCTGACTGGATCCACTATTAACAATATTTAACGTTGAACTTCAGGTAATGATTATTTTTTCCCCAAAAGTGGATATCTAACTAAGCACACCCCCTTGAGCACTTTCTTTCCCTTTTATCACGACAATATGAAGGCTGAGAAGGAGACAGATTTGGGGTGACACAAGAGAGAGAGCGGGTCCTGGTGAAATCTGATCTGAAGCCAGCAGGGATACACGTGAGGGGCTGAGGTCTTCACCGCTCCACCGTCTCGGGTTGCCGAGTGTTTGTTTTTTTCGACGGCGGGGGCCACAATATGGCGTCTCTACGTAGCACCGCACCACTGGGGTGTGTGGGTTTTGAAATGGGAGTGAAATGTGTGATTGTCTGAGTAAATAAGACTTTTATAGGACGATCAGACAAACAAACAGAGGCCTACCCAGGAGACTCGCTGAAAGAGGGCAGTGGAGGACTCCCCAAATATCCAATGTTTTCCCCTTCTTTCCCCCCACCCCCCTTCACCCGGCAGACCCCCCCCCTGCCTCCCCTTTCCAAGATGGGACATACAGCAGCGCCCCAAGAGAACAGAGGTAAACATGCCCCCGTTTTCCCTCACCCCCTCACCCCCCCCCCCCCCCCCCCGTTCCCTCGCTCTGCTCATTTGCCGACTAGCTGCTTTCTTGATTTTCTGCCATTATCAGCGCTCCGAATAACGGCACGCTTCGGAGGCACGCCGAAGATATGCTTCCATTTTTAAGGTTAGGGAAACATTTGGGGGAGTTACACTTTGAATTTTTTTTTTTATTGTATTTACAAGTAGACATCATTTAGATAATGGTTACCTCACAGCCTAGCATTTCAAAAGTGGTCTGAACACACAGGGAAGATATACAGTCAACAAAGCTGGGTGATATTTGGATGGTAGCAGCTTCTCCAAAGTAGGAATATGTCGCTGAAATGCAAAATAAACACACTTTCTCAAGTCAGAATGGTTTTGAAAAATAGAATAGATTCAATTTGAAGTGAGAAAAACAGGAGCTAGATCTGGAAAAAGTTACCTGCTGATTTTTTTGACAGAGATAATAGCAAATTGCTAATTCTGTCCTCGAAACAAAAAGCTTGCGTGGCGTCATTGTTGAAGAAGAAGAACCAACTGTCACTCACATGAAAGCTATTTTTAACACGTCGTTTCACCTGAGAAACTTCCTGGAGTGCTGAAGAAAGACTAGCTGACCCTTCTCTGTTTACGCTGCGTTAGAGCGGAGACTGTGTAGGTGTGTAAAGGAAGCGTGGGAGAGACGAGAGAAGGGAGGAAGTAGAGCTGCTCTCTCTGTGTGTGTGTGTGTGTGTGTGTGTGTGTGTGTGTGTGCTAAGCATCTACTTTTCCAACTGTGTGGCAATTAATGCTCATTCAAAAAAAGGCCCAATAAAACTGTTCATTCAGGACATTACTGCATTTTAAAACTCTAAATAAACAAATAGAAAATACAATAATAGAATAAGATATTATTGGTAGGAATTACTGGATATCGGTTTTGTTTTGTTGTTTTTTTAACAGTTCAGCAAGGTGCCACCTTTGGACTAGTGAATTTTGAACTGAAGTCATACGCCCAACTACTTATTTGAGGAAGGAACAATGCTTGGCGCTGGAGCTTCACAGCAATTCACATCTTATCCATCTCCAGTGACCCCCTTGTCTTCACTGCAGATGAGGAGATGGATGAGGCTTCACTGTGCATCTCTGTCACCCGGTGATGCAGTCCGCTGGGTCACCTGGTGAAACAGCCCATATGGTGGGAGGTTTTAACAACCCACACACACACACACACACACACACACACACACACACACACACACACTGTGCTAGTGAAGGGCAGAGGCTGCAGACTTTGCAAAAAATGTCTTTTGGACTTGGAACATGATGTAGACCAGTCCCTTCCGCCTCCTCCTACACACACACACACACACACACACACACACACACACACACACACACACACACACACACACACACACACACACACACACGCAGGCACACTCCAGTGTTACGACGTGTCGGTGGTTGAAGACAGACGAGGTAGGTCTGGTTAGGATTAGCGCACAGCAGCAGCAGTGCTCCCTCTGCACAGCGCTATGTGGTCTTGTCCCAACAGTCTGACACGGCTTCCTTTCCTATAGTATCTTTTCTGTCACACCTGTCCCAATACTGTTTTGCAGCTCTCTCAATATTGGGCCTGCTTCATTTCCTTTGAACCCGGTTTTGGATCCATGTGGGAATATTTTGTGGGAAAAACTCATTCCTTGGAAGCAGATCCGGGGCTCAAAGAACACAAATCATAAGCAGTAGAGGTTGAACACTTATCTGCTACCCAGAAATTAGAGCGGCTTGGTGAGGATATCTCTTTTCTCCCTGCGCCGTGCCCTTCACAGGTCCCCGCTGGCTGGATCTACTCGCTACAGAGCCTCTGGGAAACACTTTCCATTGTTCTGCAGTGTTTCTCCCCGAAAGGCACAGGGGGTATGGAACCTCATAAAAGAGACTGTTAATGTACTCTGACCCAGGGTGGGATTATTATTTCGACAGTCTCTTGGCACACGGAGGGGATTCAGCACTCCAGCCTGTAGCCTGCCTGGCTGCGTCGTTCATAGCGGGTTGGACAAGGTGCCACAGAAATGCAGATGTAGGTTCGACTATCAAAGAAAGCTAACTAGGTGTTTTGGCTCGGCTCGTGACACGCCGCTGGGGCGAGCTGTGGAAATGAAACAAAGGAGGCATATATGCAGCGCATGCAAAGCATATATGTGTATACCTGCACACACACACACACACACGTACACGCACACACACTTCTCTCTCGGCTCATCACGTTGTTGTGGCTGGCTCCACTGTTGCTCTATAGCTGTTAACCTGAGGTAGCTCAACTGATGTTCAGACCAGACATTTCGTAACGTCCTTGCTAGGTAGATCTAAAGCAGTTCACATTGTTTCCGTCCAAACTTGCAACACCGGTGCTCAGTTAGTTGGGCTTCATTTAGCTTACCCGTCACGTAGAAAAAAAAACGTTAAGAAAGAAACCAACATCTGCAGAGTTAACAAAATCATGTGCTTTTAGTTTTGGACTATTTGAAACCAGCTGTAATTGTACACATTTCATAGACAGTGCACTGTTCATTTGATCTCATAATGTAGAAGGACTTTATCATCCCATGGTCAAGAATTATATTTGGTTTTTTTTCTATTTTTTGCAAATATCCATCAATATGAAGCTATAATATAAAGCTGATGCTAGGACTAGTGAGACCAAAGTAAATGTTTGCTGGTACTCGTGTGGTCTAGGTGACTGTATCCGTAACTTTGCTGGTGAATGCTGGTAAACGTTTGCACACCGCCCTCCCACACAATACAAATCTCAATCACAACAGCAGCACTTCATCCTCACTGAGTGCAGCCAGTGAGTTTATTGTTATGGGGGCATATCGGTATGCGGTACACCTACATCTGTTTTATTGTTTTGATTTGGGTTAATCAGACCTTTTGTCTGTTGCGGTTCGGTTTTCTTGCGTCATAGATGTCAAAGAAATTTTCCATTTATACTGTTAAGAAATTCCACCCACCTGGCTTAGTGGCCATTAAAGGAGCTTGATTGGACTTGGGCCACCAGCTCATTGACTCATTGTCCCTCTTGTATGAACACATAATACTTTGGCCACTATTTAATATGAATACAATTTGTTGTGCCTTTGTTGTTGTGTACTGTGGTTTCAGTATGTCGTTGCAGGCTTGAGTTCGGATGGATTAAGTCCTAAAAGTCAAACACTTAAGGAATATGTGAATATACTCAAAATGTAAACGGCCAAATAAATTCTGCCGTGTACCTTTAACGGGTGACAGGATGTTGGGCTGGTGTGTGTGGCGGTGAGGTCCAGCCCGTCTCCATCTCCATGGCTCTGTCTTTACTGAAAGCCCTCCTATCAACCTCCCACACTGGTAGCATCTGCTGTTTACTCTTTCAAACCAGTAACTTTGAAACTTGCAACCACTCTGTGTCTGTGTATATGTGTGTGTATGTGTGTGTGTGTGTGTGTGTGTGTGTGTGTGTGTGTGTGTGTGTGTATGTGTGTGTGTGAGTGTCTGCTGCATCTTCATACACCTCACATTCACACAGCCTCACAAAGCCTCTGGTGCACCTCACCACATATGCATGCCTACACACACACACACACACACACACACACACCCACAAACACACTCCCACTCAAGGAAGTGGTTGCTTTTTGGGCTTTATGGTTTCACGTATCTGCTCTGTGTGTATGTACGTGCACGACCAGGATTAAGAGAAGACCAGCTCAAGGTAAAACACAGATATGGACACTCCTTCTCCCTCTCCCTCTTTATCTGGTGCTCTCTCTCTCTCTCTCTCTCTCTCTTCCCAACCTTTAACTCTCTTCCTCTTTTCCTCTCTCCTTTCTCTGTCTCTCTCCCTGGTGGCACAATGATGGATGGCAGACTGCAGGGGTGAAGGTGGAGGAGTGTGTGATCAACAGCCAGGCCTCTCTGTGTGTGTGTGTGTGTGTGTGTGTGTCTGAGAGAGAGAGAGAGAGAGAGAGAGAGAGAGAGAGAGAGAGAGAGAGAGGCTATCTCCAGGAATGGCTGTGCATAGAGGTGAGCAGTGTGTAGTATGAAACCTGTAATGATGAAATGAGTCACTAATCACAGTGATTAGTGAGTTGATGAGGGGGAGGTAGCCATTGGCTGCAGGAGGGTGCTGCTTGTAGCTGGAACAAAAGAGATACTTTGCTGGCTTATGTGTTGAGACACTATGTGCACAAAACAAGCATACATGCATGCATATACACAGACAGACACACGTATACATGCACATTTTTTTTGCAGATGGTGTACATGCAAAAAGGCACACAGGCATGAAAAGGCATGCAAAAATTGTGCACACACACACACACACACACACACACACACACACACACACACACACACACACACACACACACATGCGCGTGCACACGCAAATACATGCAAATGCAGTGCGGTGCATGCACACACTGGATAAACATTCATAGACAAATGTATGTCCTCCAAAGATTTACTCACTTAGAGACACACACACACACTCACTCAGACACACACACACACACACACACACACACACACACACACACACACACACACACACATGCGCGTGCACACACAAATACATGCAAATGCAGTGCGGTGCATGCACACACTGGACAAACATTCATAGACAAATGTATGTCCTCCAAAGATTTACTCACTTAGAGACACACACACACATACACACACACACACACTCACTCAGACACACACACACACACACACACACACACACACACACTCACACACACACACTCACACACACACACACTCACACTCGCACACGTGCTTGCGTAAGATTAATTAATTCAGCTCATTTAATGGTCTGTGGGTTTATGCTCTCACGTGTCATCATCACTTACAATGGAAATAAAACCTTAGCCACATTACACTTCAATTAGCCATTTAATATGTCCCATTAAATGAGTCCTATTTCAACCAGTGTATAATAACAGTGTGAAAAGTGATATAGGATTTTATTGGCTATCCTTAATAAATCTATATGATGAGGGGCTAAAATATCTTGTGGTGGTTGAACTAAATTTGGTTAAATTGGCCAGAGTTGATGTGTTTTTAAGGGGAATACCACTCACATTAAGAACCACGTGGTAGTCATGTCTCTGTTGACGTGTGAAAACCTTGTAACTCGCTTTACTCTAAGGATTAGGAGTATCACACAGTCCTCTATGGGCTGAGAAAATTCAGTGACCCTTTTGCTTATGAAACCATTTCAAAACCCATTTCATAATTTCCAAAAAGCATTGCCACCAAGCTAAAAACAAAGCTGTTTTTCACCTGACATGGTGGCCAGAGACAGTCTAATACATTCTACATACATACTCATTGAGTTTGCACCGTTGAGATAGAAATTCTGGAGCAGCTTGATACACAGAAAAAGGAGTTTTCTTCAAGGGTTCTTTGATATGGGTAGTGGGAACCCTCATGCCTGAAAAACTTGATTTGTTCAAATCAAAAATAGTAAATCAGAATAAATAACCCAGTGTAGCTCTTCTAATACTACTGCTTTGGAAGATTTCATGCATTGCTAAAAGGTTCTTTACAGCATCAGAAAGGGTTCTGCTATGATACATCACACATGTGGTAAATTATTTTCTGCAACTCCATGAAACCCTTTTTGTTGCGAGTGTAGAGAACGAAGCGGAAAGGAAGGAAAATGTGATAAATGTGACTGTGAGAGCACCTCGGTGGAACTGGGAATAAGGGGACATGTTCTGGTTCAGAAAGGCTCCGAGCTGATAACACTGGCACTGGCTAATATGGATGAATCATAAAACAAACACTTTGTTGGGCCACAAATTGACTTTTATTTATTGTCTACGGAGCAGCTAGAGCTGAGAGGGTTCTTGTGTAGTGTCAGTTATATTTGCAGATATTGGAAAGCTATTTAATTCCTAGCCATTAAGCACGGTCCTTCAATAACATTAGGTTTAGGTTTCACTTTGTTGTGAGAATATATTCCAATGAAGAAACATGCTGCTGTGACTTTGATGCGTTACAGATTTGCACACTGCTTTTATGCTATTTCATCGTTTTTCACCCTCGCTACTTTAGACATTTTCTCAAGACAACTTGTAAAATGCATGTAAACACCTTGGTCTTTCAGCGTGATCACACACACACACATGCTGCAACTCACATCCTGTGTGTGTGTGTGAAAAATATATGTCAAACCACTGCGGTGTCTCACCCACACCTTAACAACACACGTTTGTTTGCAAATGCACAGCACACACATGAGAAAAAAAGAGACTCAGAAGCGCACACACACACTCATATAGAAACACACGCAGGAGAACCATTTTAGTGATCATGCAGCCATGTAAGCAGTATGAAAAACAAGTCCCACCAGCACTTCCATGAGACCTCGGTGTTCAACAAGGCACAAACACTCCTTTCAAATGCCAAGCAGAAAATAAGCAGCTGTAGCGATACAGACGGCTCTTCTTCTGCCAAAACACCGGCTCTGGTTTGTTCCCTGCGTGTTTTGAGTGCTGTCTGGCACTTGGAAGACAAAACAAATGAGAACCATATCCTAAGAAAGTGAGCGTTGCTAAATTATGATTGGTGTAATTCTTCATGGCTATCTGTTTGAAAGCCAGCATCCACCGCAATTTATCACTCTTAGTGCGCTTGTATATGTGTGTGTGTGTGCTTGTCTGTACATTTCTGCATGTGTGTGTTGGTGTTTTCCATGCACCTACCAGCCTTTATGTATATCTGTGGCTATTGTGTGTGTCTGTGTGTGTGTGTGTGCTTGTAAAATCTATGACACAGTAGCGGCAAGGAAACTGTGATCAATCGATGATTGCCTCCTAGGCAGTATTTATTAACATCTCCATCTTAGCCTAATGAAATATTCTTGCACACACACACACACACACACACACACACACACACACACACACACACACACACACACACACACACACACACACACACACACACATACACACACTGAGAGGAGAGAGCAATAGATTAAGAGTGAGAGAAAATAGCCTGATTATTTGACCATCTCACACTATAATCACCATATAATCTATAGAGCACCTAAATCAGCAAGGTGATTTCTCTATTTCTTATATCAATTTAACCTGAATTAGAACATTTCCCACACATTTCTTCTTCTCCCCGACTCTTCACAGTGTGGAATCAATACTAAGTGCCACTCCTACCTAATTATGTAGTTAAGTACAATGTTGACTATACATTGATTTAGATGTAATTTGTTTGAAACGGTAACATGAGATCCGGGGCACATAGCACTTGAGTGTATCTGTCTCAAAAGTGCAAATCCGACCCATTTTTGAAATGAAGACATGCGCGTGCAACTCTCAAACACATTATAGGAAAAATTGTTGCCGTTGGGTGAAAACCTTGTATCACTACAATGTCAACTTTTAGCTTGACTTCCATGTATTTTTGAGTATATCCAATGGGATTTTCAAAGGGTTTCAAAAGCCCCAAGGCTCATAAAATTTTCTCAATCCATAGAAACAATGTACAGCTTCAAGTGACGTTAAAACATGAAAATAAAAATGGATTTACAAGGTTTTCACATGACAACGGTGACTCGGTTTCTGGGGTGAGTCATGTTTTGTTGTTAAGCAGACAAATGTACAGTGCATAATCTGAAAATCTTGTTGTTTTTTCTGTCTCTTACCCACACAGACATGCACATCATTGTATTCAGGCATGCATATCACACACAAACACACACACACACACACACACCCACACCCACACCCACACACACACACACACACACACACACACACACACACACACACACACGCACGCACACACACAGGAATTTACCTGAGGCGAGCCTGCCACGCCGTCCCATGCTTGAATGGCATCAGATGGATTATGAGCATACCTCGGCTATACCTGCAGGTAGCAAAGGAATCCATTTTGGGGAAGACTGTCAAGCGTAAACTTTTATTTCACTCATCAATGAAGAGATACTGCTAATGCATCCATCTTGACTCCTGTGCTGCCCTGCAAGCAAATAGCGTCAGAGGAGATAGCTATCTGCAGAGGCTGAGCTAAACTATTCAGCGCCATTCCTTCCCTTGTGAAAAACAAGATAAGGACGGCGCTTTGTAGAGGCTGATGCGGCAAGCGGCACAGTAATGGCGTGGACTTGGTTTGCATCTGTTTGCCACATTTTGGTAAAAGGGTATCAGTGTGGTTGCATGGAAAAGTGTGTTTAGATTGCAATGACATACAGCGTGTTTAAGTGGTTACAGAGTGGAGACATACAGAACTTCACTAAAACACATGAATGTCCCACAACCACATGGACTGTGAGCCGCTGATACTCCCTGCAAGGACCCAGAGGAAAAGTTCCCTCATGCATGTCACTCTTGCGAAGCCAATCCAATAGTCCACATCTGAATGGTTACTCATAAAAGCTTTAAGTTTCATAGCACTATTCGTTCTTCCTGTTGGCATGCCTGAGGTATGGCAAAACATGATGGCATGTTATATGGTGAAGCAATGAAATAGTCACAGTTAATTGAAGAGATCTTTGACGGGAACAGTTGTATTTCTGCCTCAGGACCGATAGTACTTTCACATTTTGTGGATCATTTGGTTGAATAAACATTCGGATCATCGGCATATCAAATGATTCTTATCCAGGCCTTGATCTTCTGACTTCAGACTCGAATCAGTTCTGCAACAACTGACACCGTTTTTTTAAAACTCTAATTCAACTTGATTTGACAATTTAAAAAAAAGAAGAAAAAAAGGAGAACTGTACCTGTATTCTTGGTCGGTACCATGAACATATTCTTTATTTGCCAATGTTTCCCTCAGCTCCATGATTGAGAGATGTAGATAAAAGCAAAGCTAAGATATTATTTAATTGTTGTAACATTTATACCTGTACAGATATACACCACATTTAAAGCGTCAATGTTGAGTTATGTCTTGAGTTAAGTCGTGTCATTGCTTCATTATCAACTCAGAAGTGTGAGGAAAGCATGGTCCCAGAAAGGGGATTGCTATTGTCCCTCAGTCTCCCTCAGACATCTCTTGGCTTACTCACATTATTCCCAGGGATGTTATTTTCTCAGGATTTATGCCTCGTCATCGCCAGTCATAAAAATGTCCCCCTCAGCGGACAAAAAATTTAAAATGATGGATCTGAGTATATATTACCTATGTTGCACTTGTCAAATGTGATCTCGCTGCCCTGTACTTGTTGACGAAAGGCCGTGGGCTGGCAGAGAGAACTAAATCTAATTCCTGCTCAAATTGAGACTGTCAGAGCCAAGCAGAGCTGACAGTCACAGGAAAAACCCACCGATCCACTCCTAGTGGAAAGAGCAGTACGGGAACATCAGCTTGTATACTGTAGTAAAGATACAGACAGACAGACACATGGGCAGACAGGCAGACAGAGTGGCAGACAGATACACGGTCAGACAGACATGCGGTCAGACAGACACATGGCCAGACATGCAGACAGAGAGACAGACAGACAGAGAGACAGAGAGACAGACAGACATCTCTCCCACATTGCTGGGTTATCTATTACTGAAGTCATTTAATAGAAGTTTGCCTGTTATTTTCCCCTTTTTTGGACAGACACACACACACACACACACACACACACACACACACACACACTCACACACACACACACACACACACACACACACACACACACACACACACACACACACACACACACACACACACACACGCACACACACACACAAACTGACAATTATGTGACTATATTACCTTCCCTGATGCCACATGCTCAATGCAATTATTCAATTTGCTTGGTCTGCAGATCACTGCTGCTCAAAGACCTGGAGAGCACAGCTGAAGCTGCCACTCCTCTTCTCTGGGAGGGAGGGAGAGAGAGAGAGAGAGAGAGAGAGAGAGAGAGAGAGAAAGTGCCTTTCTACTCATAACAATTTATAAAAACATTACAGTTACATATTTGTAGCTCCAGTTTGCTGCAGGTTCCCAGGTGCCTCTCTCCCATGAGCCACCGGGAGGCCTGTGACTTTAATGCCATCTAATGGACACTATGACAAAGATATGGCAACAAACCAAATGAGAGAAGAGATACAGGGGTTGTATCGGCACCAAGCATGTCATGCTAGATTTGGTGTTGCCATCAGGCCTGCAGACACAGAGATTGGGGATAAGTGCCAGTCAATGACAGATCTGTGACAGATTGGTCTGGAGTTTGCAGTATCATCAGGAACCAGTAAACAAGGAACGCTCCGACATACACTTCCAGAGTAACTGTACACTATACAACTCTGTCAGCAGGCTTGGCTGCATGAGGGCCCTTCTCCTGCTTTGGTTCATGAAATTTAGTCTGAGTTTGATATGAAGTTGCTGCTTTGTTCCAGCTTTTTTTCCTTTGGCTGAGTTACGTTTCCCATTGCCAATCGACCAATAAAACATACTCCTTTTGCAAAGCCATGTGGTCTTGTAAGTGAGTTTATTAAGGTTAGATATAGTTCCATCAAACCAAATTGATATGACAGTACTGTAATTTAAATCCAGTCAGGAATCATGGATAAAATGGGAAAACGTCAACCAAAATTAGCCTTGATCAAATGTGCGAGTCCCTGTTTGGGTGAGGGCTGCGCTCTCACTTCAAACAAACCATTCCAAGTTTCACTTGGAAGTGGTCAAGATTTCTTCTGCAGGCCAGTTAGGGAGGGGTTATTTGGTATGGACTTGAGTTTGTTTTACATGTTCTCAACTTTCCAACTGAACCAAAAAGAGGGAATAAATTCTCTAGAGTTGGATTTATTCGCCTTAAAGAGTTCTGGAGACGTCGTTCAAAAGGCTTTTACCAGGCTTTTATTTAGGTCATCCTAATGTCTTTACTTTGCAGCTTCCCATTCTCAACTCTGTTACCATATGCTTCTGCTATCTGCTTTGTCATTTTGAAATCATCATTTGCGTTGACATTTTTATGTATGGTATGACCTCATAACGCAAAAAAGACAGTGAACTCATATACAGATATAATGAATATACTGAAATCTAAAGCAACATATACTGTAAAACACCACACATAAATTCAGCATGTCAGTTTTGCAGCAGTTTTCTGCACTTTTCCTCTTGTCAGCTCCTTGTAGTGTCACCTGTGAGGACCCAAATAACATCTGTGCCACCTGTACTGCCTTGCTAGTGTCATTTCCTGTTAACGCAATGTCACCTTTGTCGCCCGGGTTACTATCCGCATCGTCCCACCGTCGCCCAAATGTTCCCCCGAAGACACCTTTGCATCACCTGTTAGTCTGACACGTCTGCGGCACAGCTTGGTGTCTCGTGTTGCTGTGGAAAGGAGGAGATGTGAAACTCCTTCCTCCCTCCTTCTCTTTCTCTCTGCCTCGCTAGACTCTGTCCCCCACCCCCCCACTGTGTCCATCTGTTCATCTCTCAGCGGAGCAGGGTGAGGAGGAGGAGAGACATGCATACGCAGGCACACAAACACTTACATGGGCTGTAAACATGTACTCTCTGCTGGCAAGCACGCACACGCACACACACGCACACACACACACACACACACACACACACACACACACACACACACACACACACACGCACACGCACAAAGCTAAACATCCAGCTGTATTAACCATCAGCATCACTAACCGGCCCGATCACAATTTCATAAAAATACATCCATTCCAGTCTATGAAATACTGTCCTCTTAATCAACTTCAACTATTAATAGTGTATGTAAGTGGAGGTTTGACTAAATTATAACAAACAGAAGGAGAAAATTCTCCCATGGCAACTGGTGCTCTGATTGTGCCTGTTTTCGTTTTGACATCAAATTAAGACACCTTATTATACTCATTGGTTTATAATATCTTGTAAATTATGTCATTTTCTGTTTCAGTTTTTATTTTTTTGCAGTAAAGATGTCAAACTCACAGCGAGCGAGTATTTCAGCTGTAGTTTCACCCAAACCCGACCGTGCTGCACGATGATTAATTGGTCTGTATAATGTGAATTCAGTGGCAGTGGGTGTGCACAGATGAGTCAAATCAACAAAGTTGGGTTGCTCTGATCAGGACAAACACCCTCCTCTTTAAGGCCCAGTTAAACATTCCCTGGCTGGCTGAAAATTAACCAGGATGATGATATTTCAACCACCTCCGTCGTACAACAGGATAAAGGACAAAACATTTGAGTTCGACTACATGATGATTTTGATGTGGATACTTCAGATATACTGGATAGATTGATAGAAGTTAGAAGTGAAGAAAATGAGATATCCACTCCTGGAAAACTGTTACATCTCGTCTTTTGCAGGAATGAAAGTATAAGTCATGATGGACTAATATCGAAGTCAGTAGCGTCTGATTCACGTCTACCAATCAATGTTGTTAAACAGTTAAACATCATGTGACATTTCTTCCCCAAATAGATATTGCATTTTGAAATGAAGCTTTTCAAGTGATGATGCATCACAACAAGTTGGAGCCAGTGACCCCACACTGGTGGGAATGTTCCCCCTGAGAACTGCGTTGCCACGGTGATAAGGGCGTGCCCTTTGCCCTTTGCTACCCTTGAGGGGGCAAGTGCCGTCAGCGCTGCAAAAAGGACCCCCTGCTCACAGTGTCAAGAGAGATCCCCCAATGAAAATGGATGGGGTTGAGTGTGTGTGTGTGTGTGCGCGCGTGTGTGTGTGTGTGTGTGTGTGCATGCATGTGTGTTTTCCTGCATTCATTTTCATACGTAGGTATCCATGTGTGTGTGTATGTGATTGCATTCTTTTCTGCGTGTGTGTGTGTGTGTGTGTGTGTGTGTGTGTGTGTGTGTGTGTGTGTGTGTGCGTGTGTATGCATGCATGAACACACACAATTGCAAGCGCACACAATAAAAAAGGGGAAGGAAAATGCAAATATTTGATCAATTGACAGCTGCTTTAATCTGCGAGCCCAGAGCCCGGGCAGCAGTGGAACACTTCCTTTGTAGAATGAGATTCTCATTTCCTTTGCACACAATTGTTTTTCCTCCCGGTACGGTTCTCATCGTCTTCCTGTCAGGCAGGCCGGGCGCCATATAGAGTCTGTTGCTCGGCTTGTGGCACATAGGTAATTTGCTTCCGTGCTAATTTGAGGATAAAATAAAGGAAAACACTCATCTCAAATGTGGTGTCTCCGGATTACTACTACAAGGGGCTTTTTTTCTGGCATCAATTTGGATGCATGGTCAGTGTTAATCACCACTACCGTGATAATTGTTAGCTGTAGTTTATAGAAAACCTCAGACGCCTTTTCAGTATCTCCCAGAAATGCTCAACCAGGATGATATCTTGTTATTAAGAGTGCGTGGAAGCCATGGTGGTCAAATGGTCTTGAATTGGATAATTAACGGGTGCAGCAAACCTACACTTTTTAAATGATCTTAAAATGGGTGTTTGCATCTACATGGGTTAAATTTCACAGCCTACACCACCCCCCCCCGCCCCTCCCTGCCCCAATGAGACAAAGGAAGAACCTCATAGACAATTTCGCAACCATATAAACACAAGCCAAACAGCCCACAGTCTAATAACAGGGATCGGTTGAACATCCTTATTGTTGTCTCAAATGATAACAATTTGTAATTTGGTAAACCAGCGCGACCCCGCTATGTGCCTTAGATTTAAAGCTACAACAACATTTTTTTTTATTGTATTCATTGTAAATCATATCTACCTCAAATATGTTTTCATCATTTTCTACAATTTATAGCTTTAGTTTAGCTTAAACTCGAACACATCCATCTTTGCTCCATTTAATATTTCAAATTCTCTTCCACACTCAGTGAGATTAATTAATTTGACTTTTCTCGTCTTGCCAACATTAACTTCTCATTTGACCACATGGAAACGGTTGAGCTGCCAAGGCCAAATATATATTATTTTACAAAAGTATTTCAAAGGGAATGAAAAATCAAAGAGAAGAATTGTAGTTTCTGCACGCCACCGTCCTTCTCCTTCGTCCCCTTCTCCCTTCTCCCTTTCTATCCGTCTACACTACATTTTACTTCTTTGTAAACGTACTTCTTCTTTCTTCTTTTAATCTTTGACCATGGGATATACTTTCTACAGTTACTGTAGCTTTTTGCTGCACGAGTCACCTTTTCTAGCACTTTGAAGAGAGGAGAGGAGCCAGAGAGGAGTCCTTGTCCCAGTAGCAGTACATTGGAGATGGAGCAATAAAATATAATAATGGAGCATAATGGTTGGGAATGAAAGCCTAGAGCTGAAGTCTGTAATTTTGTCTTTGTTCATTTGTTTGTTTATTTCCATGTTGTGGTGTGTGTGCGTGCGAATACGCGTGGGTGTGCATGGGCAGCAGAGTTTGGGAGAGAAAGGGAGCGAACGAGAGAGAACGAGAGAGAGAGAGAGAGGTAGAGAGAGAGAGGTAGAGAGAGCATGAAAGCACCGCTCATATGTGTATGTATGCAATTTGTGCGCGCTCCTGTGCGTAAACAATCACGGGCTGCTCCTAATTTTGTTGTCAAACACACACACACACACACACACCGGCGCGTGCACGGGTACGCGCCACCACCACACACCGCTCGCTGCTCCTGCTACGCCACTAGCTGAGAGTGTGTGTATAATAAGTGTGAAAAATCTCATTAATGCAGTGCGGCTGCTGAGCCGCGGCTGCTGCTAAGTCCCTTGTATTGTCACTTTTCTCCAGGGCCCCCGAGCGCTAGCTAGCTAACTACCATCATCGCCATGGAGACCCCAGCAGCTATGCCTCCCCACTCATCCCCAGCACTCTCACCCTCAAACTGTGTACACACACACACACACACGCACGCACACACACACACACACACACACACACACACACGCACACACACACACACACACACACACACACACACACACACACACACACACACACACACACACACACACACACACCTTCCCTCTCCTTCCTCCCTCTTTCCCTCTCCCCCTAGCTCCCTCTCTCTTTTTGTCCTCTGACAAAGCTTGACAAACCGCATGTGACTTGGAGGGCTTAGCACCAGGGAATTGTCAGAGTTCCCTCTCTCCGATTCACACACAGTTCAAACTCTAAACAGCAGCCATATTGATTTTTAATGATGCCAAGCAGTGGAAGACCCTTTCCCCTGTAGAGAAGGGGATGGATGGGAACGGAATAGATGGATAGAAGTCAAGAGGAATGGCTAAGCTGGGTCACTTTTCATCCTGATGTGGTAAACCTCACCCATTCGCTACCCGCTTGCAGGATGAAAACAATAATTTATAACTTACTCTATATCGTCCCGGGCCAGCTTCATGCAAAACATCTGTTTTTTCCCTCAAGAAGAGTGTTATTACTTCGTTTTTGCATTGTACGCAAGAGCAAATTCCACCAGAACAAAATAACTACAGGCATGAAAATAAAACGTACGAGTTATTAGAGCTCTAACATAAAAGACATAAATCATCTTGGAGTGAAACCATTCAAATGGACACACGTGAGCAGGCGGAGATTTGACCGCATAACATGGGGACAGCATGGCACGGGACTGGAGCGTATACATGCTGTGTGAGGCACCGGGACGCCCCTGGGCACCCGGCTTCTGCTCCCAGCTACTACCGAGTCATGCTTCCTAGAGGAGCTAATTTATTCTGCAAATGTATGTTTGTTTCCATCAATGAAGTCTTCAGTAAGATGTAAACCCATCACAAAAACAGCTCTCTTGTGTCGCTGAAATGTATTTCTTGTTTACTCAATGGAAAATCCTAATATTGACATTATGGTTGAGCTGAGAGCATGTGAAGTGTACTCTGGTCCTTGTCATCATCCACAGATTGGCCTTTTATTTGTCGTATTCTCGACCTCTGTCCCTTTTACTGCCGAGTCAAAACACGCGACAGTGTTGGCAGGCCTGCAAGGGACCACATGCAGCAGCATCCCCTACCAACGTACCCAAACTACCCCGGTGCTAAGTACATAGCGGGCTATACATATGGAGGTGATTCCAAAGATCAAAGTGTCACTACAGCTAATTAATCTATATCAATGTTAATTAATCAAACTTAACCCCAGGCTGTTCGGGCCACCCTCTAATCAGTGTGTGTTGTGTGTGTGGCGGGGGTGGGGTGTGTGTTTGTGCACGTGTGTGTGTGTGTATGTCTCGGGCAGTGTGTGTGTGCACAATATGGTCAGAAATCAAAGAAAAGCACCCTGCTTGGGTTTTAAATGCCAGTAGATATAATTTAAGAGAGAGTGCGAGCGAGAGAGAGAGAGAGAGAGAGAGAGAGAGAGAGAGAGAGAGAGAGAGAGAGAGAGAGAGAGAACAAGGGCTAAATACAGGAAGCAAATTACAAGAGGAGCAGAATTAGCATTAGGTGTTACAGAGAAAGCCAATGAGAGAGAGAGAGGGAGAGAGAGAGAGAGAGAGAGAGAGAGAGAAAAGGGGGGAAAATGATTAACCTTTGAGACACTTACCTAATTAATTCTGTCCGTGCTTCAAATGAAGTGGCCGGCGTTGCGCGGTAGCCGGGTGGCGGGACTCATGTAAAATGTATGTCGCCCCATATTACCTCGCGCAGAACAAGAGCCGCCGCTACTTAATATAATGACACATGTAATCTTTATTCAACTTGCACCCTCCAGGCGCGCGGCGTTGTTGCAGACGCGGAAACGGGCTAAAACCTTTCGCCCAAAGCTAAAGCTAAATAAACTGACAGCCTATTGACACAGGTGGGAGCCTATAAAACCATGTTTACATGTCATTATGAGTGTTTATGTTGGCATTAATGACGGGCGAGCGGCCTCGGTGTTCAGGGGTTCGCTTGAATGAATGGGATTTCATATGTTCATCCGTGTGGCGAGATTTGTTTTAACCATCGCCACATAGTCTGATTCATGCGCCACGTTATTAAAAACATCAACAACACTGGGGAGAAAAACATCCTCGTGAAAAAGAAGTTGAGAGCATTTTGAAGCGCTCAAACCTGTACAAAACAGGGTGAGGTTGGAAGTGCGGTTAGCTTTATTCAACAAGGAATACTATTACACACACCACATATTAAATCTGGGATTGTCCAGTCAGTATTTGCGACCGTGGCGAAATTTCCCCCAAAGCTAGAAACCAGAGAATCAGCACAATTGCCAAAATAATACTTTGAAATACCTGTGAGACTGTGACTCTGCAGCACATTTCACAACCCAAACAGATAAAATGAAAGATTTTTCTCATTCTTTGCAATACAATAAGCTACAATAAAATAACATATAATCCATATTGTCCTTAGGCAAGTGCTTTGTCTTTGCGAGACCGACATGCAACTCAGACACATCAGTACCAGCACATCAACACACCATACTTCAAACATACATCACCAACCTGCCAAACCCAAAGCAAACATGGTACATAAAGGCTCAATAAAGACACTCAGGACATAAACCAAGCCTCTCTGCGGTACATTTCAGTTCTTTTCAGGCATCAAACTGACTCCAAAACAAGAACTGAACTTTGCATCACTCTGCTTTGACTTCAACAAAAAAAAAAAAAAAAAAGGGGGCACACACCTCCCTTTCTCCCCCCCTCCCCATGCGGAGACCCTCAGACTGGGGTGGTTTGTGTTTGGCGGTTGGTGGGAGGAGTCGTAGCGTTCGGATGAGAGCCCTCTTCAAAGGGCCGAGTGGCTGATGGCGGCTGTCAAGCGCTGCAATGGATCTGCACCGAGCATTCCTGCGGTTTAGCGCTATGCTTTGGAAAACGAGAGTCGACCCCCCCCTATCCCTTACTGCCACCCCGCACACCCCGCCTCCCCTCCATGTAATAAAAATATCAGAGAGATGCCGCCAGAGTCCTGCCCGTAGTGTGGGAAGCGGGGAATAAATACTGCGAGTGAATGCAGCCATGTATTTGAGAGTACTGAGGGCACGTCACTTCGTATCACACGTACGGAGAGGATTACATACGTACGCACTAAAAATCTGATATTTGCTAAACCACGTGAAGGTATATCACCTCTGTAACACTCCTTTCCCCCTGCAGCTTCTGACTCTGAGGTCCAGATGTGCTGCCAGGGTAATCTGCACATTTTGCTTGAGCTGAAAATGTATTGACTAGATCAAGTTTGGCCCTGGAAAAGAGCAATGAGAAAAAGATATCCCCCCTCATCACCAACTGTAAGTGCTCTGAGATATGAGACTCTAGGATGAATAACCTCTTTCTTGCTTGGCTGACTTGATGGTGACGATGCCTTCATCTCGCAGTGATGGTAGCAGCCGTTCTGAATGGCCAAGCTCTTTGCGCCCTCTTGTTGCAAAGTGTTAATTGGGCACAATCTTGATTTGAACGGCCTCGCCTACAAATACATCTTATGTTTGGCATTCAGATTTGATTTGGTTCATCAGTTACAAGCATACAGACAAAGTGTGCTGGATCTAGATGCCTGTTCACTGGCACACATGGTGCACTTGAATCATGTTGGGGAAATATGTCATAAAATATCCAACAATATCGACTGTATGAACAAATATTCTGACATCATCTCTCTCTCTCTCTCACTGATCATGGAGTGTACGTGACGTGGTGACACCCCAGCTGAGTGTCACCCAGGGGAGAAGGGGGAGCCACAGAGAGCAGACCTGGACGGGCCGCACCGTGGTCCTGAAGCTGTGGAGCCGAGGACCCTGAACTCTATGATAAATAGATAAATAGATAAATAGATAAACAGATAAATAAATAGATAAATAGATAAATAGATAAATAGATAGATAAATAAATAATAGATAAATAGATAAATAAATAATAAATAAATAAATAAATAAATAAATAAATGAAAGCTACGACCTTGTCACTGCCAGCAGTATTCTACACTGGTCCATCCACCATACATTTACAAACACCTTTTCTGATAAATAGGTACATATTAGCGACGTAACATATATCAGGCATATACAGCTTTAGAAAGTATTAACCGCTTTGGCTTTTTTCATATTTTCTTGTGCAATAAATTTTACATTAGAGCAATTTTGAAAACATATTCAAAATGCCTTACTATTGCCTAAAGATGAAAAATGAGTGTTATGTTTTCTGAATTTTTGAGTAAAGGGGATCAATACTTTTGCGAACTAGATTATTCTTCATTTTTATACTTTAACATACTTTTCTTAATTTTTGAATACAATAAATGCACGGACATTCGTCCATCCACATTAATCAGGCAAACACACACACACACACACACACACACACACACACACACACACACACACACACACTGAGTATTAGTGAAAGAGCTACTAGAAGGAGACAGAGAGACACAGAAGGGGGGAGGGAGAGAGAGAGAGAGAGAGAGAGAGAGAGGGGGAGAGAGAGAGATTACTTTCAGTTGAACCTGTTTTGTGGTTGCTTTGCAATTCTTTAACTAACTAGTTTACTACTTTAACTAAAAGTGGGTTGAAAACAATTGACTTTTGTGTGTGTGTGTGTGTGTATGTGTGTGTGTGTGTGTGTGTTTGTGTGAAAGGACATAGAGTAAGAAAGACAGAGAGACAGGACAGGCACGCAGACAGAAAGAGACACACACAGATGTAATGTGGACATTTCTGTGCTGAGAGGTTTACTATCTGTGTATTTGTTGCATCGTATGCACGCCCACAGGAGTGTGTATAGCTGTATGCGTGTGTGTGTGTGTTTGTGCGTGCGCATGTGTGTGTCTGTGTGTCTGTGGAAGCAGTGTGTGTGGGTGTGTGAGTGGGCTGTGAGGATAAGGGTCCCAGTTCACCAACAAAAGGCATTCAGTTGAACAGAGAGCACCAAGCATATGACCAGCCCTGAGGGTGTGTGTAATGTGTGTGTGTGTGTGTGTGTGTGTGTGTGTGTGTGTGCTGTTTCCAATCAACTTTTTCTACTTTTCAGCGCTACTTTCAAACTCCTGCGGCCTAAAAAGATACACACAAACACTGGTACTATGGTGTGGTAGAACAGTATAGACAGCCCATTGCCCTTGGCCTTGGTAAAATGTGACTTTTCCCTGAGAACCGTCACCAATTCTTTCCTGTCCACAAAAACCATGTTGATGATTTTGCTGATTCAATGAACCCAGATACAACCCATGCAGAATTAACCACGGTTTGGTTTTCTTTCAGAGGGTTATTGTATAGTGTGCATAAGAGCTCCGACTCAGCTGATCACAGTGCTGAATGAGACCCGGCTGACAGCCTTCCCCACTGATGCCATGTGACGCACACACAGAGAAGGTCTGGACGTCAGCGCGAAAAACCCTTTTTGTGTCCTCAATTCGATCAGTGGAACAATCTGAAAAACCTACAAATAAAAGTAGATGCAGGGGAGTAAAAACCACGCCAACTGTGCCTCTCCAAACTCGACGGCTCCAATCAAAGGCAGTGTGCCTCCGCAAGCCGCAGGGGTTGGGACTGAGGTTGAAAATGGATAATTCTGCTGCAAATTAATCTACTTTCCTTCCGTTTTCCTTCC
The DNA here is from genome assembly GCA_034670385.1 of Hoplostethus mediterraneus. NCBI lineage: Eukaryota > Metazoa > Chordata > Actinopteri > Trachichthyiformes > Trachichthyidae > Hoplostethus > Hoplostethus mediterraneus. The sequence continues at coordinate 6,812,629 of JAXDDW010000009.1, forward strand.
TTCTGCCTGTTGAATTATCTTCCACCGTGAGGCGCACATTTGTTTCTGTTCTGGTAAAACAGTGGATCCTAATTCGATTTAGCGGTATTACATATTTAGGAGCCGCTGCATGCCTGCTTGAGGAGATTTCAAGCTGCCTAGCGCCTTCAGATTAGCGGCATTATATTTACATTACAGAGACGTTAGATTTCCCTATATGACTCTTGGTGGCAGCGATAAAAGTCATCCCAGAATATATTCATGCCGCTATCCTGAAATCAATCGGTTGATTTCCATTTTTGGATGGGTACACCGCCAGTCCGATATTTATTCAGGTCAGGCCAACATCTTTTCCCACATGCTATGAATTAATTTGTAGTCGAAATGTGTGTATATATCTTGAGTGTGTGGTGTTTTTTCTCTCTCTCTCTCACACACACACACACACATACACCGTAATGGGATTTTACGTCAGTTCTGTGCTGGCTAATTGTTGTGTTTGGCCCCTTCTCAGAGTGTGTGCAGGCAGGTGGCAGGTTATGTTTTATTTTTCTGCAAATCTAAACAACATAAAGTGTTGGAGACAGGCAACTTCCCCGACTGAGCAGCTTGCAGGATTCAATAAAGCAAGATAGCTTTATTGCTTATTAGGATGGAGAAGGAGTAAGGGAGGGGAGAGGGATGGGGGAGGGAGAGAGAGAAACCCAGTAAGAGATGAAATTAGACAGCATTTGTTTGTGTGTGTGTGTGTGTGTGTGTGTGTGTGTGTGCACATTCCCCAAGTCTAAACCTTGCTCTAATCCTGGGCCATAATGGAGGCGCTTGGCCTTCCACAGCCAGAGGCGACGTCCACTTCACTCAGGGGTGGACGGGTGTGGGGGTGAGGTCAAAGGTCATCATCTGGATAGTTTTAACCATTTGGGAACGTCCCCTTTAGCACTGATTGAGGTCACGCAGTGTGGCCTCAAAACCTGTGACCCCTAATCCCCTCTGCGGTGGAGTTCGCCCGCATAGGCAAAAAAAGACTTCTGTCACAATGCAAACAATAAGAAGGAGAAACTCACATTGGAAACTTTTGGTGGATAAAGCTGTAACATGGCATTTGTGTTGGTTGGACTTGAATCTGATAAGACCAACTTTATTTCTGAAAGAATGTTGAGCAAACAATGGATGCACTTTGAAAAACAGTGAAACTTTCCACCCGACACTGAAAGGCTTCAGGCACGTTTCATATGTATTTAGTCTATACAGCAGCAACACAACACAATGCATCTGTGTGTGGACTATGCACATTCGCAACCTAACACCTCATTCAGGTTGCAGATACATAAATTATATGATTGGAGGATGAAATGCTTCAATTATTACCACAACAAATTTACAGAAAAAAGTTTGAAGCAAAAGATGATGGACCAGCACGGGACTGGATTCTCCTCCTGCACCAGCCAATAGTCGACCTGAGCTTTGGTGTCGCTTTATCCAATATACTTTTATGTGCTCCCACTGTGTTAATAGCATGAAGTTTATGGAGTGTGCTCTGTAATTAAATAATGCAGGATGACTTTGAGGGGAACGCAGTAGGTTTTTTTTTTCATGTGTCTTGCACCGCGGCCCTCTTGTGGCTCTAATGGGATACAGATGGTGGCCAGAGGTTGGCCGGCAGGCGGTCGGCACTGCAGACTGAGACCAGCGGGGAGTGTCCTGAAACTTGCTCACCATATTAGTGTGCCCCACATGCCACGCCTGGGGCCACTGAGTGTGTATGTGTGTGTGTATGTGTGTGTGTGTGAGTGAGAGAGAGAGCCAGAGACTGAGACATCTACCTTGTCAGATACCTGATGTGGAGAAAACAAAGAGGTGTTGGCGGGTTTAACATTCAACTCTGTATGGATCAGTGTTCTGTCTGTAATAAAACATAAAACAGACCGTGGCATGCTGAAGGTAATACAAGCAAGATATATGCTGGTTGATATGCTGTGTTTCATTAGTGACCTTTTCAATCTGTTTTGTTGAGTTTTATTGAAAAGTGAAAAACAGAGAAAAACATATTTTTAATATTTTTTTACTGAAGGCACCCCTAGTCTGCACTGGGCTCTCTCCAGTTTCATCCGACCCCCCTGGCCCCCGAGCGAGGCTAGACCATTAAAATATATTGCCACAGAAGCATCTGTTGGGTGGAAGGCATTAAATACAAACAACTCGACAGTAAAAGTGCCAATTTGTCCTGAATCCAGGCTGGCTAGCTACTGGGACGCAGACTGAGCTCCGGGTTAACACTCCCCAGTGTTAACCTGCTTCCCTAAGTTAGTTTGACGTTAGCCAGACCGTGAACACTTGGTTGGTTTCTGATAAATGGCACATAAGCACCATACAGTAAGTGTTGCCACAAGCTTGAAACAACATTTAAAATTCTGTTGACTAGTAGAGGCGGGTTAGTTTAATTAGCTGAAGTTGCAATGTGCACAGTTTCTTTATTCTCTCACTGTGAATTTCACTGTAATGACACATTTTAGGGCTAGAAAACTACTGATGCTGCTACAAACAGCAGTGCCAATTATCTATTGGCACTGCTCCATTACTATCTACTTTTTACTATCATCATTCCATGAAAAGCCCTTTTGTTAGACTGGTGCATGATGCATCAAAAGCTGTGGGAAATGATGAGACAGTCCAATGGGAAGCCGCTAACAGTAGCTTGAGGAAACCATACTGGTTTTATAAGACTTAATAAGACTGGTTTTATAAGACTTAGAGAAATGTGAAATGGAAAAAAGCTAATTTGGTGGTGGGAGTGGGACAGTGCTTAGTCTGGGACACAGTGGAAAAGGCTTTTGATGAATCGTACAAATCCTCCTCAGGATGCTCCAGAGGACTGATGGGATGTGGCATTTCAAAAGACCCCGGGGTCAGAGAGCCTTTGAACTTTGACCCCTGATCTGTGGCCCTCCACAAAGGCTGGAGACAAAGGGGGTGAATAATAGTTGCACTGCCTGTGCTTCACAGCATGAACAAGAAAGAAAGAAATACAAGAAATGTGACTTTTGGGGAGGAAAAAGCAGTTAGATATTAGTAGAAAGAGCTGACATGTTAGGAACCCACACCAGAACCAAGCTGTTAAGATGTGTTATCAGGCCACATCGATACCAAGCTCACACAAGGAAGGGAATGCATTGTTAATTGGTGTGTTGATGATGAAAACATATTACCTCAGGAAATAGTACACACATCGTGAAGAAGGAGAGGACTATTTGTACAAGCAGATCTCTTGAATAAAGAAAGCAGAGACAGTGGGAGTACAGGACAGCCAGAGAAAGCCTTTGAGAGTTGGCAGCCCTCCTGTTTGATTAGCCATTAGCCTCTGGTGATGGGAGTCGCAGTCAGAGTGCCACTCCCTTTGATTACAGCAGAGGAGAACCCTGGAAGAGAAAACACATTTCCCCAGCCAATACATATCACTTCAGGGGGCTGATTTGGCTTGTTGCTTTTTCCACCGTAATCAGACACGCTGTCATTGTGTGTGGAGGAAAAAACAAAACAATGAAATGTCATCTGGTGCAGAGTCGGAGGTTTTTTGGGGTGGCGGCGTTGAAACGTTTTAGAGTCCAAAGTGCTTTAAGAATGAGCCACGCCAACGAAACATGGAGGTTGAGGCTGAAATTCAGAGGTACGTTGGCGGAGTCGGAATTGAAGTTTGAATGTTGACAGCACAGACGAGGAAGAACACAACCCGCCACTGGTGATATTCACTGGGGGAAGGCAAACGTCATAAATCAACAGTCGAGCGTGCGAGAAAGAGGGAAGAAGGAAAGACAGGCTGGATGGGTCTTTAGGATCCGCCCCTCTCAGAGCGCCATGACAAGTAACATTTTTATGATGCCAATCACTTTGTGTTGACTTAATGAAGCATAATGGCTTGCTCTCAAATAGCAGCAACAGCAGCGCCAGCATAACTCCTTGCTACAGATCCAACAGCCATGTCTTCAACTGTGGAAGTAGCTCATGACTTTCAGTATAATACTGCAGGATGAGGCTTGAAGGGGAAACAGCCCTACTAACCAGAAGGCCCAGGTTCAAACCTCTGTGATAGCATGCAGCCGCCCCGCTGAAGTGTCCTTGAGCAAGACGCTGACTCCCCACCGGCTCCTGGGTCACTGGTGTGTAGCTCGCCCTGCACTCTGATCTCCCTGGAGGGGCTTGAGCCGAAAGACAACAGTTAAAAACAGTATTTCCACTTCAGGGAATCAATAAAGTATCACAAATAAAATGAAACACATTTGTGAAAGTGTGTTGCATTCTGTTGTTGTCTGCAGAACGCATTTGCTCATAAACCGTATTGACATTGAAAACATTTGAAGTAAATCTCGGGGCTCGTGATCCAATCTAAAATGGATTTGTGACACTTGTTACTCGAGAGGAGTCGATGACAGCCACGCACCAGATGCTGCGCCGCCGATCAGGCCCAGAACACAACAGCTGGCAGTTCATGCCCCCGCACTACTTTCTCCCCCAGCGCACCCCTAATTTCTTTTTTGGCTCTCCCCATGCTTTCATGCTTGACTTGAAGCTGTTTTTGTCCAGTGGCAGAAGAGCTCATCATGTGGGGAGTTTGGGCACGGGGTGATGATGGTGGTGGTGGTGGGGGCGCAGCGGTCGGATTGTGCTGGGGGAGTCTTTCTAGTATCTTTCTAGTACTGCTCCAACCTCCTTCAGAAGTGCAATCAACACTTGAGGAACATCCTCTTTTCATCTTGGAGCCTGCCAGCTGTAAAGTCTGTCAATAAACCATTGTGCCGGGCTCCCCTTCCCCCAAGCTCTACCCCCCTTCCACCTCCCCCTCTCCCAAATCATCCCTCCCTGCTCCTTGTTATGTAGGGATCTCCTCTTCCCCCTCTAGTCACCCCCCCCCCTGCTACACACAAACATCTCCCTCCCCCACACCTACTCCCCCCAATTCCCAAAAGCACATCTTCCATTTGTCTTCGTATCCAGATGCTGAACTTGCCCGGGACAGCTGGCATGGCTGCCGCGTGAGATAGCCTGGAAGTGAAATACCTCCCGACTGACCGTAATGAATTCATGCTATGGCAAATCAAATGGATGCCCAATCACGGCCCGAGCCGCTGTCCCATTCACCATCTCTAGTTTCCACCAATTCCCCGGTGTGTGTGTGAGTGTGTGACATGATAGCCCGAGGGCTACAATGATTCGGGGTGAGACCATTGACCAGCCGCTCATTTGTCCTCCTGGGGTGTCCCTCCTCCAACCGGGGCTCTAGCCGACCGGGCCGCGGGGCAAATCTCTAAATGCGCATTAGATAATGGCGGTGACACCGAAGTGTTTTTGTAATAAATACATAATTCTTTATTGTGATGAGTAATTGTGATTGGAGAGAGAGAGGCTGGGGGAGTGTGTAATTCAGTCACAGTCTCCACCGCTGTCTCTCACCACCCGACACCAACACACTCATATACACACACACACACACACACACACACACACACACACACACACACACACACACAAGGGAGGGAGGTCATGGAAAGGAAGAAAAATATGGGAAAACATCAACTACAAAGGGGGTGGGGATCGGGCCGAGCTAGACAGAGGAAGTGGCTGGGCGTTTTGTTGGCCTGCTTGTATTAGGGAGTGTTAGAGTCAAACTAGCTTGTAAAAATGCCAGAGTCTTAACAGGCAGCCGCAGGATGTGTGGCTATAAAAGCAACCCCCGCCCCCCCCCCCCCCCCCCCCCCCCCCCTCATGTCAAGGGAGGGCAGCCAGGTAACACACATGCAGAGTAATATACATACACACACACACACACGCACACTAATGCAGGGATACAGTGCATTAAAATTGGCAGGTGAATGTGCATGTATATGAGTTTATGCACACACACACACACACACACACACACACACACACACACACACACACACACACACACTATTGTATCAAACTTTCTAATCAGGCATTACTCCCTGCCTCCCCAGCAGCCCGGCCACGTGCTGAGTCCCCGTAGCATTGCGGCTAATTCCACCGCAGACAGCCGGGCCTGAGCAGTAAGCCGCTAATCTGCCGTTACTAGATGGTAGAAATTGATTAGTGTGCAGAAGACTCGCCCATAGTAATGAAGTTAGGGCTCCATCAGCTAATTATAAAGCATGTGACGTGTGTGTGTGTGTGGAGGGATGCATGTTTACACACACATGCACACGGCTGGGTGGATGTTGGCAAACACAATGCATGTACAGACATGTGTTGGCATATACATGCACACATGCACGTGCACAAACGCACGCACACGCACACGCACACGCACACGCACACGCACACGCACACGCACACACACACGCACACACACACACACGCACACACACACACACACACACACACAGGGGTTGAGAGACAAGGATAGGGGCAGTGCGGGACGTCTGCTATTTCTGTGATTGTCTGTTCATGTCTCTTCTGCGCCTCACTGTCTATCTCTCACCTCTGCCTGTCTCTCTCTCTCTCTCTCTCTCTGCCTCTCTCTCTCTCCTCTTCAGCATGGACCCTGGCTGTCCATCTCTGGTATTTTAAGCCAATCATCCAGCCGTTCCACACATCCTTAATGAGCTCACGGGGGACGTGACGACTGCGGTGACAAGCGGCCGCCGCTCCCAAAAAATCAGCATCCAGCTGCTAGCGTCTAATTGTCAAGTAAGTGGCAAATTGTTGTAATACGGCAGACAGTAGGGAATCCAGACTTTACACACACACACACACACACACACACACCGCAGACACTTTCTATTATTTTTTCCTCAACAGAAAGAAAATGCCCTTTATGTTCTCAATGTTTTTTTTTTCTTTGAAGTAAACTTTTTATTTTCCCTCATCTGATAAAGGCAACACTCAGATGCAGAGCATTTTATTACCATTACATGACAACGGCTGTCTCCAGGCTCAGCGGATTTTGGATAAGTGGGTCCCGATGTTGTTCTCCAAGGTTTGTAAATTTAGAACCAATTTATTTATGATTTAGCCGAGAACATATATCTGACATCAGGCTATTATATTGGTCTAGCTGCCCTGCTTCATTAAGCCCATGGTGTTTTTTTTTTTCTTCTTCTGCTGGATGCAGGGTATGAGTGTGCCGGTTGCCATAGCAACGCAATCATAATTTATCATAACCAAGTGGCTAATATGCCCATAAGCGCTCTGTGATCTTTGACCCCACACTCACTGGCTGAAACACTTAATATTCCCATTCCATTGTCTGCTAATTCCCCCCCTGTCTCTCTCTCACTCACCGGCTCTCCTTAAACGCATGTAATTGCCTAATTCAACATGCATTAGAAATGTAGTGTTTAAGTAATCATCTCAGATAAGATTGGGATAACATTTCAATTACCTTGTTGCTGCGTTATCTTTGCTGCAGTGTACATAACAATTAAATAATCAGCGCAGCTTGACAGCAACAGCTGCTATGTATACACAGAGCATAGTCAGGAGTCTCATTTTATAGGAGGCATTTTAACATGTTTTCTGTTCAATTAGGGGAAAAGTAACAGGAGCGCAGTTTGAGTTGTGCAAGCTGCCGATCAAATGCGTCAAGTGTGGAACGTGTGAAACGTGCGCCGTGCAGATGAAACAGGAGATTAAAACAACACAACCTTTGGCATCGCCGTCACTCTCGGGGTTAAGTTAGGTGGGAGTTGAAAGAAAAGCCGTCTATACATTCACAGGCAGGGCAGGTGTCACAAAACACTACAGTTATTTCCTGTCTTTCCTGTCTGGGTTTTTAAACCGTGAGCGCAGCAGCAAAATGACATTGAAACCCACGATCGCCACTTGAAGAACGTTGAGTATAAACCTGAATCATGCACTTGCAACTTCAGTTACTGTGATAACAACAAAACGAAGAGCTGATGAGGAATCTTCCCGACTATTGCATTTCATTTTTGACTCCAGGAGGTTAATGAGGATGAAATCGCACTGTTATAAAAGAAACGAGCGATTTTGATTTCAGTGCACAGATAGAAAATCCTCTATCGGGGTGCTCGTGTCAAAATTCAGCCCGGCTTGAAGTTCATGTATTCCCCCGGCAAAGTCAACGCAGATGACTTGCGGAAACGGCGGCAGATGTTTTCTGTTAAGCAGGGTTGCCCTCAAGTAAGCTAGGATTGCCACTTCCCCTCCCCTCCCTTCCCCCAGCTACACATGGCATTAAAAAAAGATGTGAGGACCGCTAGCTAATAACTTCCTGACAGCCTCTTGTGGCTGTCCAGGTGAATGGCCTTGTGTGTGAGCTCACGGTGCCCAGTGTGTAGCTGGAGCCAATCAGGTCTTCCCTCCCTCTCTTCTTTATCTACAGCCAGAGAAGCCAGCCATCTGGAGATGTTGATATCAGCTGTTATAGTGAAATGGCATTTTGATAAGGCCACAATTAACCCCTCACCCTTTACACACACACACACACACACACACAAAAACACACAATTAATGGCCTCCTTTGCTGAGCTTTGCACGTCCCTACTACCAAAAGTGAGAGAGAGATAGAGGGGGAGAGAGAGAGAGAGACGGACACAGATTTAACCGAGAGAAAGTGATGGAAAGATAAACTTCATGTTCGTGCCAGTGTGCTGCGACCTGCACATGTACCACAATGCTCTTGTTTGTGTGGCATGTGGGTAGCGAGAACTATGGCCGGATATCCACTTTTTTTTACTTCCAAACCTGTTTTTCACTACCTGACTCTCCTCACCGGAGATAGCGATCTGAAACTGTACGGTGCAGCTTCAAAGTAACATGCTCTCCTAACTAAATGGAAAAAAACGAGCTCCAAACCAACATTTCAAAACAGTAAAAGGTCAGATTCATCTGGTACAAAAAAAACGTGTAGAAAGTGGACGGAGAGAACTGCTGATCTGTTGCAGGAAGGTAGGAGGCCATGGCTAATATTAGTTCACGTTACAATCTCGCCGAGCTGATATGTCACCCCAAGTTAAGCCAACATTGTGTATTTTTCATCCTTTGAAGTGAAAATGCACAACGAAAAGATGGAGCACAAGTGTGTCGTAAGGGACTTGTGATGTTTCTAAAAAGTTCAGAGACGTTGGTCCAGCAAAGTGTTCATGACAGCACAACTGAAAAGAGACACAGACGGAGAGATACAACATGAGTCTGACCAACAGCTGACAGGCAGACAATGAATACTGGGGCTCATGAGGTCTTGCTTATAAACAGGACTTATGTGTGCTGTTCTACACACACACACACACACACACACGATTTTAATCCATTAATCTTTTCAGTACTTTTTAGTAAAATACTCTGATTTGCAAAAAAATATAAAAAATTCTAGGAAATCCAAAACAACAACAAGCAGCAAGTTTCTTTTTTTAGTAAATAAATTCACCAGAAATACATAATACATCATTAGCCTGTTACTAATTTGTTTACAGACAACAATGGATAATTTATGAGCAGGATCATTTAATTAACAAAACAGACAAATAGTGATTATCAAGGAAAAAAAAGAGATGAAAATATGGAAATGTTAGTTTTTCCCCCTCGCTGGGAATAATCCTTTGGGGTTTTTCTTCAGTAAGAATTCAAATGATTGGAAAACATTTGGGCTTATTGTGCAGTTATTTTTAGAGTGCGTGTCTCTTTGAAAATGCGTCTTTGTTTTATCGTTGCCATATGCAACGGATTCGAAGAAAACATCATACTTATTTTATTTCCTTCCTGAAGCTGAGAAGAAATAGAGAATACAATAGAGAATACATAACAGAGAAAGCGGGTGAGAAAATGCTGTTGCGCTATGATAGAGCTTCATAGTTTTGGCTACTTATAAATGTCAGGCACCAAAAACACTTGATACAGACACACAGCAGTTAATGGGTCCGACCACAGATATATTTAGCTCAGGGAAACCGCAAAGTCTTGTTTCTCAACCGTCTCTTCTTCTCTCGCAGCAGCAGCGTGGAAAGAAGTTGGCAGTTTGATCCATCTCACCCTCCTTTATCTCTCTCTGGCTGAACCGGGTTTGGGGCCTCTTCCTCTCCGGTCGTCTCTTTCCTTTCTCACTCATCCCCTTCTCTTGTTCTCTCGCCTCTAAAACACCTCCCTCACCTGACACCCTTTTGTCTTCCTCCGTTTCTCACACCTTTTGTTATTTCTTGTCTCGTAGTAGTAACTTGCTTTTCATGTCTCTCTCATCTGTTTTCTCTTATTTCCTTCTCTCCCCCCTCCCCCCTCCCCCCCAGGTCTCCCCCTCTCTCCTCCATCTCACCGGGCCTCGCCTCGCCGATATTCTTCTTTATCTTGCAGCTGCGTCTGAATTGAGCTGAACGCCTCCGGAGCAAAACAAAAAAACAAACAAAAAAACGACATAAACTACAATACTCGAGAGCCGTGGCCCCCGAGGGTTCATCGCAGACCAGTCGGAGAGAGAGAGAGAGAGAGAGAGAGAGAGAGAGAGAGAGAGGGCCTTAGCCTTGAAACCTATTGTTCTCAACCCTGTTTGAGGAAAAGAGCCTGGGGAGACGAGCGTGGCCTTGCCGCGTACGCCAGGCCGAGGCTGAAAGAACGCAGGTCTGAATAAAAGTACAACCTTTAAGAAGAGACGAATCAAGCGCGTTTGACCCGCGTGCCAACAGCGGTAGTTTCAAATGAATATCAGCGGTATATATATATATATATATATATATATATATCATATAACAGCGACCGCAGCTCCCAGCAGATAAATCTTTGAAAACATTTCTTCATTGCACACAGATGCAAAGACGTCTGCTTCCTCGGTGAAGCTGCAGTTTCATTGTCTGAGCGCAAATTGCCAATAACTCCACAACTCCTCAACACTTGTGATGATTTACAAAGAGGATGAGGGATTCAGAGAGGACACAGAGGTTGAGGGGGGGGGGTCGGGGGAGGGAATGCACATCCAGAGATCCCATGATTCGCTCGCAGACAAGCCATGTATAGCTCTTTTCAACGCCGGCACAATGAGCACTCTATCGAGGAGCTAACCAGCCATGTCAAGCCATCGCCCGTTTGATTAAAGGGCAAGAAAGAGGGGCTTTATCTGCTAATGATTGGGTGGGAGAACAAAACATATTCTGTTTTCGATTGGTATCGCCTGGGAGGACTTTTTTTGTGTGCAGATTTCTCAGTCACGCTGAAGAAGAAGAAAATGTCAATGTCTGATCCGCCGTACGGGTGGAAGGAGACGTGGCTCGGCGAAGGCAGAGGCAGAGGTCAGTGAGTCCAAGAAAAGTCAATATCAGATACGGACATGTATACAGGCATTCAGGCCTAGGAAAACATGCTACTACAGGCATAACACACACACACACACACACACACACTCAGCCCCATAAGCGTTGCAATACTAATATTTACACGACTACATTACATTTACACCCTCACTATTAATGATGCTGTCGCTGCAGATGAAGCCTGCTATCGCCCCTCCGAGAACACACCGCCAGGACAGAGCAGCTACAGCAACCACATTCCTCCTCCTGGGGCCTCGCTTCTAAAATCAACTCAAAAAATCAATTAAATCAACTATATGATCATTTCAAAGAAGATGATAAAACCAATGCGATTAATAACATCTATGACAAACATACATTTGTTTTAGATTCAGGCCCCCAGCTCTAGCAGAGTCACTCTTCATCTTTTGCCAGACTGAAATACCGTCTCTTCAGTCGACAGTCAACAGGCACCGACCTCCAGCAATGAAATGAAACAATAAACGTCTTTAATCGTAGATCCTGTAAAACAGACGACTCATATGTGATCATTTCTCCCCTATTGTCCTCCTGTTAGTGTCTCTGCCGTGACGTCAGCCGCTCCATTGTGTTTCTATGACAGTTGTGATACTGGTTTGACCCGCTGTTTGACTAGTGGCTGTGATAGTGGCTCCTCAGGTAAGGACGTGACACAAAATGGCTAGCATCACATCAGCCAGGCTGGGGGGGGGGGGTCACTGGATGGTGTCCTGGTAAGCTCTGAGTGTGAGTGAGCGCTCAAACCTGGCTGGAAATATTTAGGGTTTTAGGATTTCTGCCTGTAATAATGACTCACACACTCAATGACACACACACACACACACACACACACACACACACACACACACACACACACACACAAACAGAGGCTTGTAGCATCTGTTTGTTCCATCAGGGCCTACACTGCCTCTTCTCTCAGTGCACTCTGGGAAAATCCACCAGCTCTCAGGCCCATCTGTCTCATAGCAGTCATAACTCCATTGTCAGTGCCTCTGTGTGTGTGTGTGTGTGTGTGTGTGTGTGTGTCAGTATATCAGTATGAGGGGCGATGAAGGCCATAATTCCAAACTCTACACACACACACATTTATGTGTCAGTCAATCATAGAAAATCAACAGCATTGTCTAAATCGTTTCCCTCACTACTATAATATTTTATTATATCACATTATGGGATAAAACTCACAGGATACATCAAACAAAATGTGTGTAAGCGTGTGTGTGTGTGTGTGTGTGTGTGTGTGAACGCCACTGCCTATATCTCAGTCTAGCAACATTTTCCCTTAGTTTTATGTATCTGTGAGTAGCGTGTCGAGGGACTCCTAAAAACAAAGACAGTTTTCAAAGGGCCAGTAGGGCCGTTTGTCTATGATAGTCATAACAGATGTATAAACACTCCCTGGACTTCCCACTGAGCGCTAAATGTGTAGAAGTCCCACTAGTGTGTGAGCGATGATAGGATGTCTGTGGAACACACAAACTTTAGAGGGGAAGTGTTCGCTCGCAAGATTAGAAAATGGAGGCTGCGTTAGAACTGGATCGTCAGGAGGACTGGTGGTGTGTTTTTTCTCAAGAGTGTGCTGCTTTGTTTGGAAACGGCCCTGATCTGAATGCAAGCAGCCCTGACAAATTTGTCTGGAAAGGTTTTTAATTCCCGCAATGAAAAACATGTCAGGCAAGGGAGCGGTATTCCACCGGAGGACATCCATCCTCCAACTGTCAGGAGCTGAACTCGTCTGCTGACGCCTCAGGAACAGGTGTGCCATCACGGCGCTGTTACATGACAACGTGACCCAATGGAAACATTAGACAGGATTACAAGATGATACGGGACATGGTTCAAAAATCATGTAGTGTGTGTGTATATACTGTATCAATACATATATTGATCTAATGTCTAATAATCTCTAATCTGGATGTGGAAGTTTAGGCCTAACTCACTTCCTGTTGGACCTGAGAACATGTTGTTTCCATCTGTCTCAGTCCAAAGATGGTGAAGACAGACAAGATATCTCACTCTTGGATCCTGGGTCCGTAAAGCTTTATGTGTTTCCTCTTAATTTCTGGAAATGTTGGCAGAAGTCTTCTTTGTTTTTGTTTGTTACTGTGTACTTCAAACCTCTTGACAAAATGAGCAAGTTATGTTGTTCCTGTTGGGCTTAGCCATAATGCAGTAAATTGTTTGCTAACTGTTAAATTTCAATTGGAGGTTGAACTTAACTATTCAATAGTGGTGATGTTTTTGTTTTTCCATTTTATGACGTTATGAAGTTTTTCTAGTGAATAGTTCATCTAGTTTACTTCAGAAATCATCATTTCCTGTCACTTTCTCTTTCAGTGGTTGTTACTCTTGTACTCTTTTTTCTTTTGTCATTATATTAACTGAACTGTTAATATATGAACTAAACTGGAGAAAACTGTTAATGTTAAATAAAATGACACGGGGACAGAAAATGCATCACACAATACATTAGCGCAACATGCAGCCTCACGTGCAAAACATCAAAAAAACCTCAGCTGATCTGTTTTGGCATATTTATTGACTGTTATCGTGGAAAAAGGAGCTCACTTTTCTTCATGATATGGTTGAGTGGTTTCAGGGGGCCATTTGGTTCCATAGCCCCTGGTTAGTGGGTGTATCTTTTGAATGAAGCCACAGGGTGCTATATTTTACAAGCTGTGCCACTGGAGAAAGTTTTTGTGAGGAACAGAGCAGTCCATTTGCATTTGAAACAGTCTTGCCCTGCCCCTCTCCCTGCCTCCCCCCTCTGCCTCCCCCCCCTCCCCTGCCTCCGTGGCCTCGGGCTAATGCTCTCTTTCCGTTCGGACCGGGCTTGTGCACCTGTGGATCACACACACACACACACGCACATACAGAAACATACTGCATGCATGGTTATATTTGCAAGAACACACATTGGTGCACTTTTTCATTTCCCCCAATCAAACACACACACACACACCTACATATATAGAGACACCTTCAGACAGTCACAAACACACACACACACAAGCACACACACACACACTCCAGAGTCCAGCTGTGGTGCTGTAGTTGACTGCCTGGTTTAGCTAAGCTAGCAGTCCAGGGCTCTGTAGACCTAATGATGCGCGACTGGCCATCTGTGGGCCTCTGCCTCCCTGTAATGGGAAAGGCATGGAGGAGAGCAACTTCTTCCACTTTACTTCAGAGAGCCCTGCTAATGAGGGCCCACAAAATGGCTGCCAAATGTACCTCTCTTTGAGGAGTCCGCGTTTAGCCCGACAAGATGGGATAGAAGACGAGAGTGGGGGAATCTTTCCTGGAAAACCCGATGTGAAAGAGTAGACCGGATGAATCGAAGGTAATGGTAATCCTTTTTCAAACAACACGAGCGGTTTGAATGTCTCAACCGGCACGGTGCACAGACAGTGTTGGTGGGCAGGGGCTCAACAAAAAGGCACTCTAAAAGTGTTAAGGGGGGCTGGGGGGGATATTTCACTTTCATATTTACCCTGCCCTGTATTTTTTTTTTTACATGGTTTTTGTGCCCTTTTATCTCGACGGTGATAAATAAAACATTTATAGAAAAGTACACAAATTAACACCGTTTCAGAGGGATCTTTTTGAGTGACAAGGCAACGGGGGCGGGGCTTAACGTCCATTTTGGATCCTATCTGCTGCCTGGTTTCAACTCATGGGACCACACGAGATACTGGGGGCGTGACAGCTGCGTGATGCGCGGTGAAGACCGGCGCAGATCCACGTTTTCATAAAGTCGCAGGAATAATATGGCGCATAATAGCAGAGGAGCCTTTATTATCCTTGAAGAGCTGTTTAATGATAAGACAACAGCTGCTACACATTTTGATATTGTCTCCCTTTTGTTGGCGTGTCGACAGCACTAACTCCGGCGGAGTGAAAATAACAGGCCCCGTCCAAATCTACCGAGGCCATTAAAATACAAGCTCTCCTGTCCCTTCTGTCAAAATGAAGGCATTCATTTGAATGGAAGCGGTCTCGGTGTCAGGCGTTTGTAATTCGCTCGCTGACAGTAATGTAATTCAGCGGGGCACCTCGCTGTGCCAGTTGTCTCGGTGCCAGGCAGACTGGCACTTGGGGCACTTAACCATTTAGGGCATTGGCATGGCACCTGTACAAGGCCTCTCATCCATACATCTTGGCGTGCGCTGCCGCTCGGCGAAGCCAAAACACAGAAGCCGGCTTCCTCAAGATGGTGTTTCTGCTCCCGATCCATTTAAGGAGTGATTTTCTGAAGCTCTCGTTCTCAAAAGCAGAGAGAAAAAGCGCTGTCCTTGTGCTCTCTGTTGAATCCCCCGAAGCCCCTGAGTCGCTATTGTCCCGTCTATATTCTCTCTCCCTGTAGATTAAGATTCACACGGAAGTTAAAGGTCCTTTCGTTTGCAGTATTCAACTATTCTCTCTATTTCTATGTCTCCCTCCCACACATTTTTTAAACAGTCAACGGATAAAGGCCTGTCTTCCTTTATTCACCGCTGACTGTTTGAAATCAGTGGCTTTACAGTGCACACGTGGTGGAGGAGTTCATGTACGGTCATCTGCTTCTCATAAATGTTTGTCTCGTTCTTTTTTCCTCTTCCCTTTTTCCTCGCCGTCTTCCTTCATTCACCGCTGACTGTTGAAAATCAATGTCTTTACAGCGGGGCCGTTAGAGGAAGGCCTCCGCCAGATGTGGAATAATTTATCAGAGTCAATACAGCCGTTGATGTCAAGTCAAGGGAGGTCAATTGGTTTCCGTGTATGGCCTGATCATTGAGTCGTAGTCTCCGGGAACACGCCTGTATAAAACATGCAGCATGCACAGAAACACAGCCCGCACTATGCTAGGATAATGGCTGTGGGTTAGTGGGTTGTAGCGCAGAGCTGCACACACACACACACACACACACACACACACACACACACACACACACACACACACACACATCTACTTCATCTTTTCTCTGTCACTCCAGTGGCGGAACATAGTGTTTCAACATTTCAGCCGGTCGATATCCGAGTGCTCACACATTCTGCAGCAGCAGATCGGTCCCGGGTTTGATGAATGCCGTGGAGCCGAGAGAGCCCGTACACTACAGAGGGATCCCAGCCCCGAGGTGAAGTTGGGCCACCGTAGGGGGGGGGGGGGGGGGGGGGGGGGGGGGGGGAGGCCAGGAATCCGTTGATACTTTCCTAGAAGGCATTTCTCCTCTCAGCAGGAGCTGTCACCCCACAAACTGGGTTTTTTGAGTCTGTGAAACGTCCACCGACAAATGAACAGGACAGGAATTCATGGACCCTAAATATCCCCAGAGATTCCCGTTGACACATTCTTCTAAATACATGTAAATATAAATGAGAAATATTTATTATATTTTTCGAGAATGGCATCTGGGATTATTCTATGGAATGTGGAAATAAATCTTAAATAATAAATTAAGAGGTTTTTTATGAGGGTTTAGTTTCTATGATAGCATCTTGCATGTGCACAGAAAGCCAGGATACTGAATGTTTGTCTTTTAGCACCATATGTATCTGATGGTACTTTTATTTTGGAGATCAATCTGAAGTGAATTATATAATTTTTTCATCAGTTTATTTGTCTTATGCAACAGGATTTCAAAGTTCTTCAACATTTGTATTTACTGTATATTTTATCTGACATTTTTATCTAGAGAAACTTGTGCAACAGTAGAATAACCTTAAGTTCTCACATAATAGTTCTTTTTTTGTTTGAGAATATTCATGTATAGTATAAAAAATAAGCCAGGAAGAAAAGGTAGAAATGTTTGTCTATTCTTCAAGCTGCGTCTTTTATCAACATGACACATTTCGAGTTGATGAGCCAAGTCCGACTTTCCTTTTTGTGGTAACGTCTTGGAACACTAATCCAGAGAAGCTGGGAGTGTAATGGCACTATACTTTAAGCTGCCATCATTCAACAGGTCTTAATCTGTTGAGTCCTGCTCAATATCCCTCTGGGAGCGGACGCCTATTAGATTTCACTGATTTGAGCCCTCATAGTAACAGAAATACCAACCGGCCAGCTGGGATTTACAACAAAACACTCTCTCTTGCTAACACATTAGAGCTGAGAAGTCCTTTACAGTTCCAGACACATACACATGCATGCAAACACACATGCTTGTTCTGACACACACACACACACACACACACACACACAGTATATGCATGCGTACCAGCTCTCTGTGAACACACACGTCTACACACCCACGCAGCGAGGATCTGGTGACTGCATGGCTGGGTGGCTGCAGTGAGGTGATCGCTTTTGACTTGTGTGTTTTAGCGACTCAGAACCTAAACCGGAGGATTACGCCAGCCTCGATGATCTGGGCGCCGCGGCCTCGCCCAGTATATATATGAAGTGCAGAACTCTAGTAGCGGTCATGCATGGGAGGCCCGCGTTTCAGATCCAAATGAGGGTTTGCTGTGTATCGGCTTACACTTCCTGCCTCTGGCCCAGCGGTCATCCAACCCCCCCCAACCTAATCCCCCCCGACCTTAAAAGCCTCACCCACTCCCTTTAGGGAAGGTCAAAGGTCAGGAATCATTCAAGAGCAGCTTGTGTCTGCTGAGCATCTCTAAGACAAAAGAAGTTTGCTTTTTTTTTGTCAGTGTAGTTTTTGCCAATAGGCTAACATATTAAAACGTGACTGGAAAGCAAATAAAAACAATAAATCCATAAAAGCAAGTGGTGCATTGTTGCTTATGGGGGGAAATGTTTGGAGGTTCCCCTCCCCTGGATACTTCATTTGCATCTCTCCCCCATTGGTCTGTCACAAAGACCAATGAAACTGAATGGGGGCGTGTCAGCAGGACAATGCAGGCCAGAGTCCATTTATCTCCATACGTCAACAGGGCTGGTAGGGTAGGGGCTTTAAGCCAGGGACATTCTGGTCACTTTAAAAGGAGTCTGCTCCCCCAGACATGAGTTAATGGGCTACTGATGGACATTCAAAGGCAGGTGCTGTTTTTGTAGGCTGGAGCTTTGGACAAAAAAGCCCAGGCTGTTTGAAAATAAGAGTTCCTAACTTAAAGCTGTAGCACTTAAAAAGCACCGTGTAATTTGGGGACGGTTCAGTTGACAAATTACAATAAAAATCAACGATTCTTCTTGGTTTCTTAGATGTTCAAAAGACACCAGTTTGCTGCGTTGTAAATCAGTTGCGAGTCACGTCGAGAGATTTGTTGTCATCCTATCGGGGCAGGTCACAAAAAACTGTCAATACCAATATCAATAACAGTATACCGCTGTGTATCCGCAATGTGCCAGAATTCCCAATACGACTGCACTGATTGGACAAATGACTGATGGGCGGTGGCAGTAAATCCCCGGCATGCACACATCAGTCCATCATCACAGTCAATCGCACAGTTATGCAACGCAATAAAACTCAATCCAAGATGAAACAAGGAAACTGCCAACACAATTTGCTAACAAAGACCTGGGGAGACGAGCAGATACTGATTTACAACAGAGAGAACAATTAGTGTTGAAAAGGCTCCAATTAAAATGACTCCCTTTGATCGGCAGAGGGAACGGGGGGGTGGGGGAGGGTGGGGGGTGGGGGGCTCGCCGAGCACGCCATCTGCGATAGCACAGTCAGATCAATCTGAAATGAAATAATTATGGCAAATTAATGGGTGTAAAAGTCACAAATTGATACGCGGAGGACAATTTCATATGTTTAATTGGACGAGGGAGGAGGATGTGCACAAACAATACAAGTCTTTTTTAGAAGATGAAGGAGGAGGGGTTGAGAGAGAGACGGATACAGAGTTAAATTCAAACACGAGGCAAGAAAGAAAACAAAAAACGAAAAAATGTGAAAGATAGAAAGAAAGAAAAGAAAGAAAGAAAGAGAGAAGAAAGGATGCGAGGTTGGGTTGTGACATCTACATCACTCTCCTCCCTAGCACATGACGGCAGACACAATATTAAAGCACACAAATCCTGTCACTTCAATATTCCATAAAGGTGCGATAAATTCATCACGGGTTCAAGAGCGTCGGTAATGCTTTCCAATCGCTCCCAACGCGGCCGCCATCCAAACCAACAGCCGCAAATCAAATTTGGACCAAATAACTGTCACGCGCGTTAGATTAATGAACGCAATACGGAGTCCCCTTTTTTTTTTGACGTGAAGCGACGCGAGAGTTAACACCGGGGGGAAATGTGTATCTCCTATCTAGTTTTTGGAAAAACAAAAGAAAGAAAATACAGCGGCTGCCAAGGACTGTTATTGGACTGTATATTTCTGCTTCTCCGCTCACCTGAAAGCCGTGTGACAGTCCTGGTCCATATTCAAATGCAGACACTCGAGCATTCAGCGAGGAGGGGAGAAAGAGAATAACTGAATAGCTAATGCACCTGACAGCGGTGTTGACTTGTTTTGTTGCACGCCTGCAGACGGGGGGGGAAGAAACCGCACCAATATACGGACCGCTCTGCCAGGAGAAAGGGGGCGAAAAATCAAGCTCACGACGGGGAAAACATTTAATTGCATTGTTGCATTTAGTGTGTTTGTGTAATTCCTCATCAGTCTCAACATCCTCAATCCTTTTCCTCCTATTTCTGGAACTTTTCCGTCTTTTTCCTCCCCTTCCACCCCAAGACTGGAACACCTGCTGACTGAACAGGTGTGACGACCTTACCGGAGAGAGAGAGAGGAGGAAATAAAACCCAGGCGGAGGCCCCCTCTGAGGAAACCCAAACACCCTCGGTAACTGAGGTGTTAATTAAAAGAAAGAAGAAGAAGGGGGAGGAAAAAAAATAACGGAGGGGGAAGGATGCCTCTCTCTCGCTCTCTCCCTCTCTCTCCATCAAGTTCAGCCCGGCGTGGCAGACGGCTGGGCCGGGGACGGGAGGCCTCGCGCTAATTGTCATGCCCTTTCATTTTTTTGGGGAGAGGCACGTCAGGAAATCCTCGGCGGAGACTCGTCCGAGTGCGTTTGGTCCTCGGTACGTTCAAACACCATTAAGCCTGCTTCAATGCTTTCCCCTTGTCTCTCTCTCTCTCTCTCTGGATCTACGACCTTGGTAAACAATTGTGAAATTACTAATAATTTGAGGTACTTTTACTTTTTTAAATTATAGGAACACAATTCATGCATTAGTTTTACAACAACAGTTTTCATGGAAGCTCATCAGCTTTGTTATTTTGATAAATCACCTCTATCATTACCTACAATCCCCATTCCACGTATAATAATAGTTTCTCTGAGGACATTCAGATCATTTATTGTGCATTTGTTGAGCGTATAAAAAAAAACACAATTTGTTATTTTTGGTTTTTTTGGACATGAGGTTAGTGAGTAAATTGGGCATCAGACCAAGTGTGGGTGCGTTGGACAGTCATGTTTCCCCCGCTGACATCACTAACGCCAACTGAGAGAGAGAGAGAAACTTTAGGAGAGAGAGAGAGAGAGAGAGAGAGAGAGAGAGAGAGAGAGAGAGAGAGAGAGAGAGAGAGAGAGAGAGAGAGAGGCCACATCCTACCTTCCTCTGCCTCCCTCTCTCTCCCTCGCATGAACACACAAGACACACAAGCCCTCTATTAACGGAGCTCTAAATCATCAGCCATGTGGGAGAGTGGTGTGTGTGTGTGTGTGGGGATGTGGTGAACTGACTCACTCACACACACACACACACACACACACACACACACACACATGCTCATGCGGATGCGAGTACACATGTACACACACACGCACACACACACACAGGTAAGTGGGAACACAGAGATATGAGCTCGGATACACAGACCTACTTATACTGTCAAACACAAACACATACTCACACGCCGCGCACACACACACACACACACACACACACACACACACAGAATACATTAAAGTGTAGTTAAATTGTGGCTGGGATACTCTCTTGCCCCCCCCCTTCTCTGTCTGCCTCCTGTTTACTTTAAGCCCATGTTTTCCTTTGTGGCTTGTTTGAAGGGAGTGAGGTCTGCCGTCAGAGGCTCACTATCTCTCCCAGGAGCATGTCTGTGTTGTGGCCTGCCATTCATGTGTGTGTGTGTGTGTGTGTGTGTGTGTGTGTGTGTGTCTGCGGGTGTGTATGTGCTTTTGGGCAGAGTTAAACGTTACCTCAAACGATTTTCCAGCGTTTTGCAGTGTGTTAAGTTTACATTGTTTTGTTTACAACCACTTACACTTCGGAGACAAATCGGTGGACGAGGAGCATCGGGCATCCCGAGAGTCCCCTGGAAGGACGCCACGGCTCCGTCCTCTGGGCTCGACCCACAATGCAACATAGACCCACGCGGTTTTCCGAGCACAAGAAACAGATGCTGACATTTGGGGCGTTTCAGAGGGGTTTTCGGTCCCATTACACACCTAATGTCTGCAGCATTGTACCTGTACTAGGGCAGGCGCTTACAGTAAAGCCTCAGATGTTAGAGGAATGGGGGTGGGGGGTGTGTGGGAGGTGAGAGTGATGTCATTGTTGTGACGAGGTGGGCATCTCTCATCAGAGATGTTTCGCTGAGTTAGAGCCGTGACAGCCAGAAGTCATCCCACCACCAACCGCTGCACCCACACTTGGGACTCGCCTCCACGGTACTCACACTGTACTACACCTACTAGCTCCCTGACTAATACACAATAATACAACTTTATTAAGTCCACTAGCTCCTGCATAGCCAGTCGGTTAGTCTCTCTGCACACAGGTCGTTGAAAACCCCAGTAAATATGATCGTTTCGTGAAATCGGGACATCAATATCGTCCTGATATTACTTCATAACAGGGTTTTAATATACATTGATCATGAAAAACTGCTGTGAAATGTATGTTGCCACAGATCTACGGTACCTCACTTCCACTGGCCTCAGCTGCTAGTTTAGGGAAAAGCTACATAAGACAGGGCAGGTTGCCGGTTTGAACCTCCTTGGACTCGCTGGGAAAACGTGGGTGGGGGGAAGTGAATGAGTAATGTGCCTGTAACAAACCGCTGAGGTGCCCTTGGGCAAATCACTTTCCCCATCAGCTGCTTCTAATGTTGGCCACCGGAGCTGCTCCAGTGGCCGACGCTGGGAGACTGTGGTTGTACTGGGCAGCTCCCAGATGTGTTGAACTGGGTGAATGTAGAGCGGGAAGCAGGGAGCGCGCTCCGGCAACATTCCCTGGAAAAATGAAGGTTAAAAAAGGTCAGTTTTCTCTGTTTTTTTGGATATAGCTTGTGTGTGATTCTCCTGGGCACTGCCAGTTAGTGAGTGTGTGTGTGTGTGTGTGTGTGTGTGTGTGTGTGTGTGTGTGTCCTCCCATTTCGAAGCCTTTCAAGATAAACAGCATGTCTCGTTTGGGCTTTAGGAGTGCTCTAGCCATGCTGGAATAGAAACAGGTGTTATGTGTTGTCAATAATTACTGTGCATACCTCTTCCTCTCTTGACTGTGTGTGTGTGTGTGTGTGTGTGTGTGTGTGTGTGTGTGTGTGTGTGTGTGTGTGTGTGCGTGTGTGTGTGTGTGTGCATGTGTGTGGTCCCATATGGTTTTGATGGGCATCTGGACAGGTGACAACATGTCAAAAAAAACTTGCAAAGAATAAACAGGCCTGTCGAAGTCCCACACACGTTCCCTTTACAACGAAATGTCTCCCTTTCAACTGGTTTACCCTCTTACACAAGATTACTTTTCCAGTTGATTTTTTTGACAAATACGCCTCACCACAGAATAAACACCGCGCTGTGTTCTCCCCCCGCTCCGTCCCGTTTATCTGTTGTGTTTTATTTGGTTGTGCATTTCTGGGTCGTGAAAGAGAGATGGGGTTGTTGGAGGTGCCGGCCACCATGAAACACAAGCTTGTCAAGAAGTCGCCACACACTCGTAAAAAATGTCGTATATATAACACTTTTATGCGGTGTGTCGAAAAAACACCACTCTGTTTTTTTAATGGATTGAATAAAAGTATTATTTACAAGACCACAAGCGTGCAGTTGTTCATGTACCTGCAAGAAAAAATAGGTAATATGTTCAATAAAAATGTAATCTTGTCTAAAACATTACATTACATTACAGTCATTTAGCAGACGCTTTTATCCAAAGCAACTTACAATAAGTGTATTCAACATAGGCAGGCAAGAAACTACTAGTCACCAGAAATCATAAGTGCATTTCCTTCCTAAACAAGCAAATAAGAGCAGAACTAGTGTTAATGTAAGAGTGCAATAAGTTAGCAACCTACTTTATCTTAAACAAATGAGACAAATAAGAGAATCAAATAAACAAGAGCCAATAAACAAGAGCTCAGACACATAATTGACGAATTATAAAAATCTCAATACTTGTCACCAATATACTTACGTCTTACTGGTATACTTACATTACTTACAGAACTTGGTGCAGGTCAAGTCAGGGAATGTACTCACGAAACAAGTACCGCAGCCACAAGCAGGCCCTGAAGTACAGCGAGCTCTGAATTACAGTCCTTTCAATTGAGGGTTTGAACTTTTTTTTATGGTTTTGCATTGTACCTCGGTGTTGTAGCATCCTGTCTCGGTCCCTCCAAAACAAAGGCAACAAAGCTTTGTGAGTACAACCCCACCTCCGCCTTCCACGTGTAACAAATACTTCCCCAGCGGATTCTCCCCCGGTGAACACAATCAAACAAACAATGCAGCTTCTTTAACCGAAAACCAGAGTGCCTATTAGAGAGACGCAAACGACCTGATTGTTGATTGTGTTAGCATGTCTGAGTGCCTTGCTAAATTGCCCACAAGGGTTGAACGCTGGAGAGAAGAGAGAGAGAGAGAGAGAGAGAGAGAGAGAGAGAGGGAGGGGGGGAGGTGGTGGTGGCGGGGTAAAAGAAAAAAACAAACAAAAAAAACAAAACTCTTGACTTCTAGATGAGAGGGAACAAAATGAGTGCTCGTTTCGAGACACGGGAGCAGATTATCCAGGGTTCGGGGGGTTGGAGCGTGATTACAGAGCTATTGTTGTTGTTGGAATATATCATATCGCGGCGTCTCCTGCAGCCCCGGCTAAATAAATCTGTCTTAATCCCCTCGGTGAGCCCCGGCGGCTTCGCGAGCGCCTACTTAACCAGGCTAATTAAAACTCTTCCTTGTCTTGCTTTTCCTCCAAATTTACATGCCGGCTTCTGTCTGTGGGGTTGCAGGAGGCTTCGGCGGTGGGATGCGTCTTATGAAGTAACACTCCCCTGGTTCTCTCGCTCTCTCTCTCTCTCTCCCGCAACGCGCGCACACACACACACACACACACACACACGCAGAAAGAAAGAAAGAAAGAAAGAAAAACTTGCCAGGAACTGCGCAGGCATTGTCCTTGTGTGATCTAAATATGGAGCAACATTTCATTGATGACCCACTTTATCAGCCGCCACATGAGGAAGAGTGGGGAGAGTAATTTCACACACACACCACTCAGCTTTATCAGTTCAACAATTATTGTCACCCAGCTAATTATGAAAGGCAATTAGCACTGCTTACATGGTGGGGGGGGAGAGAGAGAGAGTGGGAGAGAGAGAGGGAGAGAGAGGGAGAGGGAGAGAGAAGCATGGCAATTTTTTTTTTTCCCCCAGCACAACATTTTCTAGATTTGCTGCTCAAAAAAAAAAAAGAATTGGATGCAGGGGGGGAAGCGTTGGGGTTTCCTGGGAAATAAAAGCGTCTTCATGTGGGATCGCTTGTCACTTAATCATCTGGATTTGTTCAAGGTGACATGGTGATGCACTCGGGAGCCCCGCAGTCCAAGTCCTCCTCTGGGGGGTGCAGGGGCTTAATGAATGGATGTGTCCTGGGGCAACCTGGCTGCAGGAACACGCAAAATTCAAATCCTTGCGGCGAGAAACATTTTGATATAGTATTGTGTAGCATAGGGTGGACAGTGAGAGGAAAGAGGATGACGTGGTCGAGGTTATGAACATTGTGAGCACATGGTATTCATCTTAGGACATTAAATGTGTGACAAAAGAAATAATAATAACAGGGTGATGCTTTATTAATCGCTGTGGGGACGCTCTCCCCTCCAGGGAGGTCGGAGCGGAGAGCCCGGCGCCCGGAGCTGGTAGGGATTTAGTGTCCTGGGCTCGAGGACCCTCAGGCAGGGTGGATGCTCGGCTGTCACGGGGACTTGAACCCAGATCCTCCGGTTGAGCGGGGGGGGGGTCTCCCTACTCACTAACCACCCTAACTCCCCAAAAGCATTTAGTGTGGTAATTTTAAAGACACGTGTGAAAAGCCTAAATGAATCTACAGTTCTCACGTGGCTGCTGTGGTAAATAGACTTGTTTACATCTTAAAAAGCTTGTTACTCGTGTTAATGACAGAGCTGCTTCATTTGATGGTGAACACAAGAGAGACACAGGAAGTACTTCCCTTTCTTCCTTTTGTTCTTTTATTCTTTCACCACCAGCGGAGCTCTTCGGACGGTGGACGGCGCACTCAGCGTTGTAAATGGATTCGGTTTGTAAGGGGACGCTGATGAAACCAAGCTTAAAAAAACGCGCCCACTGCCAGATCGGTTCTCAGATTCCCGGTTATTTACAGCCGCAGTGATGGCGCGCACATGTAGATGATAACTTGATCTGTGGGGGTATTAAATCTGAACAGACAGACAACAAATTTCCCCTCCGTGTCTATCTACGTTGAGGCGACGGTACTCGTTAATCGTTAAGAGTAAAATCCCCCCTCATCTCTCCGCAGAAGCCCAAAAAAAAAGTTGATGTATGTGGCGCTCTCCAAAAACGGTAGCCGACGGCCCTCCTGTTGTGAAAGACAAGCGCAGACTAAACATGACAATGCTGATTGATTGGGCTGAGGATCCTTAGCCCCCCCCCAATCGGCGCTACGTGTGCCCCGCCCCCCAAAACTGTTAAGATCCCCATAATGCACCACGATGCCTGGCCGGGGCAAAGCAGACAAAACACAGAGAGATTGCTTCACCAATACCCTTTGCCACCACCTGGTCTGGAAAGACGAGTAAAAGAAGAAGAAGAAAAAAAAGCTGGACAGGACGGAGGGAGAGTTGCTGGAGCGGCTGGTCTAATTGGAGCAATTGGAGATGGACACTCGACGCCATCAATCACGACAGCTCAGACGGGTGTTGGAGTCATTTCAACAAAGGAAGGGAGACAGCGAACGAGTTAGGCTAAACACCAGGCAATCAGGTGTACACTTGAGTGTGTGTGTGTGTGTGTGTGTGTGTGTGTGTGTGTGCACGTGAGAGAGAGAGAGAGAGTGAATGTGTGTGTAGATGTGTGGTGGTGGTGGGGGTTGAATTTGATGCCTAGCCAAAGTAAGATTTTCCCTGGGTGAAACCTGAGGCGTTTGAAACAGCAGGCTGCAGAGTTGGCAGGCCCTAGGTTGGAGGGGGGTGGGGGTGGGGGGGTGTGGGTGGAGGGGAGGTGGGGGGGGCCGGGGGTGGGAGAAAGAGGGGGCAGAGCAGCTTGTCATCTGTAATGGAGGAATGTGGGGCCGTCTCGCTGGGGCAGGGTATCCCCTTTCACGCTCTGGTAAAAAGAAAGAAGGGCAGGAGAGGGGAAGGGCTGGGTGGAGCTGGGCCTCTCTCTCTCTCTCTCTCTCTCTCTCTCAGAGGTTTGTGGGATGGACGTCGTGTTCCAGTGGCCTATTTTCAATTCCTAGAAACTCCAGGCAACCCGAGCCTACTCGCAGTAATACCACTGAACTACATTCGGACGACTACAATGAAAACCAAAGACGGACAGAAGGCAGAAAACTCCATAAAACCAGCCGACGTTGCTGCAAATCAAAGTGATTTAGTAAGGAAAAGAAAGCAATCAATCACATTAATTGAGTCAAATCTACTTGAATCCAGTTAGTCAAACCTACTGCTCCACATTACAGAACTTCTCAACATGCATGTGGAAAAAACTGTGGCCACGGTCTCACTAACATGGTGAGATTGTCAGCGGAGCCTGAAGAGGTAAAAGCCAGACGATTACTAGCTTCTCGAGTTACCAGAGATATAAAACACGTTCCCTATATTTTATTTGACTGTGTTTGACTGCGCAGTGACACAACCTGCTGTAACCGGTGGTGGAAACTTCAATATGTATGGTCTTTGCATAACCCTAACCCTAAAACACACACAGACACACACACACACACACACACACACACACTCTTCACAGCTGTTGCTACGGCACTGTGAAAGTGCGGCTAAAGATTTCGAGAAGAAGATGCTCCGCAGATGTGAGTCCATGTGTGTTTTCTGAACAGGGTGTAAGTATCGACGGAGAAGCACGAGGATCCAAATTTGGAACGCCATTAACAAGATCAATGCCTTCCTCTCTGAATACGGAGGCTTTTATGGTTATGAGTTGAGCGCTGGAAGTGGCGGTGTCAGGTTGAGTGCCGGGTTAGGGGCGGGGGGGGTGGGTTCCTCTGTGGTTCGTTTACCTCAGGGCTTCCTCCTGCGCTGGCAACTTGGCGCAGCTCTAGGTGTGTGTGTGTGTGTGTGTGTGTGTGTGTGTGTGTGTGTGTGTGTGTTCGTGTTAGATTCAAACTGGGATCCGTTGGTATGTCTTGCTCTTCCATATCTCCACACACACACACACTCCACTTTTTTGTTAATTACAGGAGCTCCTTTGCACAAAACCCTTGAAGAGCTCTCCAGCGTGGGGGGGGGGGGGGGGTCATGATGAAGTTTCCTCGTTAGCCTCGCAGAAAAAAAACGATGGGTGATGACATACTCAACCAATAAATTAGAAACATTTTTTGGCATTGTGCTTGAAAAAAAACAAAAACAACATTTGTCATCGAGGGCCCATTCAAGAGTGGCATTCTGTCTTCAGCACCTTTGGCCCTGGCATCTGCCGCCTACAACACTGGGAGACGGGGAGCGAACGGGCCTGAGTTGTATTTATTTTGGTGTAATCATTAGGATTAAGCTGGTGAAGAAACGCATTAATTCCTAATCCTTCTCGTGTCCCCTCTCCCTATCCCTTCTTCTCTCTTGTTACCCCCACCTCTTCCTTCCATCCTCTTTCTTCCCTCTCTCCCCCCATGCTTTACAGCACCGAACGCTTTTAATTTGTCAGGGAGGGTTGGGGGGGGGTTTCGGGGGAGTAGGGGGGGTGGTTAGAGGCACTCGTTCGGAGCAGCTTTGAGCCTTTGCCAAGCTCTCATTCGCATTGTGCAGCTTACAGCTGGGCTTGCCCTCCTTCTCTGCTCTCTCCCTCTTTCTCCACTCGGTCCCTCTCTTTTTTCTTTTCTCTCTTTTTGTGTGCAGCACTGTCTGTTTTTCTTGATGGTTTCTGCTAAGGGGGAGTTGGGGGGGGTGGGGGTGGGTGGGAGGAGAAGGGGGTCACTTGTCATGGGGCCAACTTTTGAGGTTTCCAGCCCCTTCTGCATGGACACACACACACACACACGCACATGCACACACACACACACACACACACACACACACACACACACACATGGAAAAGCCGTAAACACCATGGAGGCAAGACACAGAGGAGAAACAAGGGTTGGGGGAGTGGGTGAAGGAGGGAGAGAGAAGGGAGGGAGGGAGGGAGAGAGGGGGGCATCATGGCACACTCTTACAAGGCTAACCCCGCCACTCTCCTTTCACTCCAACTCTTTTTTTTTTTCTATCTCTGCCTCCTCTTTCTCTACTTGCCCCGTTCCCTCTCAAGGCCTTTAGTAAAGAATCCAATGTTGGGAGGACAAGAAAGAAACAGAAAGACAAAAAAAAATTAAAAAATAAAAAAGTCAGAAATAAATGAAGAAGGAGAGATAGACTGAGAAAGACGTGATCAGTGAATGAAATGGAGCGAGAGGAAGAATAAACGACGGTGGTGGTGATAGTAAGCAAGAGTGGCGCGGGAGAAAAGACAGAGAGAGAGAGAGAGAGAGAAGAGAGAGAGAGACAGATGAAATGAGAGATAAAGAGGGACAAAACGCGACAGGAAGGCAGCAGAGAAACTCCAATAAAGGCTGCGATCAGATAACAGCGTCTCTGAGGACTTCCAAATGTCCTTTTATCTTGGCAAGAAACGCTGATATTAAAAACCAGACAGAGATAGCGGCGCGCGGCGGCGTCATTTGCTGCCTCTGCGAAGTCGCGAGTTATTGCTGCAAATTGGATCAGAAAATAGTCATCGGGGCTCGCCTCCAACACACTTTGTGACTAAATCTCCCTCTTCCGACGTCTCATTGTGTTGGTGTGACACTGCATTGTAGCTACTGAAAAAGCCTCGGAGGGGAAGAGGAGTGACACATTATGCTGTGTAAAAAAAACAACCAAAAAAACCACACACTTAGTCAGAGCGCGCTGAACGCACTGACTCATCCCGTGGGCTTGTTTGCCCGTCAGGCTATCCCACCGTATCAGGTGCACGCTTGTCGGACGCCAGATGTCATCTTACAAAATTAACAAGGGCAAAGAAAAGTAGAGGCAAAGTTTTGTTTGTGCCTGATTCAACTGTTCTGCTACCCCCGCAGAAAACAAAAGGGGGTAACAGCTGATTCACTATCAACTGTGTAAATCCCCCTCATGCATCAGGCCTTTTTGAGATGAGTCTCTTTTTAAAGGGGTATTAGACATTTAAATGGGGCCACAGGAGGAGGGCTTTCACCAGAGCCCAAAGGTTTACCATATCAGTTCAAAGGGTCTCACTTTTAGAAATTGTTGGTTTACTGGAACAGAAATCAGTGGAACTCCCCAAAAGCCATGTCAGCACTGATTGTAACCGTAGTTGTAAATGTCATCCTACTGTAAGGGGACATTTACTTTATAATTGAGATTATTTATGTTCTGAATTACTTTTGGGAAGCAGGAGTTCATAAAGTTTTAAAGATACTGATGTAGGCCCACCGGTCATCAACCTCACTATGACTTACAACACTTGGTCTCAGTTATTCTGGAGAAATATCGAACTCTTCAGGAGATTAAAGTGCCCCTTGTTTGCGATCCTCAGCCCTCCTTTTCACCAAAGACAGTAATATATGTTTGAAAAAATCGTGCTCTGGGAAACAGGACGACTGGAGCTCTGTCATCCAAGCTAATCAAATCCTAAATTAAACACATTCAGACGCATCAGCCGGCGCCGTACGCAGGGGCGCAAAGTGCCGCTGCCGAAGCAAAAAGTCATATTCAATTTGAATAACAAATGAATCCTTTTAGTGGGAGTGCTGCAATTTTCCCCAACGTGTGTGGATAATGATCTGACTTCCAAAGGGATCAGATTGAATTTGGTAAAGGTTACATCACCATGACAACTTGAAGAGAAAACAGTTGGCGGATGGTGGTGGGGGGTGGGAGGGGCATGTTTTTGGCCCTACGGGAGAAACAGGTTCCTAGTCGCTAATGTCAAGAAATCACAAATGTACAGGCTTAATTGTTTATTAGCAAGCTGGTGCCCTCGCAGCGCCTGCTTGTACTGAAATCACACACTGAGGCAACAAATAAAGAGTGACAGAAATCAATCCAGCAGCGTGTATATGTGAAGTTAATGAATGTGTGAATACAGCTTATGCTTGTGTGTGTGTGTGTGTGTGTGTGTGTGTTGCTGCTGTAAATAAGCGTTAATATTCAGCTTGCCTGGTAAAATGAGGTTAAAAAGTAAGCACGCAAATGTACCACACTTACTCCCATAAATGATCCCAGTGTCGTCCTAGTAACGTATCTATCGCTGTAATGTGTAATAATATAATATAAAGTGCAATAATATAACGTGTAATAATATAGTATAATGTGTAATAATATAATAATATAATATAATGTGTAATAATACAATATAATGTATAATAATATAATGTGTAATAATATAATGTATAATAATATAATATAACGTGTAATAATATAATGTGTAATAATATCATATAATGTATAATAATATAATATAATGTGTAATAATATAATATAATGTGTAATAATATAATATAATGTGTAATAATATAATATAATATAATGTATTGAGGTGAGTAGTGCACCAATGGGACAACACAGAATTACTACATTTATCCTTTACCAAATTAGACTTTAGGTATGTGCTATATGTGAGACGTGCAGGAACGTTCAGGAAATCTTGTGCCACTGAGGCCTGTTCAGCAAGGTAACACACACACACACACACACACACACACACACACACACACACACACACACCCCAATGCGTAGAGGGAGGTAAGTAAAACAATGTGCTCACAACGTGCTCGGCGGTAACACACATATGGAGGTTTGGCTTGGCTCGGTTCAGTTTGGAGCTCCTCGGCTCTCTTCTTCCAGCCCCTTTAAACTCCTGGAGGAAGCATGACCGTGCCGTGACTCCTTCAGGCTTACACTTCGCTGTAATCGCCTGGGAAAACAGGAAATTGCGGTCTTGGAAAATGTAATGTTTATACTTAGGTCACATTAACACGCCGCCCCCTCCTCCCGCACGCTCGCCCCTCCTTTTCTTATATGATTGAAAGTGGACAGCAAGTGAGAAAAAAAAAAAGCTTATACCACTAATTGACACCTTTGTTCAATCAACGCCTGTGGAATTTTTATTAGACAAAAGAGGAAAAAGTGTACTACAGTTAAAGATGAAATGGTTCCTACGGCCCCGTTTTTACTATCACACTGCGGTGGTGGTAAAACTGATTTTAAGGTCAAGGTTAGGAAAAGACTTTGTACACTGCAGCTGCACCCAACAGCAGCAGCTAACTCAAGTGTTACAAAAAACCTCGAGCAAAATGAGGTTTTTTGAGTCACAGTGAAGACGGTGATACGGGGGTAAAGCTCCAGTGAGACTCAACATTTGTCAACGAAACTTACCCCCCCCCCGGTCCTCAACTCGACACTCATACGTTTCATCTTCTCAAGTTCGCTTCTAGGAGAGGCCTTAACCGCCATGGCCGGAGCTGGCAGACATCCAGTCATCTGCTCATCTGTTTCTCTTTCGCTCCACCCTGCACTCTTCACTTCAGCTTTCACCGTGAGCTACAAACAAGCACCAAATATTTTACTCTTTTCCTCCCTCTGTGTGTGCTTCACGTCTTTCTCTCTTTTTCCACGCTCACTCCTTTTCACACACACACACACACACACACACACACACACACACATAGACACACTTTCATCTCCTCACTCACGTCACAGCCCACATCTCCACCCACCTCCTAAGGCTACCTGTAACACTACCTGCACAACTTCCTGCTCTCAGCCATCAATCAAACCACTCCCTTTCTGTCCAGAGCTTTCACACCGGCCTCAAACCCTTACTCCCCATTTCATGGATCATAGACCAGCTGCATGCTTCCACTGTGCGTGTGTATGGTGTATGTGTATTTGTGTGAATGATGCCATACATGCCAACACAGACAGATAGATAGAAAGAGAGAAGAGAGAGAGAGAGAGAGAGAGAGAGAGAGAGAAATGTAAGCTGATCTCTGAATGTCTTGAGTGCCTCGCTTCAGTTCCGTTCCCCTTGAAGGGATGTGAATGGCAGACAGGTGGACACACCTGGAGCCCTGCGGCGCCACGTGCACACACACACACACACACACACACACACACACACACACACACACACACACACACACACACACACACACACACACACACACACACACACACACACACACACACACACACACACACACACACACACACACACTCCAAGCCAAAGCCTGCACTAATGCCTCTCTTAAAGCCCTGGAGTTAAGCGGCAAGCCTCTTTTGCGTCTCCTTTACATGGCTGTGAAGTGTTGACAGTTGCACATTATAGAGACAAATTGAGGCCCTGGGTTTGGTGCGTCTCCAGACGTCCTAGATGGATGTTACAAAACACTCAGTGGATAATCTAGATGGAATCTAAGACTCTTTGGAGATCCGTGCGTGGTCTTGGCTCGAAGCTCACTGGAATGAAAAATGAGGAAATTGCTCTGAAAAACTCCAAATGTTTTTACTGTTTTATAGGTGCTACAGAAAATACTGAAAACGATACGGGACCTAGAATGAGAGCCAGCAGAAGAAAAGGAGAGGGTTTGAGGAAAAGAGAAAGAGAGAGATCAAAGAAAATCAGAGAAAATCGGAGGCGCGAGGGTGCAGGAGGCTGTTAAACAGGCAAAAATTGGAGAAGCAAACAGACAGTTGAAGACCAGCACTCAATAATCCAGTCACAACAAATGTACAGAATGTTGAGTCCAATTTAAGTTGTTCATTCAGTTGTTATTGTAACATCAAGACTATTTTGACGTAGGAAATGGATTTTCTACAACATATTTGCCACGGCCGCATGCATCGAGCCCCTGGGAGGAGCTGAACTGAAGGATGCCCTGGGTGCATGGTGGTCCAGGTTGTCCCCTCACATTTACATATAAATGCAGAGCAATCTTTAGTGGTGGCAGCGAGGGAGGGAGGGGGGGCAGACGGGGCAGACGGGGCAGACGGGGCAGACGGGGCAGACGGGGGTTAAGTGCTTGGCATTGAGTTGGTTTACCCAGCAAGCCTTGATTTAGTCTGTGGTAGAGGGCAAAGCTATCATTAGGAACTCACCAGGCTCACCACCGCTGTACACTGTCAGTAGTCCGGTGGAGTGGAGAGCAGCTCGGATGATGAAAGTTCAAGGCGAGATCTTCCCACCGCAGTCAGGACTGCAGAATCACCTCCGCCCTCATGTTGCTGTCGGGTGAAAAGGCATCTGTTCAGGGTACAGTCAGGCTACAGTCAGGGTACAGCCAGGGTACAGTCAGGGTACAGCCAGGCTACAGCCAGGGTACAGCCAGGCTACAGCCAGGCTACAGCCAGGGTACAGCCAGGCTACAGTCAGGGTACAGTCAGGCTACAGTCAGGCTACAGTCAGGCTACAATCAGGGTACAGTCAGGCTACAGTCAGACTACAGTCAGGGTACAGTCAGGCTACAGTCAGGGTACAACCAGGCTACAGTCAGGCTACAGTCAGGGTACAGTCAGGGTACAGCCAGGGTACTGTCAGGGTACAGCCAGGGTACAGTCAGGGTACAGTCAGGGTACAGTCAGGGTACAGTCAGGGTACAGTCAGGCTACAGCCAGGGTACAGCCAGGGTACAGTCAGGCTACAGTCAGGGTACAGTCAGAATACAGCCAGGGTACAGCCAGGGTACAGTCAGGATACAGTCAGGCTACAGTCAGGCTACAGTCAGAATACAGTCAGGGTACAGCCAGGGTACTGTCAGGGTACAGCCAGGGTACAGTCAGGCTACAGCCAGGGTACAGCCAGGGTACAGTCAGAATACAGCCAGGGTACTGTCAGGGTACAGCCAGGGTACAGTCAGGGTACAGTCAGAGTACAGTCAGGGTACAGTCAGGGTACTGTCAGGCTACAGCCAGGGTACAGTCAGGGTACAGTCAGGGTACAGTCAGGCTACAGTCAGGGTACAGTCAGGGTACTGTCAGGCTACAGCCAGGGTACAGTCAGGGTACAGTCAGGGTACAGCCAGGGTACAGTCAGGGTACAGTCAGGGTACAGTCAGGCTACAGTTCCCAGCCCTTCGCTCCCGCCAGGGTTATTATCATTTTATGATTTAGAGATTTTTTCAATTTTGTGTAATTTCAAACTGAATATTTTTCTATTTAGTTTTTAGTTGACATTTGTTTTGTAGTTTGTTTCTCAGAAATTGTCATGTTTTAGTTTTTAGTGTAGCATTTAGTGTTTCAACAGTCATGCAAGTAGTGCCTTTTTAATGTACAAACTATTTACATAGGCTTGGTATGTATCAATGTACTGATAATGTAGGATTTGCTAGTATTTAGTTGAGCCATTCTTTACCAGAGGATTGTATCTCCAGTTCATTCTCAGTGTGGCAATGATCAAAAACCAAAACAAAACTCAGATATTTTCAGTTTCAGTTTCACCTCTCTCAAATCACAACACTAATCGTCTCTCTGTTTTCTAATCCAATTCTAGAAGATTCTCCACAACAAAAGGTCACACAATCATCTTAGTACTATACAGTGCTATATTTACCCAGGGTCATCAAGAGGATTTTATTTTATTTATTTATTTTTCTCACTTCCCTATATTAACACCACCGGTTGCTGAAGTGCCTTGCTTATGTAAACCTTAAAGAAAGGCTTTGGGTTGCAGTCAGCAGCACCCCCACCCACATGCAAAGACAAGAAGAAACAAACATGATAGAACAGATGGTGTACTATAATACTCATTTGGAGCTTGAACTTAAAACAGCCGTGGACTCTATAATTGACACTGTCTTGTTCCTTTCAATATTAGTCAATCCATTTATAGCACCGCCGTCTATAGTGGCAGCACATGTAATTAGCAGTGTGTGTGTGTGTGTGTGTGTGTGTGTGTGTATGTGTGTGTGTATACTGGAGGAAATGGAAGAGAAGTGGTGAGCTGTTTCCTGCCCCTTAGCACCTCTCTGCCTTTGTCTTGTATTTTAAGAGGGGTTCAACCTCATTGTCGACAATAAACACTACAGAGGGGACTTACCATGGCCCACCCTTGACACACACACACACACACACACACACACACACACAGAGAACCACAAATGGCGTAATTTGAATTTAAATAGAAGTGTACAGTATTGTGTGGCGGTAAGTAAAGTGCATCATCCATTGGTGAGGACATCCTTAGTTCCCCTTTAAATAACCCTTTGCTCTGCCTCTCTCTCTCTTTCTGGCTTTGTTGGGAGATGACAGCACAACAATGGGGAAATTATCACAATCCTCACTCACAGTTAATTGTGTGTGTTTTTTTTTTTATTTCGCTCACTTTATGTCAGCTTGTATGAAAATAATTAACCTGGCTTGGGAGAATTAAACATTAGGCTCTTTAGAAACAGACGAGGGGTTTTGGAGATGAGGCTCTGCTCATGCCAATAAAGAGAAAGCACTGGAGTATTTCGCAGTGCAAACCTATGGATGTTGCTGTAACTCCTCAAAGATTAACAAAGTTATATTCTTTAACATCAAATGACGCCTCGAGACAAAGAACCATGTATAGGAATCGTTTTGTTTTTGCACACCCGGCGGCGTACTTGCCGTTCAAGGGCGACTGTTCTACATCACCAGAAAGCACACAGCTGTCTTTAACTACAAATACAAAGAACGCTCCCCCCCAAAAAAAACCAAAACAGATTCATATGGTTCTCTGAAAGAATCATAGCAGCGATCATCATGCAACGGACACGTAGCCAGGATCAATCCTTTAACACCATATACTTCAGAGTCCGGTTATTTGTTCAAAAGGCGCGCAACACGTGTAGAGATGTGTAACGCTACTCCGCTCCATCCTAGGCCGACGCTCTGTGGCTGAAATAACGTCACGGGCAGGAAAAAGCTGTTGCGTTATCTTGTCAAAGCACGGGGACTGCGCAACAATGGAGACACGTCGCTTCTGCCAGAGGAAACTTTTTATAAATTGGGGAGTTGATGACATATATTTGATGACCGGCAACGGTTTGAACTATGAGCCTTGACACTTCAAAGGGATCGGGTTTCCTCACAAGTTTATTTCCAGTTCCCTTCCGCAATGAGTTTTTAGTGGTCCAGGCTTGGCTGAGGGAGAAAGGGAAGGAGAGGGTGATTTCACACACAGGGATGGACAGATGTATGCACGCTTGCTCATGCACGTGCGTGAGCGTACACACACACACACAGAGCTTAGACAAAGTGCCTGCACTTCAAACAAATGGGACTTCATCAATGTACATCAGTAATGGTTTCAGGCTGCCCCTACAGCCCTAATCATTTCCAGAGAGCGAGAGAAAGAGCGAGAGAGAGAGAGAGAGAGAGACAAGGAGAGAGACAGAAAGAGAGAGACGGAGAGAGAGAGACAGAGAGAGAGAGAGAGAGAGAGAGAGAGAGAGAGAGAGAGAATGGCTTTAGTTAAGGCCTCAGTTTCTACAGTATTTCTTGGGCTTCAGCTACTGCAGCTCAGTTGAATCAAACTGGGCTGAGCTTTCAATAAGTTGTCATAAGACAAATATAATCTTGGGATGAATTCCAGTGGGCTTGTAGGGACAAGTGAAGGGCACTACGAAGGGAGGATTAAGGATCCTCACCAAGCTGCTGAAACTGTCATTCAGCGCAGATACGTCCACTTGCTTAAGCTCTACATGATTCACAACGCAAACACTGTGTTCAAACCACCAAGAACTATTCCCTCGGCATGGTTAGCGGGTCATTTCTACCTATTGAGCGTGCAGGGCACAGACATAATCCTCAGTAATTGGAAATGAAAGTCGGGTCAGTCGAGGAAACGAAAGATCGGCCGTAGGTGACGGTCAAAAGCCTGCGACGGGACGCGTTGTTGAAAACAGCAGGCTCTGTGTTCGCCTCGTAGAGTGTGCCATTTTATCTGAAGCCAAGATGTCCGCTCCTTTATGTCCAAAACAAACACGGTGTTTGCTGTTCCTGGGGAAGTTAATGTAGTGTGAACACCCAGTGCAGAATTACTGTATTTAGAATCAAATGAGGCTGAAAATGGCCAGGTGCTGCAGGCACACAGAAGTCAGCAGCCGGGTCAACGTAGGCCACAACAAACAACGTGATGATGCCTGTGCACCTGTAGGAACTCTCACGCGATGAAATACAGTGCGTCTTATTTTGAAGGCACAAACGGGGGAGTGCGACGCTCACCTTTTAGCATGTTTTATTTACTCAGACAGTTGGACAGCAGAGAGGGAGACAGACGATAGCGCTGGCAGGATTGGATCGTAGAGCAGCAGGGGAACCCGTGTGGCTCCAGAGGCACTGGGTTTAACCACTCAAGTACCTGAGCACAAAAAAACCCGTGTTCTGCACGCTGTCGACGTTCACAAAATTAGAGGATGATTTGTTGAATTCTGCTGCCCAACTGGAAAAAAAGGTGAATGAAAACCCGACGCGGCACAAAATGAGATATTTTATAGGCAACGAGGATAAATGAATGGGTTGTTTTTCTGACACAAGTGGACAGATTTGAGAGAGAGAGAGAGACCATGTGTGGTGACAGTTGGTCCCATCATGTGACGCCCCCTTGGCAGACCAGTGGGATCTGGGCGTGCTGGTTGGCTGGCTGTCACTGCTAGGTCACGGCTGATTGGACAGTGGTCAACGGCACGGCCACACCACTCTCTGGGTAAGATAATCTCTGGGTAGCAGGTCCAGAACAGGACTCTGTGTGTGTGTGTGTGTGTGTGTGTGTGTGTGTGTGCGTGCGTGTGTGTGTGTGTGTGTGTGTGATGGGCGTAGGACACCACCCTATATTATACACACCCCTACCCTCACAAAAACAGTGTCCTGTCATTTCATGGGTGTAGCTGAATATCCTCTATCTCTCTTCTCCCTTAACAGACACACACATGCACACGCACGTGCACGCATGCACACACACACACTCCCTCCATCGATTACATTCATTCTCTAACCACCCCTAACATTAAGCTAGCCCCTTGAAGAAGTAAGTACAAAATCATCTCCAAAGGTCTCCAAAAAACGTTAAACTGCGCACACACACACACACACACACACACACACACACACAGCGGTGGCAAAACAAATTCCTGCGGGGAATAATCTGTAACATACTTTTCCCTGTGATCACTTCGGTCATTTTCACAGTGACCTTACACCACAAACATCTGACAGACGACGCACTTCCACCATATAATACTAATGCAGTTTACGCGCCATTACCGGCCCTGACATTCTCGTGGTATTACAACTGACACGCAGTTTGCGGTTTACGGCTTCATCGGCTTCAACAGTCAAAACACAGAACAGCTCCTGACAGAAAATTATTACCTACCTCGGGACGTGGAAACGAAATCTGCAACCAGCGAGAAGCGAATGATTTAGAACAGAGGGAGAATTCACAGCAGGCCCATGACATCAGCCATCTTGGCAGACAAGTTACAAGTGATTGTCATCAAATGATAGTCACAGCCAATGAGCTCTGTGTAAGGTGATGTACGTTTTGTGGTGGGAAATGCAGAAACTATCACGTCATGATGTGGTACCTCCAATCTCCTCTCGTTCTCCAAAGTCTCTTTTTGATTGCTCTAAATTTCGTCTACCTCTCGACTTTTAAGATGCGAAACAGGAAACCGGATTAAAGTCGAGCTATGTAATCGAGTCAGTCCCAGTTAAATTGCAGTTAAGTGTATTTTAACTGAATCACGTCAATTACTTTTCTCCAAATCAAATAAAAACCAATTCATTTGTGCCGACGTGCAGCACCTTCATCTGAAATATTAGGTTTTGGCCCAGAATCAACAACAAACAAACACATACATACTCTCACACAGCAGCCAGTCCATTCAAAGCTGAATATCCAATTGAACTTTTTGAAGAGCAAGCAAGAAAAAAGTTGCTCATTTTAGCAAATGTACACACAGACACAGACAGAGTGAAAGATATGGCCATGCCGATGAAGGCACACAAAATGAAACAATACACTTTTCAGGAATTGGGAATTAATGGTTAACTGGTGATTCTGTCTTCTATCCAATCTGTATTTTGTTGTCAATGCACAGTGTCACTTGTTGTCACTTGTTGTGCTTCTGGTTGATTGTTAGTCCAGGGATCAAACAGGGGGAAATGGCAGCTCACAGCCAAAGAAAAAAGTCAAAATTGGTGGCAAATTATATGATAATCACATGAAATAACTGAGATAGGATTCAAGAGCTGGTCATTTGGGAGCTGCTCTGTATTGTGCCTGAAATAGAGAGGCAGTTTCAGCGTGATAAATACATCTCGGTTATAAAGGTCTGTCTGACGCAAGCTCCGATCCCTCCGCCACAGTCTGGTCCAATACAGTGAAAGCTACTTTTGTCTTGGTCACATGGTGAGAGCGTAACGCTGAGGCCTCACTCGCTCTGTAAGTGCGCTGTTAGCCGTGGTGTATGACACGCCCGTCTGTGGGCAGAGGACACAATGTTGAGTTGAGTCAACGAAATGAAATTACACACACATACAACAGTGTGGGGCCATTAATAGGTTGTAACGTAAAGTGAGGCAGTCTTCCTCCTTCCTCCCCCCCCCCCCCCCCCCCCCCTCCCCCTCCCCCCATCCATTAGATAGGAACTGCTGCTTGTCAGACACTCCCCGACATGCTAAGTATGGCTGCTTATCTGGCTCGCTAGTGAAATTAGCCAGGATGTTCCAATGATGTGGTCAGGCGGGGGCCGAGTGCTGGCTCGAGAGAGAGAGAGAGAGAGAGAGAGAGAGAGAGAGAGAGAGAGAGAGAGAGAGAGAGAGAGAGACAGAAGCTTATTTCCTGAGAGAAATATTGATCTGATCATCTCTCCCTCCTCTCCTTTCTTCAGACGATCCTCGGAGAAAGAGATTGAGTGGCGGAGTCAGGAGGGTGGATCAAGGTAGAGAAGGAGAGGGAAGGAGACGGAGACGGAGATAGATAAGGGGGCGACGGCGCCACAGCTGTCTCTCCTCTGCCGGGCCCGTGATGCTCTGCTCCCCGGCAACGGCGAAGGGGAGCAGATTAATAATATATCTATGTTATCCCTCAAGTGCTGCGGCTCCCGAACACTCACGAGCAAGCAAACCGCAAGTGCACAAGCTGCAGCAGTGAAGCACTTCAGTCAGCAAAGCCCTCGAAAAAAAGAAAAAAAAGGCTGCGTCTGTCCATTTGAAATCCACACCCCTTTGCGCTCAAGTTTATTGCTAGCGAGCTATTATCTTCACGGGGGGGGAAAAAGAAAAGCCACAACTGATAAAACCTCACCGAAGTACATCTTAATTGATGCTTTCACATCCATCCTGCCGTATCCCCGCGGTACGGAGCCGGTGTGATCTACAAGCTCGTCGGGAGGAAAGCAGCCGACCCAGCAGGCCGTCTTGTCGTCTGCTGAGACCGAACAAACCAAATATCCTGGGGTCAGCTGACTGGTCACGTGACCTAGCCCCGCTTCCTCCCCACTGTCCTATTGATCCATGTGGGGATAACATGTAGTCCTACACTGGCAGCCATGTATCTAACCTGCAGTAGTACTGTATACAGTGGCAGCCATTGCAGGAAACCCTCTTCACTACCCCGCATTAGTACCAGTTAGTGAGCGCCAATGCAGAAGTACAGCCACTCTGCAGCCACGAGTGTAGGTGTAGGGGAGAGATCGGTCCCCCTCGGTATTGGGAAGTGGGTGAAGTGACGCCCACGTCTTCCAGTTGGCGCATCCCTCGTCGGTGCTGCCAAACGTTTCCTCCTGGCGGGGGAGTCGAGCAACACGGTGTGGATAAGGCGACGACTACGACTGAAGCAGATGAGTGCATTTGAAGTTTACTGATGAGGAAGGACTTCAAATTCAAAATCAAAGTTGTGTACTTACAGGTGTAACATGCACACATCAAGCCCTTTTCAAACCTCCTTCAAAACAGACTGGAATAGCACTTTACCCGAAGGCCTCGACTTTAGGGTCAGGATGAACAGACCCTACAGAGGAGAAGCATTTCCTTTCTGCTGCACCTTTTGCGGCAGGGCCGTCCCCCGTGGGCCCGTGTGCCCCCCCGACCGCCATCGGCGTGCATGCTGCTAACCTGTAAACAATTCATGAGCGCACCTCTCCATATTTCATGGGGACGGAAATGGATGTTTCATGTCGGGAGTGAGGTTGAGTGGAAGGGAGAGCGACAAATTGAGACGAGATTGAGCGCGGGAGCGATGACAAAAGACAGAAGAGGGGAAAAACAGAAGTAAAGAAAAGGAAGAAGGGGCGAGAGAGGAAGAGGGAGAGAGAGATAAAGAGAGAGA
The DNA here is from genome assembly GCA_034670385.1 of Hoplostethus mediterraneus. Classification (NCBI taxonomy): domain Eukaryota; kingdom Metazoa; phylum Chordata; class Actinopteri; order Trachichthyiformes; family Trachichthyidae; genus Hoplostethus; species Hoplostethus mediterraneus. The sequence goes on from JAXDDW010000009.1 coordinate 6,854,594, forward strand.
GAGAGAGTTGTGCAATCTGTGGCATGGATTCCCTCGCAGCTCACCTCAGACTGTCTCCCCAGTTAACTTCCACTCCACCCCTCCACCCCTCCTCCCTCGTCCCCCCCCCCCACACACAGTATGTAGAGCCTCTCGGTGGCAATGGACTCAGCGACACTGACGGGAACAACAACTGAGAGGGAAGAGAGGAAGAAAGAGAGAGAGAGGGAGGAGGGGGGGAGACAGAGACAGAGAGGGAGAGAGAGCCACACAATCACTTGGTTGAGCTAATGAATGTACGGCGGCGGCAGGCGGCGGCTCCTCCACAGGGAGCTGCCCTCATAACCGGCAGGGCCTGGCTGGGCGTAGTAATTGAAAGTAATGATAATTAATATCATCGGCGTCATCACCATTGGTTATTACAGGGAGGATGTTTACGGCGTCCTCTGAAAGGCAGGGAGACGGCGCCCGTTTGTTCAAAAGAAGGGAATCCCATTAACCTTTTAGCTATCCTAATCTTGTTTGATATCTGGGAGCAGGAATGTGGGAAGCGTTTAGCGGCTGGGTTGTTATTATTAATAAAGATTTTTTTTTTTTTTTTTTTTTTAAACAACATTAATTCACATTCTGGTGCTTTTCCCCTCCGTCGACGCCGAGAATTGATGTTAAATCTGGATAAATTGGGTTTGATGTCTTGGATAACAAGTTGGGATTAACACACTACGCGGGGACGCCTTGCATCAGCGGGACGTGCATTTTCAAAGGATAATATATAGGCTTTAACATCCGACGGCAGCCGCATTTGAGAGGCAAATGATGGCAGTCAAATAAGGGGAGATAAGCAGCGGGCCGTAGCCGGGAGCCAAAGCAGGTCCTCGAGTTATGGCGGCTTCTGGTTGGGAGACGTTGTCATGGATGCCACAGTAGAAACCTCGTGCAGCTTAAGTAAATTAATTTCAGTGACTGTTTTTTTCCCCCGTTTGCGTGAGTCGGATGCTAATATATTACGTATTATCATCAAGGGAAATAGAAAGGGAGATTAATTACATTATGATTTCAATGGAATCTGATTTGGGCCCCCGAAACACAGGCACATGCTCCAACTGCAAAAAAGGGGAGCACAATGTCCCGCGAAGCCACTTTGCAATCTTAAACAATCACGGCTGAGTGAATGGAGAGAGGTGCTGCCGTGAGTGAAGGAGGTACCGTGGAGAGGACGGCAATTGGCGAGCTCGAGTCCAACAAATAAAAACACCTTTCTCCCTCATGTGCCCCTCTTTGAAAGAAAAAAAAAAAAGAAAAGAAAAAACCCTAGAGTTATTCAGTTAGTTCAAGTACAATTACCGCGCTTTTCAATTGCAAATCAGACCGGTCCCTCGAATCCGAATAGACAATCAAGCCGGGGTCCGCTTCCAAAAAAACCACAAGCCTCGCATTAAGCCGACTGCGGCCTATTAGGGGACGGGACATATGTAGCTAAATTACACCGTGCACCCCGGGGACCTCCCGCTGTGACTCACCTTCTTTTTTTTTTTATCATGCAAACAGCGCTGGGCCTGATAAGGTGTGTGTGTGTGTGTGTGTGTGTGCAAATGAATGGTTTTTCTTCTTCTGCGGGGAGGAGGTTATCAAACGCTCTCCGAATCATCAACGCTCTTACTTTGGTAACGCCGGAGGATTAGTGGAATTGTTTTTGTTTTTTTATGATAACAGCGACCTTTTTGGCTGAAAGGTGGTGAAAAAATAGTTGCTTATCCCGACTTTGTGTTGAGTTCGGTCTGGTCACTGAGACAGATAGTGGCCGCTGATGTTCAGGCCGTTTCCTTTGGCAGTTGTTTCTATAAGACGGTTGATTTGTTTGGCTTCTCTCTCTCTCTCTCTCACGTTGAACCACCTCCAGCGGGGTTATTGATGCGAGGGCCCTCTCTCTGAGTAATTAGATATTGATGTGTAACGGTTTTCCATAATTGCGGCGACGGAGGGGGAAACCCGCTTTATCTAAACTCAACATTACGGGCAGCCCGTCTATCATTTATACTTTTACACTTCTCCTTTTTCATCTTTTTTCTCTCTCTCTCTGTGTGTCACCTCGATTTAACGTTCTCCATTTTCTACATCTTCTTCCCTAAAACAAACCTTCTCTCTCTCTCTCTCTCGCTCGCTCACACCATTCTCCCTCTTCTCCCCCCCCCCCCCCCCCCCTCTCTCTCTCTCTCAGTCAGACCACCCAGACAGTCATCCCTGTGCACTCCAGTATACTCCAGCTGTTCCCCTGCTGTGGCTTGCATTTGTGTTACTTTGTTTCCGCATGGCTAAGGTCGGAGCCCCACCCCAGCCTCCTCCTCCTCCTCCTCCTCCTCCTCCCCCCCCCATCTCTTTCTCACTTCCCATCTCCTTTTTCCTCTCTCTCTCCTCATGCCCCTCAAAGAATCGGGAGAGAGATGGCTTTTGTGTCCAGTGCAGGTGTCCCGGGCGGGTGAAAAGGGGCTCCGGGACCACGGCTGGCTACCGTCGGGGGGGCCGGGGGGGGAGGTTATTCAGCCTGAGATCCCCCACCTGTGGCAGGTCTTGACCCACATGAGTCAGCCAGTCACTCCTGAGCTATACAACCTTTGTGGCCGAGCGCTACGGCTCTCTGTGTGGCTGTATACACACACAAGGGAGCTGGGCGCCGCCGCAAAACGCCGCTCGTTCCTCGTGAGTGATTCACGCTCAGCCACTCATCCACGCCGGACTCCGGTCCAGACTGGTTTGGAGGTGAGAATGGAGAACAAGATTGTTGAATGATTGTGGAACTGAAAGGGGGAAACTGGACTTGCAGTGGAATGGATGAGCAATGCAGATGGTAAGCGATCGTTAACGAGGACCGCCTGGTGAAGCGGTTACGTTTAAAAACAGGGAAATGTTCAAAAACTTGAATTATGGCAGCAGAAGTATGAAAAGAAAATTCTAGAAAAAACAATATTGAAAGGGCTACATACAGGAAATGAGTTTAGCTGCTTGTTTTTCTTCCTTTTCTTCATTAGACACTTAAAACATTTCAATATTGACTTTCTATACGGCTCCTTGGCATGACTGTAGTAACACTGCTGGTCACAACAAGCTGCCAACTTTCCATTTTAGAGTCATTGAAGGACAAATACATGAAACCTTTCCCTCCAATGAAAAGAAAAAACAGCCAGCTGGGATTTCAAAAACGTCAAAGACTGCGTTTCAATGACCTCATCACCTCTGAGGCCGTTCAAGTGTGAAGCACCAACAATTTGAACATCTATTTTTTGGCTAGGTTAGCGGCTCAGACGTGGCCCGGGATCAGGGTTGCCAGGTGAGCTGGTGGAGATCTGCCTCATTACTGAAACACAACAACAGCCTCGGGGGCAGAAGCGAGGGGAAGTCGTCCCTCGGCTCTGATCTGGAGACAGTTTTGCATTTAGCTTCCAGATGGGTCACCTTTGGGGCGCAGCGGAGGGCCTGCTGATCCTCGTCATGTGCCCTCAGGACAACTCGGAGCCCTAGGGTGGGGGTGGGTGGGTATTCCTCTTGTTGATCAACCGCAGCTAAAGGAAGCAAGATAACCGGTGTGCAGGGATGTGAAGGGGAGCAAAGACAACAGCAGTGATGACCGCCAAAGGTTTTTTTTCGTTTTTTTTTTTGGATCTTGCAGTCATCGTTCTGTCCTCGTCCTCGTTTTGCACAACACTTTTGCTTAACGTCTGACAAACCCGGTGTGATTTCTACGCTCCTGTTTTGTTTCGGCAGGGGATTTCTCATGCTCAAGGTGTCCAATTATCCACGGTAGTAGACTGGGGACTCTCGACTCCCTTCAGAAAGGGAGGTGTTTGCGTTTGCGTGTCTTGGGGGGGGGGGGAGGGGAGGAGGTCGAAAAATAAATTGTGTTTGTGATCTCAACTAGTCCCTGCATAGTGGAAAGAGAGAGGGGTGGGGGGGTGGGTGGGGGGGGGGGGGGGGGAGGAGGGGGAGTGGCTGGGGAGAAGGTTAACCTCACTTTAATGAGAGTAGTTATAGGATTCAAATTTCAATGGAGTAATTTAAAGCCACCGTGACCCCCACCCTCCCTAGCACCATCAGCACCGGGGCACATTTAAAACATCATTTTTTCTCTCTCTCTCTCTCTCTCTCTCTCTCTCTCTCTCTCTCGCGCTTCCTCTCTCTTTTGTGTGTAGTATTCAATATCCCCTGCGCTCGTATTACTTAGGGTTTTTACAGCCGGCGTGAAAAGGAGAGAATTGTACAAGCCACTGTTTTACTGCGTCCTCATCCGCCCGCCTGTTGCTGTCCCGCGGTATCATGCTCGGTGAGTTAATTCCACCCTCCCACCCCTGTCTCTCTCTCTCTCTCTCTCTCTCTCTCTCTCTCTCTCTCTCTCTCTCTCTCTCTCTCTCTCTCTCTCTCTCTCTCTCTCTCTCTCTCTCTCTCTCTCTCTCTCTCTCTCTCTCTCTCTCTCTCTCTCTCTCTCTCTCTCTCTCTCTCTCTCTCTCTCTCTCTCTCGCCGAACAATAAACATCCTTTTATGAACCCTGTAGATGATAAGTAGAGAATAATAAAAAAAAAGAGCAGGGCTTTGGCTTACACTGTTCTGTCTGTAAATGTCAATACATGCAAGCAGCAAATTGCTCCTTTTTCTATCCTGTTGCATCCTGACGCTTCACGGGGGAACATTTTAACTTGTCGGGATGCTTTGAAGCTGTTCAAGTGATTTGGGCGTGCTCAATGGAAATAAACTGCTTTGATTCTACATCTGAATGACATATTTTTTATTTTATATGGTTGACTGAGTTCAGAGGAAGTGAGCTGAGGTGAAAACTCGCTGTTAAACCAAAACCCTTCTTCTGAAAAAGGGGAGACAAAAATTCCTCCCTTTTAATTACATGCACTCCAAACAAAAGGTGACATGGCTCAGTACATCTCGCTCTTTATTTCAATCTGTGTCTGCTTTTGTTTTTGAGCAGATGTGATTACAATAGCTTGTTTTCTTTTGAAGGAAACTCCTTTGGGTTTATTTCCACAGCGTGCGATATTTAAACATTCAATCTTTCAACATTAATTTGGGATTCTTGCCCCCCCCGAGGCTGCCCAGTGAATCAAATGCCCCCACCCAACATCACACACACACACACACACACACACACACACTCTGACTCCCCCTCTTCTTGGCTATCGGACATCAATCTAGCCAGCACCGTCTGCTAAGCCTCACTGGGCAATTAACCACATTGAGAGTGAAAGCTCTAATCAATCCCTGGCCTTCTCCATCACACACACACACACACACACACACACACACACACACACACACACACACACACACACACACACAGACGCACACACACACACTCCTAGCCCATTGGTATAGGGCTTGAGGGCTGCCTCGGTCATCTCTACCAGCCCAAGCCGTGCTCTTGAAACCCCCGTGCCCCTTCAAACACACACACACACACACACACACACACACACACACACACACACACACACACACACACACACACACACTGGTCAGGGTGTTTTACCAGGCCTGGTCACCATCACAGCTCTGCAATTAGTCGTACAGCTCCGTTATGAAGCCGAAACGGTTTCATAACGGTATGAAACGGTTCACGTAACATTGTAATCTACTGTGAGTCGCCCGCATCCTCCGAGCACATCATGTTCATGTTATTTAATACACCGGAGATGGTCATCAGTGACACATTCACAAGGACACGCTGTGTTGTACTGGACCTCACCTCTAGTGGACAGAGATCACGTTGAATAAGACCCTGAACCCCGTGCAAAGACGATCCCTCTCCCCTCACGTCTACACTTCACGGCGCATGGTGGTAAAAGAGTGAGACAGACGCAAGCTGGTGGGATTTTCTCCATCTTCAGGGAAAACAACGGTCCTGCTGTAGCTAAATGGGAAGATCATGAAGCTAAAACTGTCAGAGTTAGGAGTCTCATTCCCTTTGAGGCTCCTAAAAATGTATGTATTCACGACACTGTAATGCACTTTGGATAAAAGCCTTCGCCAAATGGCATACATTAAAAGACATTAAAGCTCTGTAATGTAAAAAAACCCCCAAAAAACAACGAAGATATGAAAAGATTAGCAAGATGATGATACGTCATATCAGAGGGAAAGAATAGATCTTGTTCCTCGTTCTTGTTCTGGTTTATCCAGTTTTCGCAGATCCACAGGGGGAAATAAAGCTAAAAATGTCTCTGGGAAGGTCCTGTGTCTCTGCTGCCTGTACATAGCAGGCTAAATGTGAACTGTGGGGAAATTCATGGATCCCTCCACAGCCTGTCTCATTGATTCATGCGGGCCTAAATGTCAGCACCAGCGGGGCAGAAGACCCCGCCAAACCCCCCGAGAGCGGCGGGGTGATGAGGGCTAAAGGCGGCATATTCACAGCCTCGTCTCAAAATAGCCCGCTTGACTCCGCCGCTGTCAAAGGACAAGTCGTCATTGATTAGAGTGCTAAAGGAATAAAAGAATAATAAGTGTCAGTCCGGAGATAAAGGTGCTGTAAGGCTTTTCCAAATTGTTGGTAGTTTGACCAAGTTTCCACACAGGTTAGCGTGAGCAGTGACTCTTGTTTATGGCACTTGTGTTAATCTTGTAACTCAGTAGATGTCAATATGAACTGCATTTATTTAAACCATACACCATTAATCCCTCACACTCTCGCCTCCTTCCATATTGTACCATTTCTGAAATCCTACTGAAATCCTTTAATCCCGGCGTAGTCCGTCTATATATGGGATGCAACGCGACCTAATGGGGGACTACATAAATATCATGTCATCCACAAGCCTCACTTAGAATTATTGACCCGTCCGCTATTGATTTGGTGTCTTTGTTCATGCATTCATGGGTAAGTTCAGTGCTTTGATCATTTGGAGCGTTATGCCAAATCTACATCAAACGCAGCGGAGGAATCGATAGCTCTTCCCTCGTTACACGGATGATAATGAAATCAGCATGATTGCTCGGATGCTGGTGATTATAGTCCAGCTCTGTGGAGTTTGGGCAAAGGCTGAATGTGCTTCCGATACCATCATGACATTTCTTACTTCTACTTCAGCAAAGAATGGGTAGTGCATGGGTAGGAGACAGCACAGAGGGAAGACGTATGTACATCCCTCAAACATTCACTTCATTTGTTTGAAATAGGCTGTAGTGAGTTGGTGATCTGAGTCACATTGATTGGGAAAATACATAATGACCATACTGATCTACATATTTCCCCATATGATGAAATTGTGCAGTACTGTGCAAAAGTCTGTAAAGCAAACATTTCTCTGTAACATTTAATTTTTGGGAAAATGAATGTTTGGAAATCTCAGATTTGCTCTTTTCTACTGACACACTAATGTAGAAAACATCTAAGACGTTTGCACAGTACTGTAGGTTTCTGGGCCGTGTCTGAGCTCAAAATTGCAATTTCTGGCTTTGAATCTTTGGCACAGCAGCCTGGCCAAGAATCTACCTTTAGTCCAGCACATCTCAATATAGTGCCAACGCGAGATTCAAAGACAGATTCTACCAGTTTACATGCATGAAGACATCTCCCCTCAGTTAGAGCTCTCTTCAAAGCCAGATGTGGAAAACCACATTTTCTTTAGTGTAGATCCAGGCCTGGAGTCAGGGGGACTACTGTGCCTGCTTCTCTTAACACACACACACACACACACACACACACACACACACACTACACAACCAACGAGGTTCACACAGAACAACCCTCCCACTCAATATATTAGAATCATGACACAGCGTGCCCACTGTCAGTGAGGGGGACGAGGACACCCAGTCAGCTACCAGTCATAGCACAGTGGATTACTCAGCAGTGAGCAATTAGCACTGAAGAAACGTGCATGGGAATGCATACACACTCACTCTCACACACACACACACACACACACACACACACACACACACACACACACACACACACACACACACACACACACACACACACACACACACACACACACACACACTTGCTCAAAGATTTTGGAGGAACTTCTGAAACTGTGTGCGTGTTAAGTGGTGGGATGAGCTGAACAACGTCAAGCCGGGAGACGGTCATGTCCAGGCAAACACGTCACGGTCAATACGGCCCACAACATGCACACAGTCATTCTCCTTCTTATTGGATATTACTCAGTACATGCTGTCTGGACCACGAGATTAGTTTACATGTCATATCATTAGACAGAAAATCTCCTATATGGCTAATACGTTGAAGCAGACGAAAGAGAGGGGAATTAGTAGTTGTATTGGAATGATAGATAGCCCATGTATGATTAATAATGAAAAGAAGGTGAGATAGTTGTTCAATTTAAAGGGAGAGAAGAAGATTGGAGGTGTGTGACTGTTGCAGCTGTACTGGGAATGCTTACCTTTAGACCTAAGAGATAAAAATATATAGTCACACATGTGGATGACAACATATTATACGTTCATTTTAGAGCTGTGGTTCCCAAAGTGGGGCCCGGCACCTCCAGGGGCTCTTAACGGGCTTCCAGACGGTCCCCATCAGAATAACGAATAGTTTAATTTCATTATTAATTCATTCACTAGACGATGAGCCCAATGAGAGGATGTATAAGAATTATTATTATGATCATAGGCTTGGGAACCCCTGATTTTAGAAATGTCCTCTTCCTTGAAAATGGTTTATTTGGGTTTCAAAGCTGTGCTTGTTCTTTGAGCTACAGTAATCCTATAATAAAATGCAGACCCGATACTATACAAATATCACAGATACACTATAATTCTTTATATGAATATCATAGTGATACTGTAGAGGATGAAAAAAACATAAATACAATAAGGCCATGATACATTGACCATTAAGTAGCACAGACACAATATGAGTCACTACAGGAATATTACAGGGATGTTATAGTGATACCGTAGGAGATAACACAACATAAAATAACACGAAGCACTATAAACTCACCATTGAATGCCACAGGCACGCGCTTCAGTCCCTATAGGACTCGTATAAGAGCACTATAGGGATATTGTAGTGGGTTCTGGTCAGGGCTGGCTCAATGTGGTTTTGAAGTTGCCGCTGAATGGCTGAAGGCCGTGATAGGCTGAAGCCGGGGAAGAAAGGAGCTGCTCTCTCTCAGTATAGCAGTGCTGCTGGAGACCTCTCTCGTCGTCGGCGAGCTCCAGCCAAAAAAACAAAACAAAACCGTGACATCTGACGTTTTATTTTAATTTTATTTATTCGCTTCTCATCTAACCTTCACCTCAAACAAGATGTGACTTGTTGCTTTCACGTAAGGTATATTCATGCATTTGGAAAGAGCCGGGAGTGAGTGCGCAGAGAAGAGAAGCCGAGCTGTTCTGGCGAATGGAAGTTATTGTTGTGAATTTGTTTTGACTATGTTATGCCCAAGTGAGTTGGGGTTCAGTCCATCTCTGCTCGTCGTCGACCCTTAAATTTGGGATTTATATCCAGATATTCGAGGGAAACGCCGAAGGAGGATTCTGCGAAGCCAGCAAGCTTTTCCTACAGAGCCGGGGATTTAAATCGTCATTTGGTGGTGCTTCGGGAGAGGCGAGAGTCAAAGAAAGAAATTCATGTGGCCATTCTCTTTATAGCCAAACATTTTTGGGGATTGCATAATGAGCAAAGAAAGACCTAAGAGGAATATCATTCAAAAGAAATACGTAAGTACAAACACATCTTTGCTCAATTGCTGCATAAATGCATTCGCTCTATTCAAGTTTGCTTTCGCCTGTTTTCATGAAAATGCATAAACTTTCATCTCGGACTGTGAAGGTTACCATTACGCAGCTTGCGTACTATTTGGGTCAAATAGCCATTTAAAGATGCTTGAGTTTTCCCGACGTGTTAACAATTACATGTTTTAATTTAAAGAGACAGCAATGTTTATTCAATGTCTGTGTCGCAGCGTTTCTTCGACATCAGACATGTTTCGGGTATTTGAACATCGGGTGCTTTGGGGGATTGCTTTGCGCATTTTGAATCGTCTTAACGCGTGATGTGGGGGTGCATATCGTGACTTGGCTATGTGATAAAGCAATAAAACGTTAGAAATTAAACGACTTGGCTAATTGTTTGCAGAAAAGGGCTTTGTTTGCTCCCCATAGCTTCCTATTCAGTGCCGTGAAGACAAGCCTGTCGGCCATGGCTCAGCTATTTCGGCTTCCATTTCGTCCCATGCTGAGCGATATATCGTAGCCTTAAACTGTGTCATTTCGCCAAAATATAATACCGGAAAGCCTTCTTGTGCTGGAAACATCGCGTTGGATTTGTATTTGAGATTTCGGCGTGTGTTTTGGACGTTGTGTGTGTTTGCTGTAGGGGCTGGGAAGACCGACATGTTTCGCGGACTGTTGTGGCTCTTTAATTTTCTCCATAAAGAGTGAGGGAGAGCAGGAGGGAAGGGGGGGGTCATGCAATTCAACATATCCGTTCAATTTCCAGCACTTGAAACGTGGTGGGGACACTGTTGGGCTCGTTGTCTCGTGGCTGCTCTCGATATTGGTCCTACCGGGGATATCAAGTCAATGCGTGTCCCGGTAATGTGCAGGTCTCCGTGTGACCTCTGTGAACGAATGGGAGATATTGCAGCAGCCCGCTGAGGGATAAGTCCATTTTTTGCAATACTATAGGGGATTAGCTTACAAGCGGTTGAGTCTAGTCCACGGGCAGTGAATTCACATTAAACACCACGACTGAGCACAAGGTTTCGGAACGAGCCCAGTTTTTTTTTTTAAGAGGCTGTGTGTTCAGTCGCATTGCAGAGGCTCATGTATGAAGCGATACCAAGAAGCAACCATTTTCTTTCCGCAAGTAATACCGGTGAATTTATGGGGAAGGGGCTGAAAATATCCCAGCCGCCTCGAGGTTTAAATTGTAGTGGTAGTTTTGGGTTTTTACCCCGGTTTTAGTGCTCGCTTGTCCCGCTGCATACACCAAACAAAGACCTAATCCTGCGAAGTGTGAACTGGCTCGGCCAAGTTGCCGTGCCTGTCTCCTCGTCGAGACTACACGCCTGGCCTCTGGGCTTTAAACTTTGTTGCACTTCTCTGATGTATTGATACATCGTTGCAGTGGATTATCGTCAGGCGCCCATTGAACACATTGTTGCCTTTAATTGCACATGAGGCATATCATGTCTGCTAATGTACTGGAGCTGAAGTCACCAGAGCTAACCCCCCCCCTCATCAAACATGTTGGGAGAAAAGTCTCCGTTTGTTCTTCCACGCAGTTTTTTTTTGTTACTGAAGAACAACGAACCACGTGTGCAGGCTACAGGCTTTGCGTTGCAAGAAAATGCTGCAAAATGCCAAACTGAGCAACAGGTTTGAAGGGGCAGGCGAACAATTAATAGATTCAAAGGTGTTGTTTGCATGCAGTCCAGAAAGAAATCCCCCATCTCCAGTTTGTCTGCCCTTTTCTGTTCTCTGAACTATTTAAGTAAATACATTTCACATTCAAGCAATCAAGGCAGAGTATGAGTAATACTGCTATTAGATACCAATAGTCCTATTGACATTTTCTGAACTTTCTTCAGTCATTGAACAGTCAATGTGGTTACTTTTAACATCTGCTGCATGCTGTTTTTTTAACCTCTTAGTAAAAGTAGGCTTGTTCAAGAAAAAGAAAAGTACTCATGTGACTGATATGATTTGCCAGTTGCCCTGGTCCAGTTCCCTGAACACTATTGTCTGCTTTGAAGTCTTACTAAAGAATCATCCCACTTTTGAGGGGTTTTCGACGTTATCTTGCCTGTAGGATCTTTTCTACACATTTGATACGTCCCAAATGGTATATTGCCCCAAAGACTCCCAAGGTTTTGATCTAATCAAGATGTTTGTAAGTCTCTCTGAATTGAGGAAACAGGATGTGCCATGGCAATAATGAGTAACTGAAACAAAAGTCCCCACTTAAATTGAGCCCGGCTAAGACGGCCAACAATGTCACACTCTCTAAAATTGGATGGTCCTTTTTTTTTTTATATGGCCTATTCATAACTTGGGTGTATAATTAGAACTGGAGCCAGAACATTGGGGCTGGGGAAATGGTGTGTGTGTGCTGTATGTTTGCTGTGTGTGCGCGTGCACGTGTATCACATCTGCCACGGTTTTTTTCGGCAGCTGTGGTTGTTGCAGAGAGGCTGGCCTGAACCAAACCGGGCCCGCAAACATGGCACAACAACCTGGAAGAGTCCAGGTCCCCAAGGCCCCCCACCCCCCGCCAAGCTTTGAGACAGGACTCCTGGCCCCTACTGATTTACCCCCCCCCTCTCACACACACACACTCACACACACACCCTCCTGCCCCCCTTAATTAGCGTAAGACAATTATACATGCTTGGCTTAACCATTTCCCCTGAAACATGAGTGTGAGTTGTTATCCCTCCACCCCCCCCCCCCCCCCCCCCCCCCCCCCACCCCCCAACAAACACATACTATCTGCGAATGTTATTAAAATTCATCAGTCATGAAAAGAATAGAAAGAGGGGGGGCCGAGTCCTTAATAAAAGCAAACAAGGCAATGCAATTACCCCTTTCCTCCGCGATTGATAGGCACCGATGTGAACGGAGCCAAAAGAAAAGCCAAATTGCCGTTTCAGGGTTTTACTTCCCAAGGATGCCTCGTCATTAACGGCGAGTTCACCGGCGTTGCAGGGCCGAGCTAGCGGTCTCTCTCTCCGCTGTCAGGGACATTTAAAAAAAAAAACTTGTTCATGTAGCGAAGTCTTTCTAAATTTGTGGGTGTCTTTTCGGCATGAGGGTTGAGGGGCAGGCGTTGCGTAATGACTGAGGTAGCGAGTGCTAATGTGCGGCCGTGTTGTTCTGTCTAACGGAACATGACACACTGTGTGTGTGTGTGTGTGTGTGTGTGTGTGTGTGTAAGCGAGAGTAGCAGGAGAGCATGGCAGAGTGCAGCTCCTTGCAGCCAGGGCCATTTTGTGCAGAGTCTGCTCTTCCTGTAGGCCCCAGCTGGGGCTAGGCCTCCGACTCAAAGGCTGTGCGCGTGTTTGTGTGCGTGCATGGTGTGTGTGGGACAAGCACAGCTGCTGCAGGGGCCTTTACAAATGTAAAGAGGCTGTCAGTGTTTGTTTCATCAGACGCACAACTGATGAGGGCCAAGTTGAAAATCCATTGCACTGTGAGTGTGTGCGTTGAGCGTGCACAAAAAGAGGAAACAAAAATAGAGAGTGGGGGCCGAATGGGGACTGCAAAGGCACAGACTCCCCCTCCTCCTCCTCTCTCTCTCTCTCTCTCTCTCTCTCTCTCTCTCTCTCTCTCTCTCTCTCTCTCTCTCTCTCTCTCTCTCTCTCTCTCTCTCTCTCTCTCTCTCTCTCTCTCTCTCTCTCTCTCTCTCTCTCTCTAGTTCTTGGGCTGTCCAAATGAAATGTGGGCCTCACGTAAGACCATGAAGAGAGGGTCACAGGGTTGTTTTTTCACCGTGCCTGAGCCTCAATGCGCTTCATTTAACCTTATGTTTCAATGCAAATTCCTTTTTCATAAGCTCCCCTCTCCTCACGTGTGCAACATGGCAGGGTTCACTGTCGCAACCTCCCAGTCACTATGGCTACCGGGGCAACCGAAAGGGAACTGTGGCAAAAGCAGTAACGGTGTGCAGCGTTTTACAGCCCGTTTATTTGACTGTGCTCGCTAAGGCTAAATTCCATTTGGCACCTGTCAAAGGTGCCGCGTGGGGAAGATGAGAAATTTTCACCGAGATGCTGGAATTTATAAGGAGCAGCTAAAAGTGTTTTCCATAGTTCCTCGTGCTTCAGAACAAGAGTTGTTCCCCGGGAAGGCTTTCCATGAAAGTACACCCGAGCACAGTGCAGAGCAGAGAGATGAACACTTCAACTTGTAAACCAGTCTTGAGGTGTAACGGGGACAGCCTTGAAGGACTGGCAGCAAGGAAGAACACTTTTTTCCCCCCATGCTATACCTCAGAAAGTAACATCACCACCATGCTCTGTGCTGTTATTTTTATTGCACAAGTGGAGCTAGTTGAAAGCAGGGGCACATTTATTACACTGCCAAACTGTATCAGCACAACATGACAGCAACTGCCAAGAATCCAAAAAAAGTCCCAGTGAATATTGCCAGCAATTCACACACACACACACACACACACACACAGCACAAGGTAGTTGAGATAAATCAGGGGTTTGTGTCTCAACACTCGTACAGCGTATTACCTACTGGACCATATGACGCACATGCACAATAAGAAGAAACAACTTCATAATCTGCATCTGTGTTCAAGTGTAGTGTGTTCTACAGCCCCCCCCCCCCCCCCCCCCCCCAGCATCTCGGTGACACCCCGACTTGAAAATCTAGTTAAAGCTAGTGTAGTCGGATGTGACTGATGAGCAGCCGTGGTCAGGGCCCGGTTCACGCTCGTCAGTTGTGTGTTGGAGGCTGTGAGGAAGCAGCTCTTCCCACGCTGCAGGCGCAGCCCACATCCCTTTGGCCTCATCTCTCCCCTCACAGGGCCCGTCGGCTCCACCAGCACAGCCAAAACATTTTTTGGGAGTGAAGCTGCTGAGCCCAGCCTCTTTTAATTCCTCCTTATTTATGTATGTATTTATTAAGTTTGCTCTGAAATGAGCTGATGGGGGTGGGGTGGGGTGGGGGGGGGTCCTTAAATGAGCTCTACTTTGCTTTGGAGAGTTTACTGGAACATACTGATCACGCTCTGAACTGTCGGCGTCAATTAGGATTGGCGATGGAGATTCAGCGGCCAGATGCATCACTACTTTGCTCTTTTCTCAGACATAAAACAGTCCTTGTTCCCTTCTGTCTTTCTCTCTCTCCGTCTCCCTTTTATCCTCTTCCTCCTCTGTTTACCGCAGTGTTACGTCTCTCTCTCTCCCTCTCTCACGCACACACACTCTCACACTCACACACCCATGCCTGTTATGCAATCTGACCTTTTCTCTTATCAGCTGTTGGCATCGAGCACAATCTCTGACTCTATGCTGGCACCAGCACCTACACACACACACACACACACACACACACGGTATGCATGCGGGCAAAGGTCCTTCGCTGCACACCTACAGTGAGATAAACCAGTTTTTATTTCCAACCTTGCAAGGTGACTCGCGGGTATCTATGCAATGTTGCTTATTTGCTCCCATGAGTAATGAGACAAAACTGGGCGTGACTTTTTGGTATATTGTGTTACGGTGTGTGTGTGTGTGTGCGGGTGTGTACGGGTGTGTTTTACAGCATATCAGTAGTTGGAGACGAGGCATGGCTGGACACAGTGCGGTTGCGGAAGGCCAGTGCAAGTGTGGGCGTGTGTGTCACGTACACCACGTGCGTTCCCCCCCCCCCCCCCGTGCACGTCTTCATTCTGCCGAGTGATTTATATCCTCCTGCTCCTGTGGGTTTGGATGGAGATGGGGGGAGTGAGACAGCTGGTCAGGCCCTGAGAGGCTGTGTGTGTGTGTGTGTGTGTGTGTGTGTGTGTGTGTGTGTGTGTGTGTGTGTGTGTGTGTATATGTATGAACACACATGCTCGCTCATGCGTGTGCGTGTGTGTGTGTGTGTGTGTGTAAGTGAGTGGCTGCCACAGCTTATCCGTTCAGGATCCCTGTGAAGCTGAATCAACACTTTAGCTTTGTCTTTGGTTTGGCCTTGCAGGCTTTACGGGGGCCCATGGAGGACACTCAGCACCAGGCAGGAGAAAAGAAACAAATGTAGTTGCTATTTGTTACGAGCAGGTATTTAGACGGCAGATATTTATACAAACATGTATTTGTAATATACTCAAGTAATCTCGCAAATCTTCAGGTGCCTTTTTTTGTTGTTTCTAGTTCAAATTTGAGCTCGGCCCTAAGCGTTCCTTTAAGCGCTATGAAGCCTGAATAGCAGGTTGAGGTTGTTTCATCAAGCCATTGCAGCTTAGTCTTGCATTAGCTTGTCACGACCGTTGTGTACGTCTCTCTTGACCGGCCTGGGCTCACCCTCTCCCCGTTCTCCGTCTCGGCTGCATCAGTTTAATAAACACTCCTTACGTTTTCATCCCGCGGACAATCCCATCTGATCCCCTATTGTGACACCGGCGTCTTTACACGGCCGGAGAATTAAGCCTCGAGGGATGAAGCGCCAGAGCGGGCGGCTCAGTCGGCATCGATCCCTCATTACTTCTTCTCTTACTGCCCGGAACGCCACAGTTTCGAACGCGTGCCGGTAAGACTGTGTAGGCAAAAAAAAATGGAACTTCTTGACTCTCTTGTTGCTGAGTTGAGGAAATCCTGACGCTTTTTTGCTGTTGGTCTGACTGAGAGAAAACGCTGCGTGTTGACGTATCATATTTCCCTCGTCGGTCGCACCGCGTCATCACACCGCAGTCCCGGAATCACATTCGTCTTTACCAATCAGTGTACATTCATAACCGTCCTTGTTACGTGTGACGGGCCCATGGGCTTCCACCCGGCGCGGTAATCTATGAATCATTCTTTTTATGATTGAGCAGTTTGTTGCTTCCTGCCAACGAGCCACTGGCCACTCTATTCAGGTCCATTTTGGCACCGCGCTGACTTGGCGGATGAATTGCTCTCTCATTTAATCTCTCATGAGGGCATTTTCCAACGATAACTTTTTTTTATATTTGACTATCATTATCCCCCTTTTTTTACGGCAGTCATTTGCGGCTCTCCAACACGCATGGCTAGTTGTGGAACGGTGACCTCCCTCCCGTTAAAGAGCACTTGAATGCAGCCCTTTTCACCATGCATTTGGCCTCTTGCGAGGGGAGGCCCTAATTCAGTATGGCAGCCCCCCCCCCCCCCCCACCACCACCACCACCCCCAGCCTACCCCCCCAGAGGAGTAATGAGCCAGTGGAGCAAAGTGGCCAGGCAGCCACTGTTGCTGCATATACTCTCTACTTTTCTGGGTAAGCGGGGCCCTCGCTCAGTGATGAAGTATTAGAAACGGTGAAGGTGGTATGGCGTTAAAAAGCCTGTGATTTCGAGGCAGAGTTGCCCCCGAAGTCCTTGACTGATGTAGAGAGAAAACCACCGGTAGTAGAAGAACAGCGTTAACTGCCTCTGGCCCCCTCGCTCATACCAATTGAATCCTCCTGAATCTATTTGGAGGACCGGGCAAGAGCACATTTTTAATGCTGAAACGCGTGGAGGAGGGTGGGGGGGGGCGTCTACGTAGCCCAGCCATGTTGCTGCTGAGTTGTCGGATGTGCTGCCTCCTGCGTCAGCTCACATGTGAGCAAACGGGAGAGGGGGAGGACTGTAAGAAGCAGAATAAACGGTTTATTTGATTCGCAGGTCAATATATACACATTCGGTTTGCGTCTCTACTACACCCCCCCCCACCCTCCAGCCGCCATGAGAAACGCATTACTTTCCCCGGCAGCCCCATCTTGTCTTGTAATAGAATACTGAGTGGATTTTTTCCTCTGTTCCCCTCTATCTCTCTCTCTCTCTCTCTTTCCCTCCCCCTCCCTCTCAACTCATTCACTCCATGCCATTACTCAGCGAGGCTACAAAGAGTGGAGAGAGGCGTGGGGAGCTTTCACTGGGATAGCGCCGGAGAGAGAGAGAGAGAGAGAGAGAACGGAAGCAGGGGTATTTTCTCCCCGCTTAGCCGAGAAATTGCCTCGCAGTTGCAGAGGAGCGAGAGCAAGGGCGTCAGGACTCGCCACTTTCCACACGCACTTTGAATCCGATGTCGCATGCGTGCCTGTGTGTTTTTTGTGTTGTTTTTGTGTGTTGATCGTTTGCTCGGCGAAAGATCAGACTCCTCAGCGTCATGATTAGGTTGTTGCGGTTTGTTCTCTCTCTCTCTCTCTCTCTCTCTCTCTCTCTCTCTCTCTCTCTCTCTCTCTCTCTCTCTCTCTCTCTCTCTCTCTCTCTCTCTCTCAGCTGGCTTCTTGCGTTCTTCCCCTCGTTTTGTTTTGTTTTGCTTTGGTCTGCCAAAGGAAACTTTGGAGTCCTCTGCAGTTTGATCTTACACAGCTGTGTGAATTTACCCCCCATCCACCCACCACCACCACCACCACCACCACACACTCACACAGACACATAATCCGGCCCTCTAAGGTCCTAGCCCAAGCTTTGCCCCGGCTAAATCTTCTCTTAGCCATTATGCCTTTTGCAAAAATCACATTTGAAGAGCTGTTGATTGTCCTCCCAATCCTGTCAGCGTAAAACGGATTCATAAATGAAAAGCTGTACAGTACGAATTAACACGACGCAGTGGTAGATATTGATTTATTTTTTTTGTTGTGTTTTTTTTTTGCCTATTGATTTTTTTATTTTTTTTAAAGCAATAGGTGCTTTTAAGTGTCTCCACAAAGAAAATCAGAGTGCAAGTCAAAGGTATTGCTCCCCCTGTTTTTAACCTCTGCACAATAGATTAGGGCTTTTACAGCGCCCCTGGCTGCTTGATTTCCTTCAGGCCTCACAGCAGGGAGCTAGAGTGTATGGTACACCCAGGGAAGGGAGCCAGAGTCTGGGTCGAATGTCTGGCCAGCCTCCCCTGGCCCCGGATCAAACATCACAAGGCCCGGGGGGTGGGGGGGAGGCAGAGGGGAGAGTGGGCCAGCCCTGGAAATCACAACCTGTGATCGTCAAGGAGGGGGAAAAAAATCAAGAGGATAGAAATAATGAAATTAGGCCCCACAGTGCATGCGAGGCCTCGTGTCCTGATCAGTCTACACAAAATGCAGCTCGTGAAAAAGCACGGGCACGGGCATAAAACACAGGTTGATGTGTGAAATGTGAAAATGAGGTAACCTCTCGTTGAAGCCAAGCCAGATTACCGTAGATGAATGCCCCGTCCTTCACATCGCTCACTTTGAAATGAGTAAAGCAGCAAAAGCAAACATAGAAGGGGGTATAAGTCCCACCCTCTCATAATGCTCCATGCCTGTTTTGGGTGTGGGTGTGTGTGTGGAGGGGGGGGGGCTTATATCCCCACCCCCCAGTTTCTATAGCAACTGACATGGTGCCTGAGCAAATCAAATGTCTCTTCCTTTTTGCTTCAGCGCTGGCTCTCGAGGGTGTGAAGACGTGAAGAGTAAAGTTAGATTCTTGAGTGAGCATCTGGTTTCTGACTGTGTTTTAGGGAAGCCACTAGACCTGCCGTGGATCTGTATGAGTCACAGAAAGAGAAAGTGTGTGTGTGTGTGTGTGTGTGTGTGTGTGTGTGTCTGGCAATGCGACATGTCTTAAATGTCTCAAGTCATTTTTTTTCAAGTCAGCCAGGGGAAATGTTTCACACATGCACACCTATGGTCACTGCAACACACACTCTTCTCTATCTTCATGACTATCTGTGGAGCCACGGTGTAGCATTATTGCTAATACTGTCGCTTATTTGGTGACAACTTGACAACAAGCTGCTGTAACTACAGTAAATAGCAACAATTACAAGAAATGTGCAAACTCTCCAAGCATGTATGAAGTTGGGCTATTTCCTGACAGTGGATCACTTGTCATGCCTTACCATTATAGACAGTCATTTCTGTTTTAGAAAAAGAAAATGTCAGATTCCATGGAAATCAAGCGTGGCAGTTCATATTACTCATACCATTCAATCATTTCTGACAGTTTTCACTTCTTGTCTGGTGTGTTGAAGTGAGTGTGACGAAGAGACGCTCATCCTTATTTGTCACATGGATGCACGGCGTAAGAGCACAACCTAAACATGTGACAGTAGAATAGAGCAGTTAGTGGTTATAGGTACTGTGAAAAGCATATTCAGTTTCTCATGGTTGCAGTCGCTGTGATCTGTGAGACGCTTCATCCCCACCCCCCCCGGTGTTGGACAGGCCCGTCTGCCTGTGCCAGTGCAGGAAGAGCAACTTGCGGTTGCGGTTCCTCTCTCTTCTTGGCTCCTACACCTTGCGTCAATGGGCCATGATCTAGCCCTGATCCCCATCTTGTCAATAAATAGTGGTGGAAGAAAAGAAAAGTGATGCCAGGGAAAAGGCCAAGACGATCATCGGCCTCGACTTGGCTCGGCTGCATGTCTGATAATAGACCACAGGGCTTGGATGTGCTGCATCAGTATTCATCCACCACCCAAAAAATAGACTGAAGTTACTTAAATAAAATAGAGCTTGCAGAATTATGTCTGAAAAACTTGCTAATCAGCCAGCCAGCTCACTTTGTTACCCAACCCACAACTGCTAGGTATTAGTACACCATCAAAATGTATCTGTTCATGACCCAGCTACACCTACTCAACCCGCTACGTTACTGTTTGAGCTTTCATGTCCTGAACCAGCTCTGGCTGCCTTGTGCTCGGGGAGGACCTACATTCATTTATTTTACTTCCCATCCAGGCTCCCTTTGAGGTCAATTACCAGCTGTAGAGAGCAGAGTCTGCATCTCTCTCTCTCTCTCTCTCTCTCGCTCTCTCGCTCTCTCTCTCTCTCTCTCTCGCTCTCGCTCTCGCTCTCTCTCTCTCTTGCGTGGGTTCCTAGGTACACCGACGCCGTCTAATCGCCCCTCATGCATCACCTTCATTCTTCATCCCCGCCGCACCAACGCCATTATTCACCTCTTTCTCACTGTCATTCACTTCCCCCTCCGCTTGCTGCCCTCCTCTTCCTCCGTTGGCTTTCGTACTTACTCTTTCCTCACCTTTTTCCCCACTATCCTTTTTCGCTTTCTCTCTTGCAGTCTCTCACCTTCTCTCTCTCCCCCTCTCTCTGCCGTTCTGTCTTCCTCATCCCTTTCTCTGGGCCCCTCAGGCCTTGCAGACTTTGCCTTTGTGTGTGAGAGAGCTAGTGGGGTGGGGTGGGGAGGGTGGTGGGTTTTTGGGGGTACAAGGGGGTTCGTCCCAAGCTGCGAGGTGAAAATCATTCCTTAATTGCTTCTCTTTTTTTGTGCCAGCAGTTGTGCCAGGGAAACGGACTCCTGGGCCTGCACTACGAGTCCCCGAGCAGAGGAGCTCCCCTCCCAAAGCCCTGGCTTTGTTTCATAACGCTCTCTGGCTAGTGTGTAATCTGCAGTCATACAGCAGCGCACACACACACACACACACACACACACACACACACACACACACACACACACACACACACACACACACACACACACACACACACACACACACACACACACACACACACACACAGGCTTTAAACAGGTTTAATATGCTGGACACAGAAGAGTCCAGAGGAAAGAGGTTGTCTATGTAGCACTGTGAAGCGGTATTGCATCCCAACATCTTCACTCTCGTCTGGGCTCTAGTGTATTGTTATGGGAGATACACACAAGTATTAAAGTGTGTGTGTGGGTGTGTGTGGCACGACAGCAGCTCAACTCTCACCACAACTGTTTGCAGCAGTCCTCTCTCTAGTCCGTGTAGACATAAGAGATTTATTTTGTTGTGCGATCTCGTTTTTTTTTCAAACCTAGCTTGCGTTAGCTTCCTCGCCAGTGCTCTGACGGAAGTCGGATCTGCCTGTGTCGAGAGAGCTTCTGTCTGTCTATCTTCGTATCCACGGTCAGGCCTCGTCCCCCTGCCTTTTCCTGTCAACTGTCAGTGGAGGGCTGTGGTGGCTTCCATTAACCACCACACTAACTGGTAATCTTATCTCGCTGACAATCTGCATTAGCCTCAGCCTGCTGCCGGTTAACCCTTCCTCTGCCGCAGCACAGCCAACGGCGTTTTCTGGTGCGGGCTTTAAACTTTAAACTTTGTCTTGTTGCAGACCGCTTATAGACTTATAACACCGTATGAGGGTGAAGGTGTGCTCTGCCCCCCCCACAGTCTAGCTTTTTTTAGTGTTCTTGTTCATAGCCATGTGGACGTATTGGTTAAATGCTGAGTGTAACAAGGGAAAGGCATTTTCTGCATGTGAGCAGCTCAGACGGCGTATGGCGGGGTGGGTGGGTGTGTAGTCGGGCCCTATCGCTCCTGTCCCCCTTTCTCTCTGTCAACCTCATAAACCGGGTGTATAAATTCCAGGCCAGGACAGTCGCTGTTTGGATAGCCTGAGCTCTGCAGCGTAGCCGACCGTGCTCGCAGCCTCCCCCCCCCCCTCCGGAGAAAACACCGTGAAATCTGTCTCCCACTCTCTCTCTCTCTCTCTCCTTCTCGCTCCCACTCCCCTTTAATTTCTCTCGGCCACAATATCCTGCCTCGGCCCTGATTGTTGTTTTCCGAGCGCCGGAGTGGTGTTGTTGTAACATAATCATTTAGTCTCCCTCCCGTGGTTCTGGCAAGCTGTACACTGAAATCCATCCACTGCTCATTTTTATGGGGTAGCGAATCTGTCGGAGCTGCCGGGCGACTGCCGCCGGCTCGCCTTCGCCCGCTGTATTTACCAGTGTAGATGGATATCTCTCCTCCTCCCCCCCCGCCCCCCCGCAAAACGTTTGAGAGACGACACATGTAATATACACATTTAATACACCCCAGAGGTCACGCTCGGGAATTTGATTAGCGAGGGCTGAAATATGATGGTTGCGATATCGAGTGACTTGGGCCCCCGTATTGAATTTTTAATCTCGTCGCTTGACAAGCCGGTCGTCGTCGTCGTCGCGATCGGTGTCTCGCTGGAACTCAGCTTGTGCACCTCGCCGCATCGAACGAGCGCAGGCTTGTTTTTTAAGGTGAACAAAGAAACTCTTCTCATCTCCCCGTCTTTGTCGTTGTACTCCCGCTGCCGGAAAATGCCAGAGGTTGTTGAGGTGATCGCCCCGAAGCGTTTGTACTCCCGGTGAAACGCGTTGACCTCCCCCCCCCGCGAATCAGCAAAAACGCGGTTTAGCCTCCCGACACACGCGCCGTCACGAGTGGAGCGAGGCCAAGGTGGCATCATGGGAAAATGAAGCCCTCGCGTACACAGCATCCCTGCTGTTCCCTCCCGATGGTTACACCCAAAACCCCGCAGTCTCCCGCTCGCGTTGCATCCTTTGTCTCTGTCACATACGCGTTTATTAATAGAACCTTGCTTTCTCACACACACACACACACACACACACACACACACACACACACACACACACACACACACTATCCATCACCACAGTAGAAACATGGGCCTGGATCTGCCTGTCAATCATCCTCGTCCTCCTCGCAGCCGAGAAACTTGCATCGATTTGTCCTGTTTCTGCATCTGTAGCGCACCTGAAAACCGCTATTGATTACTCCTATTACGAGAGTGTGTTTGGACCTCAACCTGTAACGAGTATTAGACTCATTAACTCCTCGCGTGTCAACCTCACTTGTCATTTTCCTCTAATAGTCAATCTTCCTCCTTTTTAATGCTAAGAAACGTCTAGATGCATCTCCACCCCCTGAGCTCCCCGTGCCGGTTGCTTGGTGTAACGTTCTCTTGCCTGGAGGGGGAAAAGCTCGCCGTAGTAGTGATCGGTTTTGTTCTGCTCTGAAAATAAAAACGTCAGACTACGTTGTAAATGCGTGTAGCGCGTACCAACCGGTTTACGCGTTTAACCGAACGAGAGCGTTGATGTATGAATAACCCGTCACATGGATTGATTTGCGAACGCAGCTGCCACTCAATGGCGGCTTGTCTGAGCGTGCCAGACCCACCGAGCGACCAGCTGATGGAGTGATTGGCTGACGGCCGATGCGAGGTTATCAAGTCGTATCTACCTCCTGCCCCTCCGTCCACCTTTTTTTTTTTTCCCCCGTTCTCCCTCTCGTCTCTATCAGGTATTTTTCAGGAGTGGATTGTTTATTTCTTCACCATGAGAGGGGAGAAATTGCTTCTGCACAAGAGATGCTGTTCTTAGAGGGTCGGGAGGAAAAAAAAAAAAGTTCCACCAGGCGAGGATGTGAGGGGAAATCCTCTAATGTGCCATGCTATTTTTTTTTTCTACCTCTTTTTCTCTTTGTCCCTATTCTGTCTCTTCTCTCTCTCCCTCTGTATCTCTCTGGTTGGTAGGTGTTATCAATGCAGCTATTGTCAGGGCTGAAAGAGCAGGGGGGCTCATGAGACCCCCTGACAATGGGCACATGCTTCCCCCACTGTGGGCCTCGTGTGTGTGTGTGTGTGTGTGTGTGTGTGAGTGAGTGTGTGATGGTGCTTGTGTGCATCTCTCTCATTTACCTGCTTTACCTGCAGGTGTTGTGGCACATACAGTTTGAGACCGACCAACTTATGAGTCCGTGACCCATGAAAAAGAAAACCTCCCCAGCTGCGTGTTTCTGTTACACGGCTGCGATTCGGCGAGAAACTAGATCCGTCGACCGCTGCTGTCTGGAAAACACCTGAACCTCCTGTGTCTTAACGGTCTTCGCGATTAGAAAGGCTCCACCCGAATATCTTTGGGATGCGCCACCGCCTGAAATTTGAAACGTGTGTCCAGCCACGTCGAAAGCCTGAACCAAACCTCCGAATTGATTTCAGCACAAGCGGGAGAAGAAGTCCACTTCAGCGAGCGCCTCCAATGATTCGAAAGCAACAACTGTGCGATCCAAGAATCTCCGGCTGAATGAAAACCGGTGAACTGCCTGATTTGAAGAGCATTTGCAACGCAGGGTCGCTCCTCGGTGTTGGTTATTACTCTCCACCGACAACAACTGTCCAGACAGAGAGGCCTCGGCCAGGTCGTTAATGCTCGAAGCGCCGCGTGTGATCTGATGCCAGAGAGAGAGAATGAGAGGCACGGGGATCGCCTCCATATCTCCATATCAACGTGGTGGGGGGAGAAAAAAACTTTATTTTTCTCTCCTGAAAGGAATTGCCTTGAGTAGGGTAGCTGAGAAAGTGTTTCAGGGTCATTTTTGGGACAAAAGCGAGAGTCCGTGAAGAGGGCAGGTGTGAGCTGGCCGCAGCTGTGATCAAGAAAAGGATTTTTTTCTCTCATTCATAACGGGAAAAATGAAAATGGCAAAAATGTTGGCTTTTTGAACCCTTATGTGGAGATACTCACACACACACACACTCCAGCTCTCTTTCTGCTAGCTCGCTCTCTCTCCTCACTCACTTTGTCTCTTTCTCTCTCACACACAAACAGACAAGATGGCTGCTTTAGGCTGTGGCTGGCTGTTAACACCTCTAGCCTACAGAAGGGGGCCTCTCTTTGTTGCTGCCTCATGGGGTGGGGTGGTGGGTGGGTGGGGGGGGGGGGTGGAGTGGGTGGTTCTGATCCTAAACATTTACATCATGTGGACAGCAGTCAAAGGCTTTCTTGGTGTGTGTGTGTGTGTGTGTGTGTGTGTGTGTGTGTGTGTGTGTGTGTGTGTGTGCCTAGTGCTTGCCTCTGAGTGACGATGAAGAAGTAGGTCAGCACAGAGACCCCGGTCAACCCGAGCTGAGCTGCTTGTGTGCATGCATGCACGTGTGAGTGCGCATGTGCATGTGCGTGTGTGTGTGTGTGTGTGGGCATGTGCAGCGCTGTGTGTTTCCTTCCGCCACGAACTAGCCTGACCTCCCCCTGCTTCTACGCCATCAGGTGTGTGTGTGTGTGTGTGCGTGCGTGTGTGTGTGTGTGTGTGTGTGTCCGCTGAAATCCTGGCAGAGCTCTGTTCAATGTCACTTCAAGGCATGGAGTCAGCAGTCATATGTAGACTGACAGCAGCGGGAGGGAGGGAGGGAGAAATGACACTGGACAGGAAACGCGTTCACTCTTCCTGACACAGAACGAGGAAGATTCAGAGGATTGAAGGGGAGACGGGGGAGACGGGGGAGACAGAGCACTAAATACTGGAGAGAAGGGAAATTGGGAGAGGGAATTCTCTCTCTCATGCTCCCTCGTTTCACAGCACGCTGCTGTTGTTAGGGGATGGCTGAGCTGCTCCGCCCCCTTTCTCCCTGCGAGCCTATCCACTCATATTCCTCTTCATCCTGCCATCTGATTGGTTGGCTCCGTGAGCCAGTGGAATTAAATGGGATTGATGGGTAATCTGGGGCTGGAGCTAAGGGGGGAGAGGGGCAGGGGCATGGGTACCGGGGTTCAGGACTAGGGTGGGAGCTTTTGAGATATTGAGTATTTTATTTTTTTAAAATTTTTTTTAGTGCACATATGGGATAACAACTGGTCAACCACCAACATTCAGATTTAATCCACATCCCATGCTTTAAATATATCCACAAATAAGTAAAACTCTGTGTCCCAGATCATTCTTGGGAAATAATGGTGCCTGTTTTCAATTATCGGTGTCTGCTGAGCGCCGGGGGAAAAGCCTGGATTCCAGTGGCAGAACAGCAGTTCTCCAGGGCCGCTAATGTTGAGGACGTCGAGCGCTCCTCAACCTCTGTAGGTGCGCTAAACAGTGAGCTTGTTCTACCAGACAGAAATATCACTTTCATTTCTCTCTTCCCTCATAAGAAAATCTTTCAAGTATGCCCATTAACTTACAATAACTCACATACTTTTTGAATGAAAAATATCAAAATCCCGCAAAAACGACAAGACCTCTGGAGGAGTCGGTGGGGTAGAGGAGGGAGCGCTTCGTAACGTGAGGGCCTTGGCAAGGGAGAAAAGCCAGGGCCTGCACTGTCTTCTCCCCCCCCCTGGGTATTGTCATGGCTCTGAATGGCTAATGGGAAGTGAAACCAGAGCCGGAGATTGCCCCGTAATGGCTGCCGAGCTCTGTCCCTGTGGTACACCGTCCTCTGTACAAGAGCTGGATTGTGTGTGTGTGCTGTTGAGCTATGTTTGTAGTCTCGTTTATAAAACCAGATCAGGAAAATATTAAAGGGATTGTTGATGATGTGTAAACACTTCAGCTACACATTGGACAACGCAGCCTTTAAAAATATTGGGTGTTTTGTATGCAGAAATGTGGTGGAGAGGCACAGCGGGGAGCCGTCTCTTTTGACATGATTTGCTTTGGAGGCCAATTGGTGTTCAAATGTGTTTTTAGAGGACGTGGGGAAATTGAACGAGCACACAATAACATGTTAACACGCTTTTGAGTGCTAACATGCTGTTTACACATGGAGTCTTCCCTCGAGCGGTTGTGAACAAGCTGGTGCGGTCGTCAGACGCAGAAACATTTTCTTTTCTTTGTGAGTGTGTGTGTGTGTGTGTGTCTGTCTGTCTATGACCACGAGCGCCCTTTCTCCCTCAGTGTCTCTAAGATGCCTTAAGCATCCAAATGAATATAGATGAGCAGAGAGATCAGCACGTGATTGAATCGATGCTCCGCCAAATACAATGAAAACTGCTGCTCGCTACAAGTCACGTCAATAAAACATTGATTTGGAAACACGGGCGTTTTGCTGAGGCTCTTTACCCCCCCACCCCCCCCCTCCTTTAACCAACTTTAGGTCAACAAGAACTTGAATACATGTCAGGCATATTTGTTTTAATTTTTCATATGTCTGCTGAAGCTCTGTCATTAGTGGTGGCTACATTTTGCAGTTGTTGTTTGGGTGGCTGTTGTAAGAGTACCAGGCTATAGGCTACCCTCAGACCAAAGCATCATCCTGACCACATGAAAACAGTAGAAACCGCTCCTTCAACATGGACTGTGTCTGCTCAAAGTCTGTTTAACCTTTGAAACATATTAATATGTCTCAAAATGCCAAATCTATATGTGCTGCCGTGATGTAAAACGGTGTTATGAGTGATAGCCGTGTCTCTCTTGCGTCACTCAGACTTTAAAAACACACACAATTAGCAGAAATCCCCGTGTTTTGGGTAAGTCAGAACAGATAACAGAAGCAGCAGCTCTGTCAGTCCTCTCATGCGAGGGAGTCTTTTCTCTTTTTTTTTTGTTTTCTTTCCGAAATGACTCAGCTGCCACAAACCACAAGACGAAGAGGAGAAAGTGTGTGACGCATCAAAGCTCTCTCTCCAATAAACTGGAACCTAACCCCCGACCCTAATCCGGAGGCGGCCCCCCCCCTCGCCACTTTTTTTTTTTTTAGCCAAAACCTGGAGGAATTGAAGAGGCCGAGTCAACGGTCCAGCAGCTTCCAATAAGTTGGGGATAAATGGGGCCCCAAGTTAATTATTCAGACCGGTAGGAAAGATGGCCCGGCACAAAACGCACACACAGGGTTTCCTGCAGGGGCGTCCTGCAGGGGGCCTCCTGCGGTCCCCGGTCATGCAAAGTGCTTCCGAATGGCGGTGCCGGCACGTCCGAAAAATCGGTGCGACATTACTTCTAGTTTGAAAACCAGTGCAGGTGCCGTCGGGTGTCTCGAGGTTACTTTTGTGACGAGAAAAGCAGAAATCTCTCTTCCTCCTGTGTGAAATGACATTGATTTCGGATAAATTGCTTTTTAGTCTGAGTCATCGTCGTGACACTTTCTCTCCTGCGCCCGCCCACCTCGGTTCTCTTGACAGGAAGGCTACCTGATTTCACAGGGGTTTCGCTATGAGGCGACTGGCAAGAAAAGCTCAGACGTTTTAGAAAGGGGAAAATATTTGTTGCGTCACCCCTGCGTTTTCCAAAAAGTAGTCAGATCCATAATCTCTTAGTCCCCCGCCGCCACGGTTGTTTTTCAAGGAGCCAGACCAGGAAACACACACACACACACACACACACACACACACACCGTACAACCTGACTTTTCTTTTTTTTTTTTCCAAACTGTGACAGAAGTAGTAGTTAGTCACAGAACCTGACATTTGCCCCAGTATGGTGCTGCGGGTCTTTGATCCCACGTGTTACATGGATAACAAAAGAGAAGCGGCACCCTGCTGTGTCTATATAGCCCACCACATCATTACATCTCGTCGAGGGTAATTTCAGAGAGCTGGTGTGTGTGTGTGTGTGTGTGTGTGTGTTGTGATGTGCGTAGGTGTGTGTGTGTGTGTAGAGCAGAGGAGTATCATTTGTATGGAAATGGAAGCTCGTATTTCCTTCTATTTCCTTCTACTGTATGTACGGTTTCCATTGACTTAAGAGCTTTTCCATTTCCTATGTAAAGGACTTGATCGCTCGGGTGAAAAAAAAGGGGGGGGGGGGGGGGGACGAGAGAGAGGGGGGGGGGGGACTCCCACATCCTCCTCCCATTGTGATGAGTAATGCTGACATAATGCAAAGCCACACACTCGCACATCCTCCTCCGTTTTGTGATGAGCCGCACTGAGATAATGCAAAGCAAAGAGTCACTCCGGAGACGACGGGAAGAGTGTGTAGGCGTCAAATATGATAAAAGGATCGTGTGAACAGACAAAGCGCCGCCCCAATCGACTCCTACACCTGGCAGTACGGCCTCCTCTGATTGGCTGCTTCGGAAGAGTCCGATCGCAGGTGAACCGAAGCCTGGTTTTATTCTCAGTTTGGTCCTTGTCACCCCCCCTTGGTCATGAGCAGCGCTATCTGCTAGCCTAGCGCCATGTGTCACGTGTGGGTGGTTGGCTGGCTTACAATGGCCGCAGTGTGCCGGCTCTCTCTCTCTCTCTCTCTCTCTCTCTCTCTCTCTCTCTCTCTCTCTCTCTCTCTCTCTCTCTCTCTCTCTCTCTCTCTCTCTCTCTCTCTCTCTCTCTCTCTCTCTCTCTCTCTCTCTCTCTCTCTCTCTCTCTCTCTCTCTCTCTCTCCTCCCCACTGAGTCCTCACTGTACTCGGCGGCTCACACAGAGAATTCCTGGATCAGTCTGACAGGATACCATCCTCCCCCACACGCCGAAGCTTCAGTGGGAAAAAAAAGAGAAAACCCGAAGAGTGAGTGATTGCATTGGGGGTGGTGGTGGGAAACCCGGACAATTGACAAAGCGGTTTTTTTTTTTTTGTTTTTTTTTATGAATTCCTGAGTCTCCCACTTGGTGGCCGTATGGCGAAAACACGGCCGAGTCCCCCTGCGATTCACATCGTTCTGGAGAGACGACCGCGTGGGAAAAGACTGCTGGGAAGTGGAAGGGGGGCAAAGATGCAAGGGTCCTTTTTTCATGTGTGTGTGTGTGGTTTGCTATCAGTAGCACACAGTCACGGCTAGCCGGGGTCAAATCCGCTTCCTCGCCACACAGACCTACTACTAAAAAAAAAAAAAAAAAACAGCTTTAATGTGGTGTCGAGTGATTTCGCCTGGTGGTAGAGCTGTTGACTCTCTGACGTAGTTTGGCAAGGAGATGGGGGAGAGAGAGAGAGGGGGACAGAGAGAGGGAGAGAGAGCAGGTGTGAGGAAAGGAGAGAGAGAACAGATGTAGGGAGGGGAAGGGAGGAGGGGGGGAGTGAGCGAGCGAGAGAGAGAGAGAGAGAGGGAGAGAGAGATCAATGGCTGTTCCCTAAATAACGGATGTTTGGGGCGGCAGCTCCCTGGCCTGGCTTCCGCTGTGTGCAGACACTGGTAGTTAACCTGTCTCCAGCACACATACACACACACACACACACACACACACACACACACACACACACACACACACACACACACACACCCCTATGGCCTTTCCTCCACTAATTCCGCTCCTCTTCCTGGTTAGTCTGGTTAGAGAGCGTGTTAGCGCCAGACTCCCAGACTGCCCCTGTGGTCGATAAATCCCCAAGAGCCTCCTGGGATTTGTGGTTTTTAGAGGGTCGGAGTCACAGTTTCTCCCTTTTCCTCCTCCGCCCTCTCCTCAGAGGGCGTACAGAGTTCATACCTAGCCGAGGCGGCGTTACACAGAGCTTGTTTTTACTGTGTGTGTGTGTGTGTGAGAGAGAGAGAGAGAGAGTGCGAGCGAGAGGCCTCAGTGTGCTATTGATGGACTTGAGAGTGTCAGCGTGTCATTATTCCGTCTCTATTTCTCAGTATCCTGTCAAATACTTACATTCTCTCCTCTTCTTCCTGCCGCTGT
Source organism: Hoplostethus mediterraneus (assembly GCA_034670385.1). Classification (NCBI taxonomy): domain Eukaryota; kingdom Metazoa; phylum Chordata; class Actinopteri; order Trachichthyiformes; family Trachichthyidae; genus Hoplostethus; species Hoplostethus mediterraneus. The sequence goes on from JAXDDW010000009.1 coordinate 6,885,280, forward strand.
CAAGTTTCTCAGGTCAAACCGAACGCCGCGCCACAGGAATCCCAGGAATGTCAGTGTAGTCCTAAACACACACACACACACACACACACACACACACACACACACACACACACACCTAATGCCACGTCATTCCTCTCCTATTGATCCCCCCCCGTCCCTCTGTCAATGTGAAAACGAAAGGGACATGATGGATCAAGATTGATTATTTTTACGCAGACGAACGTGACCATTTTTCCTCGCTGCCACACTGTGATTGATTTCTCTCAGTGACCCTTTTGTTTACGGTAAAAAGAGAAGCCGGTGTATACGGAGAGTGTGTGTACGGGCGTGTTAAGCTTTTTAGGGCAGGATAAACGCATCGCAAATCATTTCTGAACTCGTTCCTCCTGCTCCGCCGAGATAAGGGTGCACACACAAACGCACACACACATTCACTCGGCTCAAAACCTACCAACAACAACAACAACAACAACCTGAAGTCAAGGCCAAACGCAAAGTGACATTTGAGTAGAAGATCCCTTTAAGTCATCATCCAAAGCCCTAAACCTGCTCGCCCCTGTCGGAAATCTGCTTCTTGGCTCTCTCAGACTCTGGCGCCGGTCCAGCTCGCCTGCGTCTATATGTGTGTGTGTGTGTGTGTGTGTGTGTGTGTGTGAGGGCGTCTGAGGCAGAGCTGAACCTTGATTATAACAAGGAAGAAGATGTATGGAGGATGGAGAGGAAAGAGTTTCCTCCCCTGATAAGGAAGGCAACAATCAGGAGGAGGAGGGGAGGGGGGGGGTCATAGCCGGGTTAGCAAGTATCCAAGCCTCTTTTCTTCTATGATGGGGGGGGCGGCGGCTTCTGAGTGGAAATACTCCTCGTGATTGCATCTGAGGTTTAGCTCCTTCCCTCTCTGCAGATGTACACTTTGATGCATTGCAGCAACATCTGCGATAGAGTATTCATGTATTGTAAATCCTGCGGTTTTTATGTTAACGTTGAAGTAAATCTTTCAAAATGAGCAATTGAATATCTTTTCTGACACAAAGATTGAATTGTCAAGGAATTGTGCCGACACCGTCCCTAGCAACACAACTTTTACCCCCTACACACTTTCTGTCTGCCGATTCCAGCGCATCTCGCTTCTTCCTACCGCGAGCACCGATGTTTCCTCGTGAGAAAACTCCTCTTGTGTTTTCCGCTCAATAATGACGCCGACATGAAAGAGCGATTCAGGGGATTGTGAGTCAGACCTGGAATCACCTCAGCCAACCCTCGCTTCCTCCTCCTTTCCCTCCCTCCCTCCCTCCCTCCCTCCCTCCCCCCTCCTGGCCTTGCATCACCGTGGGTTTTATAACTGGAGCGGATGACTGCTCCATGCCACTGACACACATTTGAGTCAGCTAAATTGTTTTTTGTGCGATGAAGACATCCCGCTTTTGTTGTGGTTGCGTTTTTTTTTTACGAGGCGCTCGTCTTTTTTTTCCAGAGGTGGAATCGAGGAAACCCCTGGAGGCATTTTTTCCCCCCCGCACAATGGTCGCCGGGTTGATGTTATCAGTCATCAGAGACTGCTGCTGTGAGCTGGCTAGACAAAAAAAAAAAAGATCCTTGGAGATGAATGTGTTCGGTTTTCAGACTCCAATATATTCGCTCTGTGGTTTAACTTCTGAGTGTACGGTTTCCCCAGCTGAAGACACAATCGTGGTTTGGAGACGGCCTGCCAGTGGACACTAGGTGGGCACACCAGCGAGGACGAGACGGGATAGGATCGCACAGAAAGGAAACAAATGGCCAGGCCGTTTTTTTTTTTTTTTGTGATGTTGAACAGATCGCTGCAGCTTTGCTCTGTGGTAGATATCAAAGTCTCATTTGTGGTCGAGAGTGCTTCTGTCTTTTGTAAGACGGCCTAACCTTTGCGTCAAGCTTAAAGAAAGATGTCTTTCACTATTAATCACCATTGGATATCTCAGCTTTATTGGCAGAATCGGGCTTTTGCTGGAGAATTTGGCTTCACCTCGTGCTTTCAACAGTTTCACTTGGCAAACACGTCCTCCTTTGGATCGTGATCTCTTGGAAGCCAGAAAATGTCATTATTTATTAGTGTAAATGCACTAAAACACACAGAGACACACACACACACACACACACACACACACTGCTTGAATAATGTAAAAATGAAAATTCATCTGGCTCTTTTTTCGCTCTCTCCTGAAGCATATATCATATATCCTCATCCGCTGGAGGAGTCCAAATAAGGAGCATTTGGGTGATGGTGCACATAGGCAGGGGAGCACGGCCTCGTTCCAACATCCCCGCTGTCAAATCCTTTCCTTCCCCTCCTCCAAAAAAAAACAAACTCCAGAGGACACCAAAACAACCAGGGGACTGAGTCGGGGGGGGACCTCACAGACGGGCGGCCTAGCTGACACATCAAACAAAGCACTGGCAGACCTCGAACCACCCGTGTTGTGAGACGGCCCGTTCGCCCAGTGACTCGAAGCTGAACTGCACCCACCTCCCCAACACACACACACACACACACACACCTCTTGGCATTTCTCTCGGCCATATCAAAGCACAGTCTCGTCTTACTCATGATCTAGGTTGGATACGGTACCCAGGTCTGTATCGCGGTTTCATTAAGAGCCCATTAGGCTAGGTCGTGGGCAGGACCCCCTTAAAGAGACGGGTCTATAAATTGAGCCGGTTTAATGGTAGCGAGGCCGTATGAAGTGTTTCTGTGATGATGCACAGACGGCGTTGAGTGGATCGAGTTAGCTGGTCTTTCTATTGTCCCGTCTCTCCCCCGTCTCCCTCCATGCAGCTCACCCGACGTCTCCAGGTTATTTCAGCCTGTCTTGGAGCTAGCTTGATCCTGCCGTTCCTACACACGGCCGATGATTAAACAGGATGATGTTTTCTAATAACGGCCTTTGGAAATCTGTTTCCAGGAGGGTTGCAGACACCCGGTGAACACGCACGCCCTTCCCGACGCAACCACGGCAACAACAGGGGGAAAGAAAAAAAATAAAAAAATCAAACTGCAGGAGTTGGGAGTGTCTTGTCCGGGTTTTTTTTTTTTTGAAAGCGGGGACACTCTGAGGGCAGCGCTGGAATGCAGTTTACACTACGGTGCGGAAACGCCGATGCTCTTATATGGATTTATAGCTGGCAGGGGAGTTTTGAGCGCGGCGAGGGAGGATTATTTCAAAGCTCTTTTTTTTTTTTTTTTTTTTTTTTGTTGCCTTTGGAATGTGAGAAAATATTTGGAGCGTCCTCACACACATCAGGTTACAGGAGCGTGGGGGTGTCGAGCAGGAATTTAGAAATGTTAGGTAGTCTTTGACGGTGGTTCGGTATCAGACCAGAAATAATACACGGTGGAGCAGGAGACAGTCGAGGACGTTGAAGCAGGTCTGAGTTTTATAGTGTTGCACATTTTTCACGCAGCTGCTTCCTCCTCTCTCTCTCTCCTGTTAGCACTTGGGATGAACCTGTCTGTCTTCAGCGTTTGCTCCATGCGCTGTCACAGGAGCTAACAAAGCCGTGTCTGACTGAATCACATGTTTGTGTGTGTGTGTGTGTGTGTGTGTGTGTGTGTGTGTGTGTGTGGTGTGCGTGTGTGTGTGTTGGGGAGAGATGGTCAGATGCCCCAATTGTACTCTGTTGAGCATGTGGCACTACTTCTGCAAAAGTAGAATTGAGGAAGATGCTTGAATTTTTTGGCCTTCTACAATGACAACTTCTGTGTGTGTGTGTGTGTGTGTTCAGTGAGTGAATCTGTCTGACGTGTTGTGTGTATGTGCACAGCTCAACTGGCTGCACATCAAGATCGCTTGTCCCTCACTTACTCTCCTTATCTCTCCGTCTTCCCCTCTCTCTCTCTCTCTCTCTCTCTCTCTCTCTCTCTCTCTCTCTCTCTCTCTCTGTCTCTGTCTCTGTCTCTGTCTGTCTGCTCGTCATCCCATCAGCCTGACTCACATAGGTCTCCAGCACAGATGCCTTGGCCCACTCAAGTCTGCTTGCCGAGTGTGTGTGTGTGTGTGTGTGTATGTATGTGCCTGCACCTCCTGCTAGCCCCCAGCAGGACTGCCAGTCAGTTTGCGACTACACTCCCACACGTCTCTTGTCTCACCATTCCTCTCCCTTCCTCTCCTTTTTTTCTGTCCGTTCTTTTTCGTGTCTTTCACATCCTAATCAAATCAGCGCCGTGTTCCTCACCGGATGAGTTGAGGGCGTAATTACGAGACGCTGCCTCTCGCCTTCGTTAGCACGGCGTTTGCGCGGCGGCTTTAATCCGTCCTGCGTCGCTGCTCGGGCTGAAGTGGATGGATGGGAATTTGGGGATTTGGGACGGGAGCTGGATACGAATATGAGAATTCCTGAGTCGTTCCCAGATCACTCTGGAGCCACGCCCCATGATGTAATGTCTGCCAGAGCAACGACACGCCCCCTAAAGCTGTGAGACTGTGTGTGTGTGTGTGTGTGTCTTTTTTTCTCCTTATTGCAACTGAAGCTGGTATTTTGGGAAGCAGCGACTCAGTTTGCCTGCCTCACCGTACATGCATGCTCGTACACACACTGGCACCGGCGAGCCTTGGCTCCCGGCGGAGGGGCTGTCGTAGCGACTGTTGCTGAGTGCAGACAGACGGACATTGTGCACACACAGTAGTAGTCTCTCTCTCTCTCTCTCTCTCTCTCTCTCTCTCTCTCTCTCTCTCTCTCTCTCTCTCTCTCTCTCTCTCTCTCTCTCTCTCTCTCTCTCTCTCTCTCTCTCTCTCTCTCCCCTATTGACCTCTTCTCTACTTTGCAGACCTTGGGCTCTCCAGTGGCCTCAACCTGTTAAGTACACACACACACACACCCTGACCTTTTAGCTTGCAGAACGAGACTTGATTTCCAATATGGGTTTGTCTTACAGCACTCTCCCCTCCCTCCCTCCCTCCCCTCCCTCCCCCCTCCAGTCAGTGTTAATGTGATTAGACTTGTGTGCCTGCTTCTTGCACGCTGCTTTCTTTGTCTTTCCTCTCTCAATCTCTTTCGCTTTTTCCCCTCCTTCTATCCTCTCAACGCTCTCTACCTCTCTCTTTTGTATCGAGGAGAAGGAGGTGAAGGCGGTTTTGTTGGGGGTCTTTTCTGCTGCACCTCTGCTGTGTGCTAATTGACTAATTCACTTTATCTCTACATGCTGGACCCTTTCCTTCCATTCTTAATCTAATATCTCTCTCCTCTAGTCTCTCTCCGCTGTACAACCACACACACACACACACACACACACACACACACACACACACACACACACACACACACACACACACACCCCCCCCCCGTGCTTGGTAGTGCTGACACAATGTCATTTCCTGCCTAAATTGGGTAAACGCGACAGGGCCAGGGGAATCACAGCAGGCTTAATGAACTGTAGCGGCCACTTTACCTGCAAGAAACCATGCCCTACCCTATACCGCCTGCTTGAGCTCTTAATCTGTGTGTGTGTGTGTGTGTGTGTGTGTTCACAGGCTCCTACTACAAGCACCTTTCTGTTGATATCATGCATACTAGGCCGAAGTTGAGATGACCGTCAATTCCCTGCGGTATTGTTTCCCATAACGGTGCGACGGGGATGTTAAACTTTTATTGTGAAGGATAAAGATTTACACTATGAGGGGACTGTTAAAAAGGGCTTGCAACTTCTACCTGACTGTGTGGTCTGTCGGCGTGACCTTTTACAAACCCCCACAAGCGAGCTCCAAAAAAAGTACATTTTGGTATTTTGCTGAATATTTCATTTTCCGCCACACGAGGAAATACCACCGACGACCGCTCGACACTTCATTCATCAAGAACCAAAGGCAAAAAAAAATTAAAAAGGAAGTTTATTGAAACCAAAATGGCCGGCTGCACTGGCTTCACAACTCGTTCACCCCCTCTAGCATTCCCAAATCTCATTAAGCAGAGATGAGTCGCGGGAGTATTTTCAGCCCGGAGAAAGCGAAGTAGGTTTCTTCTTTAAGGAGGGTCTCACCAGGAACAGTTTCAGCTTTATATTTAGCCGCTATTATCTTGATGTGCTGAGTCGGAAGAGAGATTGCGTGGGGGGGCATTAAAGGGGAGGTGGAGCTGACTGAGATATGGGTAGAAATGACAACCAGGGGAAAAAGATGACCTCACTTAGGAGCCCTTTGTGGCGGCGCCTCCTGGATGTTTGTCTATTCCCCCCTCCTTCAATCTGGCAACAGGCGCCAGGCAGGCAGACTTCTGGTGTGTGTGTGTGAGAGTGTGTGTGTGTGAGAGAGAGAGAGAGAGGGAGAGAGAGAGAGAGTGCGTGGAGGTATTATTGAGTCATTGATTTGCAGGACAGGAAATCTGGGCATCAGGAGTCCCCTCTGTGTCCCGCGTGGCGGAGATGTCTCTGGTGTAGCGTTTGATGCATTTTGAATCGAAATGAACGTCTTGATTGTTTTAATGTATTCCTGCTGCAACACTATTCACAACAGTGGATTTGAAACCATGTGCCGCGGACTGCCGTGGCGTGCCGTGTGCCAGGAGTCCGCAGGGTTTTCATTCTAACCAATCACCGCACAGCTAGAAAACAGCTAGTGTCGTAATTGGTTGGAATAAAAAGCTGCAGACTCTTGGCCTGCCGTGGCACATGGTTTAAAGCCGCTGATTTAGAAGGTAGTATGGGAGCGTGTGTGTGTGTGTTTGGTCCCTGCCAGAGGGCCTGTTGGAGTGAGACGAGGCTGAACTGAGTTGGGTGGTAAGGGCATGTTGAGGGGCGGGAAAGGGTGAGGAGAAAGAGCCAGACTCTGTAAGGCCAGCAGCATTTGGCCCGGGAACTTCAGGCTGCTCCCCCAGCCAGGCCCGCTTGCCTAGAGCAATATTTATGATCATTTTTTGGCAGGTGAGAGTAATTGAACAAGCATTTGTTATTTGGCAACCGGGTCTCTGGCTGCCGTCTCCGGGCCCAGAACGCCCCTCGCGTTGTAGTCGTTAGGCTTTTTAACACTCGGCTAATTGGGCCGCGTTCAGGAACAGAGGTTGTAATGTCTTCTGAATGGTCCGAGTTGATGTTTTATTGTTGAAGCCTCGAGCCTGTGCGAAACACGTTGCGAATGTCCCCCAGAATCCTTGTATCAACAATTTTGCCGTTTTACATTTTTTTTAAATTTCATTGTCACTGACAGCTGATGTTGTCCTGCATGTGTAGACATTGTTATGTGGCCCCGGGGCCAAACCAAACCACTGATGCTGAATTGTAAAATGTCAGAATAAATAGGCATGAATGGGGGAAAACAAGTTGTTTCTTCATGTCCTAAAAAGGTAGACGTTTTGGGGCAGGAAGTTTCTGCTGGACGCTGATGGGGCTCCACAAACAAGATTTCAGATTTGACAGATATGGTTCGCTTAGAAAAAATGGTGCTGGGTGACCTTCCCCATCCGTCCAGCCTTAACACCCATCCATTCTTTAAACAGCTAAATGATTATAAGAGCCTGCCACCATTTTCAATGTCATTTCACATATTAATGATACATTGGCTTCCAAGTGCAGAAAAAGCCGTTGCTGTTTCTCACCCATAATAGCTCAAGCCGTCACACTCCCACATGTGGAACAAGTCTTTTTTTTCTCTCCCCCAAATAAACAAGCGTTCTTTTTGTTTGAGCACTCAAAACCCTCCTTGTTTTTAGTCTCGCCATAATGGAAGTTGACAATTTACCCGAACCAAAAAGAGGGAAAAAAGTGTGCCACTGGCGGCAAGGAAATTGAACGCAGCGTGTTGATTCAATTCCATATTTCTGACGTCTTTAGCGCGTTTTTTTTCTTCGCTATATATCTGTTTTTTAAGAAACACAAAAGCAGAATTCACGTTGATTGCAAGTGGCGTGCAATTATGCCCATGTATTTCCTCTGCTTCTCTCTCTCTCTCTCTCTCTCGCTCTCCCTTCTCCCTTTTTCCAATCCCCAGTAATAAATGGCAGAGCAGAAATAAAAACGAGGAAGGCTTCCCAGTGAGCTAATACAGGGAAACGATTGTGAGCATTTGCTAACAGAACACCGGCTTAAATTAAACGGTACATTTTACAAGAGCCCTGTAAATCATGCAGCTCGGGCGCAAAAGCAGCACAAACGGACTTTTAAAAACACCAGCTTTGGTTTTAAATGGCATGTTGGGCGCAATTAAAGGGACTTATACTGATGCCCCCTCCCGCTCCGATTTCTTTTGAAAGGCACTATTGCTGGATGGGGAAGGGCTCTCAGTGGGCCGGAGCCAGAGGTGAAGCACTTTCTGACTTGGCGTGTTGTTGAAGGGAGGACTGGCTGCCCATGGCGTGACTGGGTTTCTGCCGTTGTCTCTGTGAATGGACCATTATATGGCGAGCTGCGTCTTGTGGGGGAGAGAGAGGGGGAGAGAGAGAGAGAGGGAGAGAGAGAGGGGGAGACGTGAGGACATGGTGTCACTGTGCAGGGAGACGCCACCAGGCTGTGCGGGTAAACCGGGCCAAGAGCAACAGCTGATCCACGCACAGCACACAAGAATGACACACACACACACACACACACACACACACACACACACACACACACACACACACACACACACACACAGCCAACGGGTTTCCACTGAGATGCTTTTCATATGCACAACTTCATCACCTGCAACTGTCTTCTCTGTCTCTCTGCCCACATGCCTTTGCGCTGTTGTTTTTCCATGTATCTGCGTGTGTGTGTGTGTGTGTGTCTGTCTGTCTGTCTTTCTCTTTGTGTGTGTGTGTGTGTGTGTCCCGTTGGCTGTGGCAGGCAGGGGGGCCTTTAAAGCCCCACGTTGTTCTCACTCCTCATCTGCTGATTTCATGTGACAGGTGTGGCTGCATTCCTCCGGGTGAGGAACAGGGCTGCGGTTTAAGATTTTTTTTTATTAAAACCCATGATTCAATCAAGGGCCACATCGTTGTGAAGCGCACACACACACACACACACACACACACACACACACACACACACACACACACACACACACACACACACACACACACACACACACACACACACACACACACACACACACACACACACACACAAAGCACTGTTTGCCTACCTATGCTAGCCAGCGTCGATAATAAGCAGAGCAGGGCTGGCTCGAGTCAAGGCGGGGTGTGCCGTGCATGTCTGCGCGTCAGTTAGCAGCCTGCCCCGGTAAGAAAAGCTCGTATCACCGGTAGGCTCGGCAGCTGTGTTTTCTGTGTGTTATCAATGAGGTTCGGCAAGATTAACCGGGTGAGCCGGGAACACATTTCTACAAGGTGCTGTATTATCTTGAGGAAAGTCACGTTACGATGCCGGTCGGACAACAACAGAGGTTTTGGTTTGGTTTCCGTGTGGCGTCGTTCTTGGTCAGCAGCACCTGTGGCTGGTTCATCCTGTGTCAGTTACATGGTTTTGTTTGGGAGGCTAGAATAAGAAAATGCCACTAAACTGCTGCTACCACGCTGAAGGCCTGGCTGACATCTGTGAATTGGGCACCGTGCACTTTTTTGTTTTCATCATTTTTATCACTTGATATAATTTCAGGCCTCAACTGTGTGTATATATAATAACTGATTTAGTCTTTTTTTTCTTTTAGTTTATTCCCAGTTCAGTCTGACTGTGTCCACTAATATGCAACAAAGACGAGATCATATTAAATAAATAAACAGGACGATCAACCAGCGTGTTTCAGATATCTGCAGGCATTTCAGGTTATACATGTATAGACTGCAACCTGCAGACACACTCAACCCTTCCCCTTTCTTTCTTTTCCCTCTCCCCCTCCTCCCCTCCCTCCCCCTCCCTCCCTGTCTGTGGCAGGTTAATAAAATAAACATACATCCACCAGTGGCGGTGGCAGCCGTGTCAGACTCCCTTAGCTGTCATCAGCTGTGTGTGTGTGTGTGTGTGTGTGTGTGTGTGTGTGTGTGAGAGTCTATTTCCAACCCAGGCTGTCACTTTTAGCTGGGGCTTGTCTGTCAAAGCCCTCTCTCTCTCTCTTTTAGGCGCCCATCCCTCGGCAGCAGCAGAGCCCATATGGGGTCGGGCCTTAGCTTGCCACATTGTGCACCAGTCCACTTACTGGCTGTTCATCAGGTTTCATTTCTGTCTCCATGTCTGTCTGGCTAAATGGTCATCTATTCTCTCTAGGTAACACTTAAGGCATACAGCCCTAATATATTTGAATGTGTGTGCGCCATTTTCTTATATTCTTTTAGCATGTTTGGCCTCTCCACGGAGGAAACTGTGTGTTATACTTACTTCCTGTATGGCTGAAATGCTCCAGAACATGCTTGACAACACACGAGGCCACAGTATGTAAAGATACTGTACCGTGTTGTGCAGCTGTTTCAGGTTACTGTCGCTAATCTGCGGTCACACCTGTTTTAGATCAGCTTTATTAACAACGCTCTGTGTACCTTTTTTCCTAGCTTGTTGGTGAATATGAAGCCAGTTGCGCCTGTTGCCCGTCTGAGATAAAAGCAGCTCTCTCTCCAGTGTTAATAAAGTACATCTATCTATCTATCTATCTAATCTTGTGTTGGTGATGGCTAGCATAGTCTATCCTGTTCGTTACCAAAATAAAAGCATCAAAGCTGAATTGATCGCTTCCGTCTAAAGAAGCATTTCTACTGTTTGGGTAAAAACAAAGATCTGTTGCTCTGCACGTTACGCCAGGTTACTCATTTGGTTAGAGTTTAACTAGTGAGGGACTGGAGTCGAGGTCCGAGAGTAGAGTGTGTGTGTGTGTGTGTGTGTGTGTGTGTGGGCCCTTCTCTTCCAAAGGCTTTGTGGTCTAGGCCAAGCACAACACAGCTGCCCACCCACCCACTCACACACATTCTCTCTCTCTCTCTTTCTCTTTCCCACTCACTAACACACACACACACACACACACACACACACCATCTCTCTCTCTCTCTCTCTCTCTCTCTCTCTCTCTCTCTCTCTCTCTCTCTCTCTCTCTCTCTCTCTCTCTCTCTCTCTCTCTCTCTCTCTCTCTCTCTCTCTCTCTCTCTCTCTCTCTCTCTCTCTCTCTTTGAAGTTTGTCCCAGTCCAGTGGAGTGGTGCAGGGTCAGGATGGAGAGGAGGATTAACGAGGCCCCTGGTATAGACGGATGAAAGGATAGCGGGATGAATGGTCTTTATGAAGTGTTAGATGAGAGGAGAGGAGGCCAGGTGACGACGGCCAGTAGACTTTGGTTGTATAGCAGACGCGCTGATGGAGAGCCCCGGATCTGAGGTTTAGATTAAAGACAGGATCAGACCCAGCAGCATTCATATTGAGAGCGGGGCTGATAGGGGTTTGTACGTCTGGCAGCGATGAACGTCTCTGTTTCACATCTGGCCGTCAGCGGGCATCGAGCTGAAGGAAAGAGGAAAGACTTCCTTTTGTCGTTAAAAATAAGATCCAAATCCAGATTCGGCTAACCTTCAGAGGACCGGAGGTTTGAGGGCAGATTTTTGCCTCTTGGGTTCATCTTCATCAAGTGATCTGAGTAGTTTCCGTCTCCATCGAGCTCCGGTTGTAAGTCGCAAGGAGAAAGAGCTTCTGGTTTTGCTTGTTCAGTCGGCTACTGTACAGGGCTGCTGTCCCTGCATACACACACACACACCTCTTTTTCTCTCATACACACACACACAAAATAATATGCATATGCACACATACGCCACACGCACGCACACATGCCACCGCACCGTGTTAAACCTCCCCACCTCACAGCCTTGGCACTGTGTGGCATTAAACAGACAGTGATTGATCTGCGGTATGATTGTTTATTTTGCCTGCCTGTCAGTGATGGATGAAGATTTCCACGCATTTGAAAAGCGTGTGTGAATTGTAGAGGGTGGGGGGAGGGTGGGGGTTGTATAAAATCAACTTCCCAGAGGAGAAACGCTACCGGGGCCTATGGGACGACCTGTCAACGTGCCGCCACCTCATCACAAATTAACACCCCCCCCCCCCTCCCTCCCATCAGCGCAGCAGTAACTCGGCTAACAATCACCATTTTAATAGCGCCCAAGGATTGTAAACAGTCTTTATTTTTGTGGTGGTAATAGTTTTTTTTTGTGTGTGTGAATTCAATGGGCTTTGTTAATGTTTTTGAGAATTCATGTGGAGTATTTTGTCATTTTGTGTGATTGATGGTGACCTAGATTCATTTCCTCCTGCTAGTTTGTCCGTCCTATCACTCAGTTGCAGGCCAATCAAAAGTTTCTGTGCATCTCTCATTGTCTTTGTGGCGGTGGTCATTTGGGGGCTGGAGACAACGACCATTCAGCAGCCGACGTGTGAAACGTCCCTCTTCAGCCAGGTTGAATCCCAAAGCCATTGATATTCAATGGCTTCTGTTGTCCTCCCGAGTTGCCAATTGATTGAATTCCTTCATCCTCACAGAACACGGCGCACAAAACTTCCCTCTGTCCGCAGACGGCAGCCTCAGAGCAGCAAGACATTTCTAACACCCTCTCCGGTTACCATCCCCCCCGAGAGGGCAAAAAGGAACCAGCGCAAATGAAAAGAAAGGGGAACTCGAGACACAATGCCTACCTGTCCTCCCTCCCTCCCTTCCTCCCACCGACTCCCCCTGTGACGCCCCCTTTTTTTTTCCTCTTCTTTTTTGTTGGCACAAATTGTCTCGCTCCTCCTATCGCTTTCACACGGGCAGATGGCTCGATCGGGAGTTCCTCCAACCCAGACTCAAAACAAAATCAAACCCCAAATCTGTTATCTTCCCCGTGCTAATATATGTATTTATATATTTTATTATTTGTAACAGACGCCTTGTTTGTCTGCCAGTTTGGGTTGTTTTTTTTTAAACCAGGCTTCCCCTTTCTCACATCTTGTTTCTCTCTTTCAAAATCGTCCGCTGTCACACGCCAAAACAATCTCTCCGAATCCAAAGCTCATCTCAAGACAAAAAAGGGGAGACGGTTTACTCTCCGTCTTCCCGTCTCTTTTCAACAGGGGGCAACTCCACCATGTTGCACATCATTAGCCGGGGTGAGGCTCTGAACCGGGCGAGCTGAAGTCGTAACACGGAGAACCTTCAGTGACTCTCAGTGTTCGGAGGGATCCTGTCTTAATTGGTTTCTAGTCTGCGGAGTCTGTTGTTGGTTGTTTTGACGACACAGGTCCGACGTCAAAAGCACCAGAATGATTTATTGTCTTGTGAGCGGCTGGAGGTGTACGACATTATAAAAATGCTTGGATGTACCTGGGGCATCCTTCGCAAAGCTCACTGATCTAGGATGGCTAGCTGGACCTCCATCGCGGGACTCCAGAGGCGAGCCGGTCTAAGATACTTGAAGCATGCGGTGCCGGTGCGGGGCCGATCCCCGGCTCCCCTGGTTCACCTTTCAGTTTTAAATGAGAGCCTTGTGACGGCAGCCTCTCGCCGGTGGAGGATTTGCACCCCGACGGCGGCTGAAAGCGACCTCTTTCTTTCCTCTGTTCGGGTTTTTCCACGGCACTTTGTCATGTAAAGAGGCCCTTATCTGGCTCCGGGTGGGGGTGAAGAGGCCGGGGAGGAATAGCTAGCGGGATCCCCGGGGGCCCGGCGGAGACCCGGGCATGGTAAATAAGTGACGGTGATTGACAGGTCCTTTTTGAGTAGAGTGGCTTTGGCCCCGCCTACTGAGGTGTCTGCCGGGAGGTCAACTTTGACCCCTTTCCGGCCACCTGCTCGCCCCTGACCCCTTGACCTCCAGCTGGACTTCTCTGTTGAAGAGGCCTGGACGTCGGGGCGCTGTAGGGCTCAGACAATATCTGGGCATTTGATAAAAAAGATAATAAACTTAATAAACTGGGATGTGACTTGTTTTTTTTCGAAGGTTTGCCATTAATTTCTAATGAAGATGCATCCTTTCATTGACCTCCATGTTGCTGTGGAGTATTTCAAGGAGGCGGCAGTTTAAAATATCTTTAAAATATAAATCTATAATCACAGCTTTTATGAAACCTGATGAATTTGTGATACATGTGTGGAAACAACTGAACTTGCCTGCCTTTTTCCTGCGTCTGTTCTCCTGATTCTCAATTCATTACTGCCCGCATGACATCCCCACAAACGCTATCTCCCACTGTTCTCTCCGTTCCCTTTGAAGCAACACCGCTGTCACACGAACCGCCCCCTCCTCCGCCTGAAACTCTGATTTATCTCATTGAGCATTTCAGCAAATCATTTTTCATGTGGCCCAGGTACCCCACCTCCCTCCCTCCCTCCCTCCCCGCCCACCGCCCGCCGCCGCCTGCACCGTAATTTCCACCCTGTCCTCTGGCGCTCGGCTCCTCGGGCGTCGCATTTGTTTTTGCTGCGTTTACTGACCCCTGTTGTCCTCGTAAACGGCTGGCTAACAATGACAATTTACTAGACGAAATGGGGGCCGGGAAGTGTAGTGATTTCACAAGGCCCGATTTAATTTCCCTCGTTCAGGCTAAATTGGGCCACGGTGTCGGGGTAAATAAACAGAACGCGTCTGGACTGCAATAAAGAGAGTCAAACAGCGAGAGGGTGTGTGAATAAGAGGTTGTGCTGTAAAGGTTGCTTTTTTTTCCATTCCCCCGTGAACGGTTATAAATTTATTACAGAGTGCTTGTCTAGCACTTTGCTCGTGGACTGGCTTAGCCTTTTGAATGGTGCAGTAAATAAAAGGGGATTTTAGGTGTGTGTGTGTGTGTGTGTGTGTGTGTGTGTGTGTGTGTGTGTGTGTGTGACTGTGTGCGTGCTTGTGTATTGCTGCCTCTTACTGGTTACATTTGCGGTTTTATTTAACTGTATTGGCTGTAATTGATCGGTTTTGGCGAGCTTTCGATATTCATTCATATTCGATGGTTGCCTTTGTTCTACATAGCTCTCAACTGAGCAGTGTCAAAACTGAGTGGCCAAGATATATATATATATGTGTGTGTATGTATATATATATATCTATATATATCTATGGTATATTCTCATCCTCTTGCTACACTGTCATCAAATTCCTATCTCATGTAACATAAGAGGAAAAAGGCGCATGTGACTCTTGGCTAACTGGGATTGCAGGGGGCACAAAGCAGCCATTTTGTCGAACAATGCACTTGGTCAGCTCTCTGTGCATACATGGCCAAGCGTGTGTGTGTGTGTGTGTGCGTGCACTCAACACCCCCTCAGCTCTGCGGAAGTGTGTCACAACTGACATATGTCTGCTCTGACCCCTGTTGTTCTCAATTAATGTCGGCCCATATGGGTTTTTGGGGACGATAATGGTGGAGTTTTGAAGTGTGTGTGTGTGTGTGTGTGTGTCCATCCAAGGTAGATTGGGAGGTTTGACAGTCAGGGAGGGAGAGAAAGGAGGGAGACTGAGGGGGAGAGAGAGAGTGTGTTGCAGTTCATTCTCACATGTGAACCAACGAGTGAACCAGGTGAACCAAAGGGGTCATCAGGCAGGAAAGCTCTTCTCTGTAAAAACCTGCTGACGTCGGGCCCCCCCCCCCCCCCCCCCTCCTTTCTCCTTTCCATAAGCAAAATAGTGCAGCAGAGCCGGAGGGTAATTATTTGCTTTGTTAATTGGGTAATTAACTTGTCACCCAAGTGGTATTTGTGGGTTGTTCACAACAGTCTGGCTAATTTTTTTTCCCAGTTAAACTTTGGGAGTCTGTGAAATAATAGTTATGTTGCCTAATTATTGCTTTGTAGGAAGGGCCTCATTTGTCAGGCGAGTTACATGAGAAATTGCAAGGAGAGCATTGTTAATAGCTTGTCATCTAAAACACTTCAGCCGCACACCGCGTACACAGCCTCTCAAAACAAGACGCACTTGACGTCTTCTGAATCGGCCTCGTCGTGACCCAGTATCTGAACCGACGTCTCTGTAAGGGAAAGGGTTTTAGATATTCGGCTGCTTGTTGCAGTTTGAAAAGGATGAAGTGTAGGAGGTACCTTTTCCTGGCTTATGCCTTTTGACACAATAAATGGTTTCTTTGATTTGTACATGAGCTAGATTTGAAGGCATATAATTAGAACTCAAAGCGCACACACACACACCTACACACTACACACACACACATACATTACAGTATACAGTCTGTCAGTAATGATCCAGACGAGCACTTGTATAGTGTGAGCTCTTAAGTTCTTCAGAGGCAGGTGTGTGTGTTCGTGTGTGTTCGTGTGTGTGTGTGTGTGTGTGTGTGTGTGTGTGTGTGGTGTAAAAAGAGAGATCCTGCTATGTTGTGAAGTGCTTGTTAGTGAGATTGTCAGCCAGAGAGAGACTTGACCTTACATGGTCTGTACATGCTAGCCTGTTGTTGCTGTCATCAGCCCCACAGTCCTACCGGTGGAAAATGGGTCTCTCTTTGCATCCGGATTCCAAAAGCGAGACTCGCCAGAGGGAGATTTCTTCTTTTGTGGGGATGCACTAATACCTCTGCTGGTGTGGGATGTCAGGCTTAAGTAGGCTATCAGTATCAGAGAATTTCCCTAATACAAAAATCCAATAATGGGAGCCATGTTAACATGTCGGAAATGAAAGCAAAGTAACTTGAAGTCACACATGGAAGGATGTTAGATCTGTTGAGTGGAGGAAAAACCATGTGATCTCGATCATTTTTGTCCACTGACCCCAAAGTACTTCTTTCTTTAGAGCAGTTATCCACAGGCCCGGACTGGGCAGCGCTAGCCAGTAGTTAGTCACGTTCCCATCTCAGTTTGTTTATGCTCTGGATCCTTGCATCATCTACTTCTACATCAGCCGCATTTAGACTGACCGTTCGCAGATACGCGCGGTTTGCACGTGCACACGCTCAGGCGCGTGCACGCTTAACGTACGTGCACGCGCACCATGATAGCGTGCCAAAGCTAACAGAAGGCATCTCAGGACACACACTTACACACACAGAGCGCTGCCCCACCTCCAGCCCAGCCAGTTGCTGCCTGCATGCCCCCACCAGCCGTCTGCCAACAGGCGGGTTAATATTGCCACCAGCTGCAGAGGGGGTGATGCCAACCAATGCCAATCGGCACCAGGCTGAGGGTGGGCACACAGGAGCCGCTTTGTTTCTCTTCTCTTCACTTCTCTCTTTTCTTGCATATCCCGTCTCTCCCCCTCACTCTGCTTTTTTTTATCATCACACTGCCTTTTTCTTCTCCGATTCAAAGAGACATTTGAATATAAAATGTCACAATAAGTGTGTGTGTAAGACAGTGGAGAGTGTATGAGGCAATGTGAAGGCATGGATCTGTGCCATTCGAGGGCCATCTATCTCGCTGAGCAACATTGAACAATCTATTGACTTGAGAGAAAGTAGTAGAGGGGGATGCAGAAGTGGAGTGGTAGCTAGCAGAGAGACGGGCCTTTCATTTCTCTCATCCAGCCGTCTGAGTGAACTGCCTCTGCACTCCTAGGCTTTTGGAAATGACTCATGCAGCTTTCTTCATGGTGATTTCTCAGTTTCACCAAGGCTCTTTTATTTTGCTACCTTGCAGTCATTCTCGCTGTGTGTGTGTGTGTGTGTGTAAAACCATGTTCTCATGCTGCATTACTATATCTGTTGTGACAGAAGCTCAGTGTGACTTTGTGACAACACCTGCTATTGCACTGTCAAAGCCGGTGTTACCGCTGTGTGTGTGTGTGTGCGTGAGAGAGAGGGAGACAGACAAGACCAAGGAAGTGGGTTGACCACACACGTGGATGTGCACACACAAACACACACCACAGACCTTGGCCTGTGCCCAGTTGGCCAAGTTTATCCAGAAAGTTAAAGTCAAACCTCTTGGCCGGTGTAGAGAGCTCGGGGTGGGCGTGCATGCAAGAGGGACGGAGACTGTCATTACATTTCAACACGCTGTTGAGGCGATCACAAAAACATCATTGCAGCGACGTTTCATAGAATTGCCACAGCTGGAGGTAAAATGTGAAATTGGAAAATTCTCATGCAACGATTGATTTATCTTCTAACTTGCAAATAGTCTGTTCCCTGCTGTTTGTGTCAGGCAAGGTAAAACCAAGCGCACCTCAGTAAGCTCAACTATTCAAAAGTGTGGTCAAATATTGCTGCCACCTAATTTCAGTTTCATTTGTATTTTTTCTTATTTGACCTGAAAGCTTATAGGCTCATTTATGTGTTGATTGATGACCCCAATGTGCTTGAAACCTCTTAAACCAAATGTGGTGTCATTTCAAAAATGCAGTCTGGTGGTTCAGTACGAGGAAGGGTCTTTTTCTGGGGGGGGGGGGGGGGGGGGGGTGATATTGAGAGATAGAGGGAGAGAGGCAGATGAAGCCATTCGACGGCTGCTGAAACACTGTGCTATTTAAAGCATTGGCCCTCAAGACACTCCAACACTACACACTAACTAGCAGGCCACTGCTGCAGCGCTAGGGAACACACACACACACACACACACACACACACACACACACACACACACACACACACACACACACACACACACACACATACACACACACACACAGGCGCTTATGGATTTATTAAAGACTTCATCTCACACACACACACGCACACAACAGACATCCCCCTCCATCATATCTAAAAATGACTGCGCTGAGATTGCACCTCTTTGGTTGGAAGCGATGGGAACAGAGGGCAGGGAGACAGGAGGAGAGAGAGCGAGAGAGAGAGGAATGAGAGAGGGAGGAATGAGAGAGGGAGGTGTAGAGGCCATCTGTTATTCTTTTCCTCTGTTTGGTGAATCTAAGAAGAGACGCGAGGAGGACTCAAATACTCAGTGACATTTTAAGCATCTCCAAGGAGAGCAGAAGGTGCTTCTGAAGCGTTTTCTCACAAATATACTCATTTGAGTTATTCTAAGTTGAACTTTTCTTAGACTTGACAATAATATATTTATCTCCTCTCTTGTGTGGGCAAGCGGTGGCCCTGTTCACAAGCTCAGTCAAATGCTCATCTTTTTATATCTTGGTTTTGCAAAGGGGAGATACGGAGTCTTTCTAGTAAGCAGCTCGTCTGCGCTAGCACGACACTCTGCAGGGGTGAACGAGTTTATACCCCCAGGCTGTGTCTGTGTGTGTGTGTGTGTGTGTGTGTGCATGCATGCGCTTCTTCCTGTCTCATTGTTTACAACCTTACCCAACTAGATGCCGGTTGTAATCCCACAATCAGTCTGAGTCTGACTGTCCAAGGCTAGCGGGGCGGGGCTACTTCCTAGACCCCCTCCAGGTGTTGCCTTCAAACCGGCTTTCTCTCACAAGATGTTAGCAGAAGGATGCTAAACTGACCAGAGGCTAGCAGCTCACTCCATCTACTAGCCTATTATCCTCTGAGCCTGCAGGGAGTTCCTGTCAGTCAGAGCACGAGGCTAATGAGTGTATTCTACTTCCTGTTTCCTGCTTCCTGTCCCCCTTCCTGTGTTTGAGGGGGTGGAGCGGGGGCTGCAGCTCTGTGGCGTGGTATGTCTACACGCCGTGACGTAAACCTGTGTATGCGCTGTTACATGTTAGGTGCACAGATGTCTGCACACACACGTGCCACACGGCAAGTATTTTTTGCATGCCATGTCAGCTCTGATGTTCCAGTCATGCAACGTGACCAGCACACTCGTCCGACACTCGTCTGACACTCGTCCGACACTCGTCTGACACTCTCCCAAATGCTAGAAGTGTCACTGCATTAAAGGCCACATCTACATCCCTCCCTCTGTGCATTACAAGCTCTCAGCCAGAATAGCCCCAGCCAAGTGTTATATCACCGCTGTCACAGGATCTGTTTTGGTGTTGTTAAGTTTACACAGTTGTCCATCTGCCGATTTTAGTTTTATGACCCGTAGGGCCATGAAACACATCCAAGACCTGTTGAAAGAATTGAGAAGGTATTGTTGTCAGTTTGTGAAATAAGATGAGCTGTCTTTTTAGAGGTCCAACAGCAGTAATATTGAGACCTTTTATAGAGAGAAACAAGAGTGCCCATAAGCCAGGAGGCTACCTCCCATGCACTACCATAGTCTTTCGCCAGTTTGATGAGCAAGTACCAGGAAACTAAGTTACTGGCACAGACACTACTCCCATACACAGTAACTTAATACTGTAGTCATACAAAATACAAGATAGAAATATAAAAGTTATTCAAAATAGGATTTGAAAGGAGATACTAAATACAAATGTTGAGACCAAACAATATATAGCGCAACAGGATTGCAGTATATAAGATGCTGGTCTGTGGTTGGACCCTGACATCCCTCGACTAGACGCGCTGAGCCTGGATGACATTGAAAAGCATATTCCATCGGCCGGACGACTCTAAACCGATTAACTCAGCTGTTGACGTTTTGAAATCATACCTCATATCTGTCTCCGTGGACTAGCACAGCTGGCGCATGGAGGT
The DNA here is from genome assembly GCA_034670385.1 of Hoplostethus mediterraneus. NCBI lineage: Eukaryota > Metazoa > Chordata > Actinopteri > Trachichthyiformes > Trachichthyidae > Hoplostethus > Hoplostethus mediterraneus. The sequence goes on from JAXDDW010000009.1 coordinate 6,905,625, forward strand.
GAGAGGGTTAGAAATGCAGCTCCGTTAACAGGGATCAGCGGCGGGGTCTCCCGGGGGCCCCCGAGGGAATAGCGAGAGGGCGCAGGAGCCATCGCCACGGCTACCATGATGAATGATAACGCGTTAGGGAGTGCCATCGCTCAGAACTCACTGCCCACTGTGTGTGTGTGCGTGTGTGTGTGTGTGCGTGCCTGGAGTGGAAGGGATTGAGTCCAGCGCTATGGTCAGCGGTGAGTAAGTAGCCAAAGTGAAAATGATATTGTGACAGAGTTGGAGGCTAAGGGTGTTGAATGAGGCTGTTATTATTGAATGGGAGCTGTTTGTTACGCACGCTGTCAGGTCACAGCACACACACACACACACACACACACACACACACACACACACAGTGTCAACAAGGGTCGCTTTTTTAGCGCAGTTTCACCACCACACGAAAAATGTGTTTTTAAGCTATCATAACAGCAGACGTAGCTTAGTACACTGCCTTATTCTCCACAACACCCTTTGCTATATGAAGAACCTTTCTCAACTGAACCCTAAAATCCATAGCCAAACAGTTGTAAACCTGACGAGGACGCTGCTACCAGGCCGATATCAAGCTGTTATATTAAACATCTCACTTTATGAAGCACAGGTAGCCTCGAAATTCCCACAACAACAATCCCACCGTCCGCTTGCCGGCTTGCGACGCCAGGCGAGCAGGAAACGGCTGTGTTGGGCGTTTCGCGCTCCATTGCCAACATGTACCAATGCGGTGGGACTGGACCCAACCCTGGAGAAACTATCTTGCATTACTGTTAGAAAATACTGCTAAATACTGTCAGTGTTCCAGGAATGTTAAAAAAACAAAACAAATGCATTTTATTTTGAAATGTATTTTTGCAGCGATTGTGTGGGTTCCTTACTTTCGCTCTATTTTTCTTCCCACTTCTTAGTCATTTGTGTGTGTGTGTGTGTGTGTGTGTGTGTGTGTAGGGGGGTGGGGCAGTGTGGGGTTGAGGGTCAGAGTAGGGGTCAGTTGGTCACATAGCCTGGGTGGGTGGGCACCCTATTCAATGTACACCCTTTTATTATGCAGCCAGCTGGGCCCCTTCTGCACACGCACGCACGCTCATGCACACACACACACGGGCCCTTCCAACCCCTAATCTGCTGTGGCATTTATTTCTTTCAGTCAAAATAAACTCACAGCCACAGCCTGCATTTAAAAGCCCTCCCTCCCTCCCTCCCTCCCTCTCTCTGCTCTACTTTTACCAGGCTGATAGCGTTTTATGCTCGACAGGGCTGAATGGCACTGGCAGTCTGTCACTTACGTACACTCAGATGGATTCAGACTGTGTGTGTGTGTGTGCAAATGCAGACAGCTGATATGATTGACAGAAGAGAGAGGACATTTGTGTGTGTGTGTGTGTGTGTGTGTCTGTGACATTGAGCCCAGCAGGACAGACCGTCTTGGCCAGGCAGGGACAAACGTGTGGTTTCGAAAGAAAAACCTTGGAGAAGCTTTTATCTGCTGTGTTGAGGGAGAATGTTTTTCCACTCTCAATTGCTTGCTTGCACTCGCTATTTTACGATAGACACACATGCATGCATACAAACACACACACACTCACTCTTACTCTCCTGTTCACACACTAATGCAAACACACACTCCCATTGTGGAAGGCATCCCCAGCCCTTGTGGCTTGGCCGGCCCTCAGACTGAAACAGTTCATATTTTTGTATGTTAGGTGAACATCTCTCCTCTCCTCCCCAGCAGATGGAAATGTTCTGGATCCTTCCAACGGCAAATGTTGGGGCTATCCCAACATGGCCCATTTTAAAGGGAAGGCCCTGTGGCTACACACACACACACACACACACACACACACACACACACACACACACACACACACACACACATTCCGATGCAGTGAGCTTGTGGTGTAATGAGGCGATTATACAGGGCCTCACGTACCCAGAAACCCCAGGACCTTGTTCCATTCGCCTCCGCTCTGAGCTCCGAGCTGAGCTCAGCATCCGGTCTACAAGAAGCTGTAAAGGACAAGGGGACGAGGGGGACCAGGGGACCGGGGGACGAGGGGACGAGGGGGACCGGGGGACCGGGGGACCAAGGCTCTAGCTGGGAAAGGAATGTGAACTTTGTGCCATGCAAATAATTGCTCCGTTGTTGATGCTTGGCTTCAGCAACCACCTCCAAATTCTTAGCAAATCGTGCTGACGTAACAAAGATCGGCTAACAATCTGGGAAATTGTCACTTTCTCTTAGCTAGTGCAGCACGGACGGAAGTTTGCGGATGGTCAGTGGCCAGCATTTAGCGTTGGAAGCGGGCCCAAAAAAAGTCATGGTGGTCATACGTAGAGATGGAGAAAGTAAAGAAATAACTTCCTCGCTTTTGTGTAATCAAGATGCTTATTGCCTCGTAATGAGTCACTTCCTCTCTGAAAAACACTGCATCAACATACATCAGATACAGAATACTCTACACTCATGAGAACCCTTTGAAGACCCCCCTTACCCCTCCAGGTTTTATGTGAACCCCTGGCTGCACTCGTTAGACCTGCCCTAATAGTTTGCAGTTGTTTTCAGTATTTTGTCTTTTCTCACTTAGCTCATAACCGAGGTGCCGGGAGTGTTTCTAATCCACGCGGTCGGTCAGGAAGACGAGGAGGAGAGGTTACAGAGACGAGAAGTGACACGCCGCTGGGATTAAATAATCACGAACGACGCCGTTGTCGCCGTTGTCGTCTTCCGTGCACGTGAAAACCCCTCCGCCGTCACATCCGAACCTCGCAGCGAGTCATCTGGTGACCATGTGTTTATGAGAGAGAGAGAGAGAGAGCGCGAGAGAGAACGAGAACGAGAGAAAAGTGGGGGGGTTGAGTAGAGACCCTCCTGACTACTGGATACAATAACCCAGGCTTTACTAAAATAACATTACTCCTCCATCGATCCCTCCATCCATCCCTCACTTTCTCCTCTGAGGGGAATGTGTGTTAGAATAACAGCTTTCAGGCCGGTGTTGTGCAGCAGATCGGGGCTGGCGCGTGGCCCACATTCCTCTGCCATGACATCCGCAGCGCAGCGCCGGGATATTTATAGAAGCGCTAGCGTGAACGTGCACGCACACACGCACGCACACGCACACACATGCATGCAGATGCGCAAGCACGCGCACATGCATTAGCGCGGAAGGTATTGTTCCACTCGTTAAAAAGGAGAGCGTGCGTGCGGTGTGGGGGGGGGGGGGGCGCGTGCACACGCTCTTTTTTCGGGTTCGGTGAAACGCAGCCGTTGTCGTAAGCCGCGCGGTTACAGTATGAAATGTGTGTTTCCTCTGTTCCCTCGTTTCCGCTCCACTCGTTTCCTTGTCTCTGCCAGTCCGAACAATGTAACCGCGCGGCCAGGTCTGTGTTAGATGGTTATATGGTGTGTCCTTTTATTGTTGCTTCGACGTTGCAAACACTTCCTGTTGCCGTACACGTTGAGATTCCTCATCCCTTCACCTCATCCTCTTCCTTCCCTCTCTCTCTTCTGCTCTCCTATCCAGCGCCACGTTCAAGCCGCTTCACGACAGATGAAATCCACTTGTTTCTTCATCAGCCACCGGGGTTATTGGATTTGCCTGCTTTAGATATGGGAATGTTTGAGCAAGGCTGGGGTTATAAATTGGAACCAGACCCGCCTTTTCATCCAGCTAGATGAGCAGATACACTCGTTTGTGATAGCTTAATCCCAAACAGCCTCTTGACGTCTTACCGTTGGCACGTCACCAGCGAGCTTTCATGGTATTTGCTTGATGTCTGGAACAGTTTGTCACATGGTTGTTCCATTGTTGGCAAACCCTGTACGGCGGGGATGTTTTCTCACCCTCCCCGAGTAAAAACGTATGTGCAGTAGAGACCTGCTAGGTGGTTGGTGCTCTGGAAAGTGTATGTTTTCTCGTTTTGAGCCAACAGTAAATGCAGCCAGGTTTCGGTTTAGTTTAGTGTTTTTGCTGCATATTTGGGGAAAAAAACCAGAAACCTGGATTGGACAGCTGAATTTGGATAACATCCCTCACTTCCTGTGGAACGAGCAGACACATGACAAAGCTGCTTGGTAGAGGTGTGATCAGAAACACAATAAGGCAAGAAATAAAAACAGGAAAACCGTAAACTAAAAGAAAAAACTACAACTGAAAATCACGTCCTTGAAGACACATCGCATTTAAAAAAAGACTTTGTTGGTCTTGTCATGCTTCAGAATGAGCTCAGGAAACGAACACACACACCGTTAGCAGCATAAAAGCTACAAGGTTGAAATTACTAAGTGTGTGTGTGTGTGTGTGTGTGTGTGTGTGTGTGTGTGTGTGTGTGTGTTGAATGGTATTTGC
>JAXDDW010000009.1:6915000-6955000 GCA_034670385.1 Hoplostethus mediterraneus
TACTATGTACTTTTTCTATAAATATCTAAATTGGACTAAGTGTGATATACGGTATCTTGTTTACATCCCATACTTGGAAATCTTTGATCAGCTGAAATGAGGAATGTGCAAAGAGGAAGCAGCGTTTTGTGTCTGCTTTTTTAAATTCAAAAGCGACTGATCTGAGAAGCCGCTGAGCATCTGCTGCAGCGTTTCGTGGCATAACGTCAACATTACCGGGCCTGTTTGGTTTGGCTGACGTTGAAGTCTCATCCTAGCTCTTCATTACCTTGATTGTAAGTGACAGGGCTTGTACGCCTGTTTTGTTAGTGAAGCATTTACTTTTCATGATCAACCAGGAAATAGGAGTCTGCCTTTTTGTGTTGTGTGTGTGTGAGTGGACACTATGCTGGTTGGCTTGCCGTGTCACCCCCACAAACAAACCCTTGAAAGGAAAACATTTCCCCCTTGTGTTTTTTGAAGGTTGTTTACCAGTAGAAACTAGAGGGACTCTGACGGGTTATTCCAGACCGCCACACATACAAAAAAGGGTTGTTATCCTTTGAGACTCACCCTGCTGATTTTAAAATATGGACTAACTAGAATTTGCGCTCTCAACCTATCATTTAAGATGGGCTGACCTGGCTTAGCTCTTAGCAGGTGCGAGCCGGCTGCAGAAACAGTTTAGGGACTTTTGCTGTTGTGCTTGTGCAAACTCGCAACGATACAAGAAGAGCACAAGGGGGATGAACAGCTTGTTTTGAACCGAGCTGCCACTGTGTCTTTGTTTGACACTGGCGCACTTAAAAAAAAAAAAAGAAAAAAAGCCCTCAGCCAGCCAACAACGGAGATTTGAACTTCACACGCGCCTCAGAAGCTATTCTCAGCTGACATTAACACAACCCAGACACAGAAAGAGAGGAAAAGGGGGGGGGAGAGCCTCTGAAAGTTTACGCCCAGCCGAGGAAGCCAGCCAGCCATCCAGCTAGGCAGAGAGGCAGACAGACAGGAGGGGGAACCTCTTTTGAAATATACCTTATCTTTTTCTACCTCGTGTTTTTTCTGCCCCCCCCCATCTCTCTCATCTGTTTCTCTTTATTATTTTTTCACACCTTCATTCCTCCCTCTGTGCCTGTACCCCTCCTCCCTCCCCTCCCTCCCCTCCTCGTAGCATCTAGCGTATCTGTGTCTGTCTGTCTCCAGCATCTCATAGCTGCCACTCCACAGCTCCTCAGGGCCTTTTAAGCCGCCGCGGGTAGCTGACCTTATCGCCTGAATAAAAATGAGTCATTAGAAAGCGCTGGCGGTCCGTCGCGCCGGGGGTAACGACAGCAGCCCCGCGCCCACACAAAAGGGGAGCCGGGGCTGAATAGACGGGCCCCGCTGTTTTCAGAGCACCGCGGGGTTAGCGGAGGCTTTGGAGGAGAGCTATCCGAGCTCGCGCCGTTTCCCCGTTTTTGCGGTGAAAAAACTGTCAGCCATTTTGGAGGATCAGGCTCAGCGTGCGCTACATCCTGAATGGATAGCCCCCCCGCTGTTTTAGAGGACTGTGGGTTAGAGACTCGGGGGGGGGGGGCTTACATCAGGGCCAGATTATGTGGCGCGGTGGTTTCTAGCGTTACGGTGAAACTGTCGGCCATTTTGGATGGATGGATATACCCTACGGTTTTAGAAGATGATGGGGTTCAAGTCTAACGCGTCGTTGTAAACGTTCTGGTTTGGGAAAGCGGTGTCATCCGGCTGAAGGAGGTTGGAGCCGATACCTGGCTGTGAGCCTAGGAAGAGCAGCATGTGTCCCCCCCCCCCCCCCCCCCCCCCCCCCCTCCCCTACACATCTGTCTCTCCCCCCTCCCTCCCTCCCTCCCTCCCTACATACCTCCATCCAGCGCTTCGTCTCTCCTCTCTCTGGTTTGCCGTGTGGCAGCAATGGCTATCTGTTTTAGGAGGGGGCGTGGCCATCCGTCAGTCAGCTGTGTGTGTGTGTGTGCGTGTGTGTGTGTGTGTGTGTGTGTGTGTGTGTGTGTCAGTCCATCTCCCCACCCACCCAGCCTTCTCCCTGCCCATAACCAGCAATCATGCCATCTCCCTGGCCACTTTACCTCGCTGTTGGCAGCCGTCCATCTCTCTCTCTCTCTCTCTCTCTCTCTCTCTCTCTCTCTCTCTCTCTCTCTCTCTCTCTCTCTCTCTCTCTCTCTCTCTCTCTCTCTCTCTCTCTCTCTCTCTCTCTCTCTCTCTCTCTCTCTCTCTCTCTCTCTCTCTCTCTCTCTCCCCATCACTTCCTGCCTGTCTCGCTCGCTCCCTGCATTATTAAACAAATGACATTATGCCCTTCTGCGTCCCCACTTCCGCCTGTTCACCCACACACCCTTCTCTCTCGCCTGCCTCGCCGCCGCCACACTCTTCCTCTCTCTCTCTTCGTCGTCTCTCTCATCCCTATCTCCTCCCTTCGTCTGTCCTTCCGGTCGTCTCTCCCCCGATGCGGGATTTCATTACATATCAATAGGACTCTGGTTACTGCCTTCTCCGCAAGCTCCTGTCTCTTCACGCCTCCCCCCTCCTCCCCTCCCCTCCTCCTCAGTCTCCTTGATTATATATCGATACAGCCTCCTTCTCTTCTCTCTGTCTCCCTCTGTCTTCCTCCCTCTGTTCTGTCTCTCCTCCTCCCACTCCCTTTTTCCTCGCTCGCTTTTGTCCTTCCTGTTGTCGGGCCCTCTCTCTGTCTTCAGTATCCACGGTATCTCTCATCCCTCCCCCTCCCTGTCCTCCTCTCACCCTTCCTCTAGCGAGAACCGAACCGCAGGAGCAGTATCTTTCTCCTTTACCTCCTCTCTCCTCTCCATTTCCCTCCTCTCCATCTCTCTCTGCTCCCCTCTCCTTTTCCTTCTCTCTCCATTTTCCCTGAGTGCCGCTGATGGAGGAGCTGGCTGCCGGCCAGAAACGAGGAGGGGGGGGGGGGAGAGAGAGAGAGAGAGAGGGAGAGGGAGAGAGGGCTGTCTGTTTCCCCTGTCTCTCTGACTTTTCCCTCGCTCCATCTTTCCGTCTCGGGGAACCTGCCTCTCTCACTCTCTTTCCTCATGTCTCCCCCATTTCCTTCAACGCTCTCGTGTCACTCACCTGTCTGTCTGCATTTCCCCCATGCCACCTCGCCTCTTGTGTGACCGGCTAAAACTCCCCCGCGCTCTCCCACGTCAACTGCTGGAGGAGAGAGGAAGAACAGGGGAGGTGGGGATGAAGGGAGATAGGGAGAGGGAGGTGGATGAAGGAAGACAAGACAACCAAAAGAGAGAGAGAGAGAGGTTGGATGTTGAGTAAATGCAGGGAAAGAGACATGCTGTGAAAATCCTGCCTTCCTCTTTTGATGCTCCGGATGTATAGCCCCGAACTACGCGCAGCAGACGCCATGTTTCTGACGCCAATATTATTGTACGCTTTTGTTCTGGCTTGTGGTCAGTGTCGTGTGGTTTGTTAGGGCCGTTTTTTGGAAAGAGGGAGAATATATTTGAGGGTTGTTGTTAATCCATTTCCCAGGCAGTCGGATTTAGTATCTGCTTCTATTCTCCGAAGGGCCTGGGAATGGATACGAGTGGGAGTTTCCCCCCCAGATAAAACTACCCATTGTTTCTTTTTATATCATCCCACAATTGTAATTGTGTGCAGGCGTGGAAGATGGCATGAGAAAATAGAACGTGTTGCTTTTGAGTATAGTAGAAAGAAAGAAAGGAAGTCTTGTGTAACGCGAGCGATGTTGCAAATGGAAACGAGGGGAAGTCGACAGACGGGCGCACGGTTGCCACACACATCCACCGACCTACCTGCCGACCGTCTCGTAGTTCACCGCCACAGTCGCCACGCTCAGCACCGGATCGCTCCGCGTATCGAGTAGAAATGGCGCCGCTCTTGTCATTTCCACATCCAGCCGGTGTTTGTTAGTGTAATCAAGGACCTGAAAGAGCTCTCTGGGTGATTGTCTCTTCCTGCGGCGTGACTATCCTGCTTTAGTTCCACTTGTTACCTCGGCTCACACGAACAGGCCCCACTCAGCCCGGTGATACGCCATGTTACTCTCTCTCTCTGGGCTTAGTTAAACATGCAGTAAATGTGATTAAAAACCCTCCATAGTAGCAGCTATTAGGACGGTGCTACAGCTATCGCTAACATCGTCCACCGACCCCACTAACCCCACCCCCCTGTCGTAGGCCTCGACCGGGAGCTGGCGTTGAGGCCCCCGGGCGCTCGGCTCCCCCCCGCCTGTCTGCCAGGTTAGCCCATCTCCCATCCCTCCCCCCCCCCTCCCCCGGATTCCCAAAACTGCCCCTCAGACGGGCACTCATGTGCGACCAGCATATGTCAAACAACCCTATGGAGGGAGGGAGGGAGGGGAGGAGAGGGGAGGGGTGGTAGAGTGGGCCTCTGCCAGTTTGTTTGCGTTCTGTTGGGATATCACGCGTCAATCACTTTCTAAACACAATTACAGTTAATGAGCTGGTTCACTTCTGCCCCGCTGCAACTTTCAGATGAGAAGCATATTGTGGAGTCTTTATATTCTTCACCATCACTTAATTATTGGGTTTTATTATTTATTTATGTATTTATTGCAAGATTTAGTTAAAAAAAACAATGTGTTTATGGTTCTAATTAATGGGAAATGGTTTGATTATGGTTCTCAATCCTCGGAGTCTTCAAACTCATTAAAGATAAAAGAAAATATCTCCTACTGCAAGTTGTTGGAATCCTCCTTTGGCGTCATTTCAATATGATTGTGGTGCGGCAGCACTTAATTGAAAGGTGAAACTTGAAGCGGAGTGAAACTCGGTTTCCCTTCCGAGTGATGAAAGGCCTTCCGTGCCAGCAGAGACATTGTGAGAGAGTGATTCACCCCCGGCCTATAGGCTGCAGGCTCCAGCATAAAGCATTTGCTGGCAGTGCAACGGTCTTACTCATCTGACCGCAACCATGTGTGTCTGATGACTGTGCCTCCACTCTCAGGTACTGACCTGCCCCGTGTGTGTGAGGAAGAGAAACTGTGTGTGTTGGCATGAATGACAAAGTGCGCGCGTGTGCGTTCGGTTCACCGCCACCGCATTTACAAACGTCGGTTAACACGTGTGCATTCCTTTTTCTCCGGCTTCACATTTTCTCATCCATGTGTGAAAGGAAGTGCACGCCGTCTTTTCACGCGATCATTTGATCTGCCTCACCTTACTTACCCTCACGCCACAGCGCCCGGGCTTGTTTGACAGTAGCCTCCTCGCTAACGGGCCATCATTCAAGTCACCACTTATCCTAACCCCTTTTGCTCCACTCTCATTATTATCTTAATTTATTTTCCCTTTGACACCTGCTATTAGAGGTTTGTGGTGCACGCTGACTGACACGTCCCTTTAAAGCATCAGTCAAATGGAATTTCACCGGGCGTGTTGGGAGGGGCGGGGCTCCAGGAACCGTGAAGCTGATGGGGAACGGTGTTGGTGACGGACGGGCTTTAAGACAATAGCGCTGTCGATTTATCAAAGCACTGCGAGCTTGTACGTTGTCCGTGAGTCATCGTCGGTTATTTCACAATTAAAGGTTGCACCCGCGCCGGTGGGTTCATTTTCCAGAGAGCAGTCAGGGAGGGACGCTTGTTAGAAAGGGTGTAGCGTAATGACTCAATAATTGCTGCATCACATATAAACCATCTGCTTTCACAAAAATAACACTTCAACCTGTCAGAGCAGAGCCACTTTAAACCCTGGAACCCGCCCCTCCCTCTTAAATCATTTGTGATTTGTCCTTGGAAATGTCTTGATAAACTATGAAAAGTTTAGTTTTGAACTTGTCCAGTTCAAGTCAGGGGACTGTGATCGGTCCGAGGATTGCCAGAGCTGCGCAGGAGGAAATCGAGGCTCGTGATATCCGTTTAATTCAGTTGTCTTCCTTAATTACCGTTGACTTCCACTCCTCTGTTTTGACCTAATTGGGATTCTCGGCGCCCGTTGTTGCTTTTGATTTGAGAATCCGTCCGGGGGCTTATTTTGTTTGTCTGACTTGCTTTGCTAAATATTTAATTACGTCTCAGTCGATTGGACTCACCAGAATGTCAGGTCCAGCAATATCTGCCACCCCCCCCCCCCCCAAGCTTTCCTCTCATTCGTTTTGGCCAAAGGACACACACACACAAGGAAAGGGAACGCGCACAACCCCCTTTTCTCATAAACTACCATTGAGGTGGCTTAGAGCATTTAGCCCTCACATGCTCCAATACTAATCTGTTATACTTGGCAGCTCCGAGGTGTGTTACTGTCAAGGAGGAAAAAAGCAAGTGGGTCAACCTATCCTCGTTCAATAAAGGTTAAAAAATGTTGTGTGGCAGTTTGAAATTTTTAAGTATACGTGCCAAGGACTAAACCAAATCTACTCTCATATGGCATTTGAAGTTTGAAAAGTTTCTCTCTGTATTTCACCCTCTCTCTCTCTCTCTCTGTCTCCTTCCGCTCTACGCTGTCAAATATCTGTCTGTCTGGAAATGACGTCATCTTTTACAACAGGAAGCTATATTGCTGCTGAAAAAGGTGCATCCTCAAAAAGTGAATGAATCAGAAAAGACCCAAGCTTTATTTTCATGCGGTAGGAGCCCTGGGGTCAGTTCTGGGGTCAGCCCTGGGGTCAGCCCTGGGGTCAGCCCTGGGGTCAGCCCTGGGTCGGGGTCAGCGCTGGGGGGGGGCAGCATGTTATTGGCGTTTCGCTTAGCGAGCCCTGAGAGACTTTAAAGTCTCAGTCTAGTAAAAGTTAATGACATTGCAACATAGCTGACTATTATACTTCCATGTGTTGATCAGGGCTGCCATTCAAACTGTGTCTCCATTCAGTTTGGTTAGGCGCAGACACGGAGGAGCAAAGATGCACTGAATTATGGTCATTGTAGTTCATTCACACGCTGTTGGCGCTTGCCAGCATTAAATCTTGATTGCTTGAAAACCACATTGGCAGCTTCAATACCCAAAACAAAAATCTGTGGGCTATTTATTACCGGGCCACCAGAATATTATCATTGTCTGGAAAATACCGACTGGGTCATGACCGCTTTCTGGACTTGCATGGTTTTCACACAACAAGCAGCCAGCCTCTAACCCCCGTGGTGCCTCTCTCTCTCTCTCTCTCTCTCTCTCTCTCTCTCTTCAGGTTCCCTGGCCAATGGGCAGCTGAACGGCTCGGGGTCAAAGGGCGGCCACAAAGATGATGGCTGCTCACGCTCCCAGAGTCTAGACGGGAGCAGCGAGTACTCTGCCAAGAAGAGGTGAGACCGTGTGTGTGTGTGTGTGTGTGTGTGTGTGTGTGAAAGACGGTGTAGTGTTTTACAGTGGTAACAGTTATAGAGGTGTCAAAGTTTTCCCTTAATCCCAGGGGCTGATACTGATCCTGATTCATATCCACACGAGGTTGCCAGCGTGATGAGAAAGTTGGTGCGAGTGTTACAAACTAGGCGTGGAGCCGCCGGGGTCTAGTTGCCAATTAAATGAATTTGTGGAGCACCCCTACCCCGGGCGCCCAGATAGTAACAGCCGGTCTACACCTTTTCACACACCCTACTTCCTGTTTTTCTCAAGTACTCTTTCTCTCTGTCATTTATAATGTCTTGTTATCCTCTGCTACTCCGCCTCTCCATTCACATTCACACACAAAACATTAAATACATTTCAGTGTTGCTTTGTTAATTGCATTTGCTTTCTAAACTACTGTAGTCCCTCCTTCTCCCTCTCGCGAGTCTCTGTAGTGAAAATGTTTGCAGGAGAGCGAGTCGCCCATTAGCTCAGTTATAGGAAACGACAGCGTCAACAAAGCAGTGTAAGCAGTGGGAGCGTTTAGGGAGCGCCGAGGTCTTTTAACGAGCGCGCCCCCTCATCTTTAAACGCAAATGCCATTTCAGTCAGTTATAATTAGCCACTTGAAGAAAATGTTGCCATGCATTTCCAAATTCATAATTTAAAAATGAAAGTTGATGCCGAGTACAATAAGCTGTTAATTTGTTGCCAGTGTAATTTTTTTTGTTTTTACGAGCGGATTTATATCATGAGTGAATTATTGAAAAGGATTTTTTGTCTGAGGGGGGGGGGGGGGGGGGATAGTAATTTTCAGAAGAGATTTGCACAAAAACGCTGCCTTCTCTGAGGCAAATGTTCTTGGAAAAATGGAATAAAAGATCGTTGGAAAATGTGACGGTTCTGATGCGTTTTGGCAAGTCGCAGGTTTGAAATCACAAGCTGGAAAATATGATCTGCGTACAATCGTGCTCTATAGAGTCTATAGCAGATTGAAGGGCTGGGGTGTGTGTGTGTGTGTGTGTGTGTGTGTGATTGCTCTCTCCCCCGCATCACTTATCATTTATATGTGCACACACACACACACACATACACAGTGTGCTTAACTATCCTACCCAAAAGTGTAAGCTTATACGTCTGTTGCAACTTAACCAGCGGCCAGGAACTTTTTTTTTTTTTGAAAATGTCCCAGCCTAACTACACCCAGGTGGCAGGTGTGTATGTGTGTGTATGTGTGTGTGCGTGTGTGTTTATGGGTGCATGTTTTTGCGTGGGCGTGTGTGTTGTTTTGTCCTGCCTCTGGTCTCTCACACACACATTGACAGGGCATCAAAGCGTCAGTGTAAAGCCAGGGGGAGGAGCTTGGGGGGGCCGGACAGCAGCAGATGTCCTTCTGTAGAGGAGCGGTCCATACAGGCTCCATTCACAGTGTGTCAAACACCTGCCCAAGTCCTCCTCGCTGTCATCTGATACTGTCACCTCCAATCTGAACTTAATCATTACAAGCCTTTATCTACGTGGGGTTGAAGCGGAGCAGAGGGGCACTGAGGACCATTGTTTAACCAGCTGATGACCAATTAAAGGTGTTTAGGAGAGGAAACGGTCGAAATGTTAAACCATACCAGACGTACTGAAATGAACAGAATTAGATGTAAAAAAAGAGAGAAGTACAGCATTGTTCTTCTCATACTACTACAACTACTACTTCTACTACTACTACTACTACTAATAATAAAGTTTTTGAAGTCAGACAGGACATGTGGGGTTGGACTACACATACACACAGAGAATAGAAAGATAAATTAGAGACCGCCACACAGAGAAAGAGTGTTGAATTGAAACCAAGTGACCTTGGGGCTTATATTATAGCAAAGCAAGTGCTCTACTTTCTACTCATTGAAGAAGAAATGCATTTAAGTAATAAGATTATATCTAGGACACACACTTTTCTCTCTCTCTCTCTCTCTCTCTCTCTCTCTCTCTCTCTCTCTCTCTCTCTCTCATGGCCAGTAGTGCTGTGTTTAGCTGAGTGGAGTTAGAGGCCAGCCTGCTCAGTGGTTTTCATTAGTTCACTACATGAATGCATGCACACACATGCCCATACACACACACACACACACACACACACACAGCGGGGCTGAATGAAGAAAGCCTCTCTATCTCGTGCTAAAGAAACGCAGGCTGAGCCAGTACTTGGCAATGCCTCACTCTCTCTTATAACTTGCTGTGTGTTGTTTGTGTTGTTTGTGTGTTGTTTGTGTGAAGGATGACTCCAGTGCCTTGGCATGGGTGCCCCGCTGCACCGTTCCTCAACAGGGGTAACTGAGATGGTGCCAGGATGCCAGGAGCCTTTACACCTGGCACTGGCCAAAATGGGGGTGGAGGGGGAGGAGGGGCTGGGTATCTGGTTCCAATTTTGACTGAGGGGGAAAAAGTTTGGGCGAGGGTGGATGAGACGGAGAGGGAGAGATGGTGAGAAGGGGAGGAGCAGGAGAGGGAGGGGGAGAGAGAGAGAGACAGAAGGACAGGTGCGAGTGATTTTTGGCAGGAAGTGGCCCTCTTTAGAAGTCTTTGAGATCAACTCTGTGTTTGCCTTCCCATGCTCCGCGAGACTGGCACCACATCCTCTCCGGCATGCCAGCTCATTGTAGCCCTCCACAACTGGCACTACCATATTCTCCACATGGGGTTCCCCAGCCAAGGCCAGGCTGGCCCGTCCTCAGACACACACACACACACACACACACACACACACACACACACACACACACACACACACACACATACACACACCTGAGTTCAGCCTCATCTTCACCTCTGTGATTGACTGACCTAGTTTAATTGCTACACCCCGTTTCCTTTTCCTCTCTTTTATTTGGCTTATGAACTGACCTTATTCCTGTTATACCCAAACAATACATGAACAAGACTTTGCTTTTAAAGGGATATCCTACTACAACACAACATTTTATTGTTTATTGTAACCTAGAGTTTGTTTTGAGGGGAAGTAGTGTTGGTAGCCGGTCGTCCCATCGCTGTAAGAAAGCTTCTATTGTGTAGAATATGACTGGAAGCTGTTACAGTCATCTTCACCATAAATGAGCTTTGATAGTTTTCATACCACCAGTTTGGATTGAAGATGTTTTACTCAAGATGTATTTTCAGTCTGATTGCATATTTAGGTATTGCAGTTTTTTGGTTTGTATGTCACAGTTTTTCAGATGTGTGGTCTGCTAATTACTTCGTGAACTCAACATGCAAAAAGTCACCAGCACCTACACCGACGCGACTCAAGACCGGAGGACCTTGACCATCATGCATCTGGCTCTAGCTCATCTGATTAACGTTTACAAGGGGTTTCCATGGTGTCGCCCACAGGGGCTTGGCTTGTAGATCACTTGAAGTGAGTTTAAAAAAGTGAATACAAACATACACACAGAGCTGCAGAACCCAGGGAGTGTGAGTGAGTGTGTGTGTGTGTCTGTGTGTGTGTGTGTCTGTGTGTGTGTGTGTGTGTGTGTGTGTGTGTGTGTGTGTGTGTGGATCAGGAGTTCAGGGCCCATTGTAAGCAGACTTTGTTCTTGCACTCGTGTGCTCTCTCTCTCTCTCTGTCATTCTCTTTCTCTCTCTCTCTCTGTCTCTCTCTCTCTCTGCATTGAACCCCAGTTTTGGCTCTCTTTGAATCTGTTCTCTCTCTGTTCTCTCAGCCAAGACACACACTCACACACACTCAGCTGCTGCTGCTTGTTTGGTTCGACTTAATGAATGCCAAGTGTGTGTACACACACACACACACACACACACACACACACACACACACACACGCATACTTGTCTCGTCTAGCGTAACCAATGATTCTTGTCAGTAATGTATAATCACCATTTCCATTTATGAGGGATTACGCACACACACACACACACACACACACACACACACACACACACACGCAGGCACTATGAGTGTGTGTTAATATGGGGCTATAAGGTGTCTATTGATCGGCTTTAAATGGTGTTGCAGTGGAACACCTCGCTGTACTGTTACACTTAATGTTTAACATCCCTGCACATATGCACTCACACACAGGCCTGCATTTAGTGCATGCACAGCTCCATCCACCCACGTACCGTAATGTCTTCCACCATGTATTTTACATAGATCGAGCTACGGATATGAACGCACTCGCACGTTCACACGTGCAACGCTAAGGGGAAGCTGGCAGACGGTCCAAGGGCCTCTTTGGGTCGACGTTTGTTTGTCTTTAAAACACCCAGAGAAATGTGGAACGTACGCGCTCACGTTCATTATGGTGGACATGCACACATACACACCACTGTACCTCTATAGATTTGGTGTTCCACTTCAGTCTGAAGGCTTTCTTTCTCTCCCTCTCTCGCTTTTTTTTGTCTTTTTTTCCTTTTTTTCTGTCTCTCTGTCTCTGTCACCCCAGCATGTCAGCATGTCAGTCTCAAAATCTCTCCTAAACTCTGCTCTCATTGTCGCTGCCTCACAATGGCTTCATGAAAGCCTTCCACTCTGCTGAAATAGCAGGGTGAAGGAGTATTAACCATCCAGCACACTGCATAATGTCACTCAGCACACACACACACACAGATACATAATCACTTTCAAATACCCAGCATTGTGATTGCAGTACAGATTAGCCATGTTGCAACTGGTTAGCGAGGGTTGCATGCGGGTCCTTATGGCATGATGCAACAAAATGTAAATGGCGTGAGGGATTTACCACCCACAGCTGTACACATATTGTACATGAGGAGAGGACGAGGTGAGGCGGCACGCTGATGTTTTTTGTCACTTACTATCTGGTGCAACATGAAGTCGTACGCTAAACTCCTTTAGTGTGCAATGTCTCGGGGGTTTATTGCAGAACGCTGTGTGTATATATACAGATAAAAAAACATCACAAAGGTGTTAAGATGACTCAGCCTTCACAGGAACAGATGCAGTGTTTTACTTCCATGCCAACAATTGTTTTGTAAGCGTGCTAAAACATTTTAGATGCTGGATAGCTTATTTTTAAATGACATTTTTTCAGTGTCAAACCACATGTTCCAGATCAGACCACGAAGCATACCTGCAAAGGTAGCAGGGCAAAGCAACGTTCAACCTGTGCTGCAAAAGAAGCATCTCTCTTCAGCTGCAGTTGAGAGCTAAATGTAAAAAGGCACATTTTATACAGAGTGAAGGTCATTACAACTCTGTAGAGTGCAGTGACTCAGGGGGAGGGTCGGACTTGTCACTTAACCTTGGGAATCTTCTATAAAATGGAAATGTGTATGAAAAATGTAGACATATTTTTGTACATGCCTTGCACTTGTCAAACTGCGTTACACGTCAGCAGCAAGCTCTTTCAAACCCAAGCTCAATTGTTCAGATAGCTGCAACACAAGACAGTGCACTCTTTCACTCTTTCACTCTTTCATGATCTGCCACACTGGGGAAAAGGATGAAATGCCTTGGTGCTTGCTTTGTCCCCGGCCTTTTGTTTTGAGCAGACGTCTCCTGTGTCTCCTCCTCTGGACCCAGCGAGGTCTAAAGGTCTCCCTACCTGACCCAGGCTTCATTAGGCTGATTGCTAAGCACAAACAGCACTAGCTCTGATGTTTATTGACCCAGCCTGGCCGTGGTCAGCCACCCCCGGGTGGTGATTTAAGGTGGGGCTGCAGGGTCAGGGGTCGTAGGGTATGAGTGAGGTGGGGGTGGTGGCCGGGGGGGTGCAGTTAGTAAATAGCCCTGAGCGCTGGACCTTGACTGCTAACAGAGCATAACGTTTAAGTGCAACGTTTTATCTTGTGTTTCTGGCCATGAAGGGAAATGAGTGACTGGAGCCAAATAATCAGCGGAGGCTTGGTTTTATTTTCCTGCCATATCATTCAAACTCCTATATTGCAAATACATTCCTGATCACTTCTGGGTGAAACTAGATTTGTGTTTTTTATGTTATGTTGTAGTGGCACTCGCCTCATGGCTCTAGCTCTAAATGTAGCATCACATGGGGGTATTAGCATGTTTAAGGTGACAAAGGGGACAATGGGCGACTTCCATCTGACCTAATATAGCATTTATATATTCAAGGAGATACAGCCCGGCTTGATGTATTGTCAAGATGTCTTTTCTCTTTATATCTGCCTATCAGGCCATCTCCCTTCTCCTGGTTTCATTCAAACAAAAAAAAAAAAAAAAAGGAAAGAGAAAAGCCAAGGTTATATTTAAATAAAGGTGTACACACACACACACACACACACACACACACACACACACACACACACACACACACACACACACAGAGAGAGAGAGGCCCTGGTGTATCCGTTATCTCAAATGAATATCGGCCCCATTGTGACTGTGTGAAGCATATAGCTGTCACAGCTGAATTGGGACGGCGACACACACAGACATGCACACCTCTGAATAACACACTCATGCATTTATCTTGGTGTCAAAGCAAACAGTCGAGCTCTCACCGCTCTATATATATGATGACAAATAAACCAGAAGTATTGTAGTACACGCCACCTATCATCGCTATCGAGGCTCGTCCCCGCAGACCTGCTGTGTGTACCTTTACACCCCATGTAGTGAGAAATGGTTGCGACTGTATGCACATATTTGTCCTGTCAACGACCTTGGCCCATTGACTAATGACTGTGTGTGTGTGTGTGTCGGGGGGGTGTTTGGTGTTGTTTGTACACGTGTGATATGTTTGGTGTGCATACATGTTTTGGTGTCTATGTGTGTGTGTGTGTGTGTGTGACCGGGGTCTATGCGGGGCGGTGTTTGCACGTGAAGGCCACGGGGGTCAGCGGGTCGGCTCGGTGCAAGGCCACATCCCCTCTCCTGAGTTCACCGAGACAGAAAAGCAATAAACACGTTAGGGTAAAGTGAGCGTTCGCACACCGCTGTTTACACTGCGCACATACACACACACACACACACACACACACACACACACCGTCTGGGAATTTTGGGTGTGGGAGGGTTGCAAACCCATCTTTTACAAAGGAAGCCCAAATCAGATAAGTGACGGTGCACTTTCAACCCTGTGGGCTCCACACGGCAGAGGAAATAGTCTACGTAATGTGTGACTGATTCATTTACCTCAACTGATACACTGACTTACAACTCGTCTAAACTTTATTGTTCCGTCCAACTAGGCTTCAATCCTGACACATTTTCCAGACCCAGTTTAAATGGCCTACAAACATGGTGGACAATACAGACAGTGGATTAACAGTCTGTAGGTGCTAGACAGTTAATGGGCGCCTGTTATGTGCAAGAATTTAGCATCAAATAAAACCTCATATCTGATGCTTGAAAACTCACGTACACACACACACACACACACACACACACACACACACACACACACACACACACACACACACACACACACACACACACACACACACACACACACACACACACGCACGCACAGTATTAGTGACAAGGAGGCAACAGGAGTAACAGGAGACCATCATTTGACCATCGATGGATTTGATCATGAAGACGGCCTTAAACACACACACACACACGCACACACACACACACACACAAACGTAGACAGACTTTTGTAAAGCTTACTCTTTGAATATAAACATTCATACACTCTTAGGCACATAAACACACACGATTAGGGTGCTCAGATACAGACAAAATGGACTGGGAGACACACACACACACACACACACACACACACACACACACACACACACACACACACACACACACACACACACAGAGCCAGCTGCAGAGAGGTAGTCTTTTATCAGGACCATGTGGGCCATCTGGAGCCAATTAATACAGCCCTCAAGGTACAGACTCTGGATCAGTGCACTTCTCCTCACACAATAACCTTTACCATGGCAGGGAACACAAAATCTTATTCCAGCGCGGCCCGATGCCAAAATCTATCAACCCTCGGATACACCGCGGACCTGCGTTAGGATCTGCTGGAGCTAGACTCGCCACACTTCTTCAAAATAGTTGCGAGTGACGTTTTCTGTTTCGGATCAAGGAGACGTAAACTAGCCGTGATCATCAGAGCCCATATCAGATGCACCCAGGTCTGATTTGTGTGTGTGTGTGTGTGTGTGTGTGTGTGTGTGTGCATTAGGTTATATCTGGGGGCAGTCGCTGTCTGTCTAGTGAGCTGCTTGTTTCATACGTATTTGTAATATTTTTAACCCTTTTATTTTAAGAACATATTCTTGTTCCAGCTCATGAGGTGGAGTACTGTAGCTCCTGGTGCTTTTTTCTCCCACCCACATCCACCTTTCTCACTCACTTTGTCTCTTTGCCTATCAATCTCTCTCACAACTCTCACCACACTTCTTTCTTTCACTCTTTCTTTCTTTCTTTCGCTCTTTCTTTCTTTCTCTCTCTCTCTCTCTGTTTCCCATTGTGTGTTTTGGGATGTATTTTGAAGCGTCAGGTTGACCAGCTGACAGTGGAGACAGAGGCAGGTCATGTACTGATAGAATAGAGGACAGGGACCGAGAACGTCAGAAGGATGAACTCTTATTACTCTTTACCCATACATGCGTGTGTGTGTGTGTGTGTTCGTGTTCACAAAGCTCTGAACTTTCACACCAAGCAGAGCCGTCTCCTCACCCTGATCTCGATCGGGGGTTGTTTTGAGAGGCTCATGTAGGTCGCCGCATTTCTCAACCGCTGTGAATCGAGGGCATCCTAAAGGGCATTAAAGAGTCACTCAGCGTGTGTGTGTGTGTGTGTGTGTGTGTGTGTGTGTGGTAAGTTTGGTACGTCACCCTGGTTGGAAATACCCACACACACATCTATTGTTTTCTCTCTCACCTCAGGACCAAAAAGTCATACAATAACGATCAATAATAGAAAGTTAGGAGAGTATTATTACATTACAGATATCATTGGGTGCTTGCTTTTTATCATAAGCACTTCGCAATATTAAGCGGATGCAGTTTTAGCATGGGGTGGCCCCGGTGGGAATCAAACCTCAAACCCTGGTAGTAGTACTGCTCTGCTTTGCCCTCTGCCAGTAACTAATCAATACGGCGCCCTGCAGATCCAGTCTTTTTGTCGGACCGGCCTACCAGTCGTTTTCGAATGCACCTTTTACACTGTGTTACCAAACTGGTGCTTTAAAGCTCCCAGACCGACACGCGATATCTCCCCTCTCCTCCGCTAGCCTGCCTTATCCCGTATCGGGTTGCAGTGGCGCAGCGAAGGTCACTAGCTTAACCGCACGCTGACCGCTACACATAGCGGCGAGGGCCCCCTCGGCGAGGAGAGCCAGACAGTTTTCTATAAGGGACTCAGTGTATGTGGCTTCAGCTCCCCAGAGGAACGTGTCATTAAAAGGGCTTCTCACATTAGCGTGCCGTTCGTCGGGTTCGGTTCCCACAATATGATACTATATTTAGTGGAGAAACTCACATCTGGCTTCACGTTTAGTTTCAACCCTTTTAAGCCTTTAAACGTGTTGTGTTTTGCATCTTTTGTCTGGCTCCTCTTGCTGCTTCTAAATTACATTGTGCTTGTATTTGCAGATATTCATCTTCATTCATCAATATTTAATATGTGTAAAGCGTTGAAAGATGCTGACACGCTGAGCCCACGACTTAACAACAACTCAATAAATCAAACGTGCAGAGAAAACCCCTTTTTTCAACAATCAGTCCTGCCTAATTGGCAGTTAAAATATTTTCCATTGCATTTATTATAAGTGTTTTGCGTGCAAATTAGTTGATTTATGGTTTTTATAAATCAGCCGCTGTCAGCTGTACACACACCAGCCTGCTTAGTCATCTAGTTTGCTGCGCGCTGCTGATGTCACGGTTCAGAGGAAACCGGCTCAGAGAAGGTTGGAGGTTGAAAGTGCTACTCTAAGGGAAACGGTATCGAGTGAGGAGTCACTGATGGAGTCGAGGAGAAATAGTGTTTTCGCAGGTCAGAGGTCAGGTCAGCTGCAGAACAACGTCCCTGGACCTGGTAGGGGTTTCGGTGTAGGGGGCTCGAATCCCGAGCTGTACGGTTGAAAGGGCGGCGGTCTCTCCCTACTCGGTACTCCACCCTCGTAGCTAAAAAAACTGAGATGTCCTTTTGGAGAAGTCCCTCCATCGCCGTTCCCATGGAAACGGGGCTTCAGTGGTAAGGTGCTGATAGAATGGAGATTGAAGAAGGGAGGGCCGGTGAGAGGTAGAAGTAGACCTGTCTGTTGTCTGTGATGGGCTGGTGATCTATGTCAGTCCTCCCCGGCACAACAATCTAGTTTTGGCTGACTAATAAAATACACTAGAACATCTGTAGTCTGTCATGCAGCTCTCTCTCTCTCTCTCTCTCTCTCTCTCTCTCTCTCTCTCTCTCTCTCTCTCTCTTCTCTTTCCTCCTCCTCTCCCTGCCTCCCTCACTTTAAGTAATGGCAGGATGGATCTTTATGTTTCTCTTATTTCTTTTTTTCATCTTTTCCCCTCAATTGCTGCCTGATAGGACTGTCTTCTTTTTTTTTTATCTCCCCCCGTCCTCTCTCCCTCCCTCTCTCCCTCCCTCTCAAAGATAATCAATGCTCTAGCAGCTACCGTGGCACATGTAATATTAGACGTCAGAGGAGCCTTTTGAAGGTTGGCGGTGGGGGGAGCAGGAAGAGGTGGATGGAGGAAGGGATGGATGAAAGGTGGATTAGTAAGGGATGAATGGGGACATCCTGCTGTAATCTCTCGCTGTTTGCTCTCCCTCTTTCCTCTCTCCCCTCCCTCTGTCTCTCTCTCTCTCTCTCCCTCCCTCGTCTCTTTTCTCCTTCAATCAGCGCGAGCAGTGCAATCAGGTCAGGCTCAGGTCCTTCAACATATGCGAGTCTCGAGTCGGTCGTGGTCGTCATCTCCTATCTATCCATCTAATTTTAAGCCCCCACGATCCTCCTGAACATGCTCGGGAACACAGTGTACCCCGGCTCGTGCACACACACACACACACACACATGCACAGCCCACCTATCGTCGTGACGCAGGGCTGAACAAGAAGCTCGGGTTACCACGCAGACGGAGAGGCAGCGCTTCAGAGAACAGCCATGTCATCACAAATTGTCCCCATGCTGATTTCTCAATATTTACCTGATCCTCGGGGCACTGAAGTGTCTGTGTATATATATGTGTGTGTGTGTGTGTGTGTGTGTGTGTGTGTGTGTGTCGGCTGTGGCGTCCCATGCATGCTCGGTTGTTTCCTCATCTGTTACAAATAAAGAGATGTGGTTCGCCGTTGACATATTGACAAAACCTTGGGGGGGCGACCCACATTTCCAGTGGACTCCGGAGGAACGCGTTGACTGATGTTGCTTTGATTCTTCTGGGGCTCCAACTGACTCAGACCAACAACAACAACAACAACAACAACAACAACAACAACAACGATAACTCATTTATCTTTTTGTAAATCCATAAAGCGTAACGTGCATCAAGAGGGTCTGGTTGCGTTGTGCTACCTGTGTCAGCACCCAGATGGTCCGTGTGTGTGTCTTCAGTGTTTTGTTAGAGTTTTGGGGAAAGTCCCCCAACATGGCCGCCCATGTTAATTAATAGGTAACAGACAGCACCAAGGCCGGAGGACCAGAGGGGAGACAGGATGTTAGCAAGCACATCCCTTTATTAGCTCGCTCTCCCCCTCTCTCTCTCTCTCTCTCCTGCTCAGTCTCTTGTTCTTCAACTCTATTGTCCGTCTCTCTTGCTCCCTGTCGCTTTTCTTTCCTGTCGGTTATTCTCTCTCTCTTTCTCTCTCTCTCTCTCTCTCTCTCTCTCTCTCTCCTCTCCCACCCCTCCATCTCCCTCTCCTCTTTCTAAGCAGTTAAATAGGATCTTATTCATCTAAGGCTGCACCAATAAAACTATCCTGGGTTTAGCTTTCTAAAGAGGCTTTTATGGAGAGCTCAGCCTCTCCTCTGCTTACCGTTTAGGAGGTGTTCACAGTGGAGCTTAGTCTATGTTGCGCCCTCCATTGTGATATTAAGTTGCAGGAGAGAATGAATTCATAGAGAGACACAAAGGCCTTTGGTGGCTGTGCATGTGAAACGATACGCTAGCATAGAAACTCGCAGACAACCAGATGTGCATGCATCTGTATAAGCATGGATGTGTGTGTGTGTGTGTGTGTGTGTGTGTGCTACTGTTGCCCTTGCTGTGTAGTAGTTAATTGGCATGGAAACACGTCGCTCTGGCCCATGATGTCATTTTATCATCCCAAAGCCAATTGTGATAATGCAAACCTGTAAAACTATATGAGCGCCGAGCCTCTGAGTGATGCGTGCCGCGCCGCTTTCATGCGTGGCGTTGTCGTTGTTTATGTTATTGGCTTTTATTTATTTTATTGTCACGTTCGTAAATCCCTGAAATAAATCAGGTTTATTTTTATAAAATTGTAGCTGATTTTAGCCTGAAGTTGTAAACAAAGAACACGACTGATGATGGGTAAAGTGTGTGTGTGTGTGTGTACGTGTGTGTGTGTGTGTGTGTGTGTGTGTGTGTATTAAACCATATGCTGTGCTCCCCTCAATTCAAGGTCCATTAAAGTCTGCACGCACGCACACACACACAGTGACTCTGCATGGTTCCTTTCTCAGCCTGAGCGTTGAGCAGAAGGGAGGGTGAGTGAAAGAACTGAGGAGAGAGAAGCGTATTAGAGAGAGATTGACCACAGATGAAGGACGAGGAGGAACAGGGAAGAGAAACGGCATTTAACAGACCCTCTGTCAGAGGTTTTATTGGCATAACACACAATTATATATATAGTTAATATGAATTCCTAGAGATTTCACTCTGATATGAAACACTGCTTGGCTCAGTGTTTAGACTGGTGCTCTTCTGGGAACGCTGGCTAGACAGCCAACCGGCTCTGGAGCTTACTCTTGGCTTTGTCAAGGAGATGGCACCTTTTCTCCTGAAACTCCCAACAGGCTCTAACAAAACACTCTGAAAGAAAAGAGCCTATATTATATTGGCTACACAATAGATTAAAACCAGACCTGTGTGTTGAACATGCCGGTCTTCATCAGGGTTGTAACCCACGGTGAACCCCAAAGCCTGCTTCAGACTCCCTTAAGGTTAATGTCTCACTTTACTTGGCAATAAGGAATAAAGTGTATAGAAAATGATAAAACTGAAAATATCAGTGTTTATTTGAATCCCCAGGTATTGTCTTGTGTGTCTGGGTGTGTGTCTGGGTGTGTGTCTGGATGTGTGTATTTGTCTGGATGTGTGTGTGTCTCGCCATCTCACCACATCCTCCTCTCTGTCTGTCTGTCTGTCTGTCTGTCAGTATGCTCTGCACCCCCCATCCCCACCAGTCAGAGTTGAAGCAGGCTTTTCCTCACCAAGTTTTTTTTGACCCTCCAGAAGACGTGCCAGCATTTCGATTGTAAACAAACTGGATTGTGTGTACGCAACAATTCCTTCAGTTTTCTCACACCTCGCGTGCAAATGCGGCGCAATCATCTCTCAATTTCTCACATATTGAGCTTACACCCGCGTCGCGGTGGGGAATTGACAGGTTTTGACACCGCGCCGCTCGCTGATTGAAGTGTAATCGGAGCGCTGCACCTTTCGGGCCGCTGTGCCAAATGCATTGTGGGTGTTCTCCAGTCATGATCCTATCTTCCCTTACTTCAATCCGGTCCGCGGCAAATTGACAAATAATACCAGGATATCACATTGCTCCTATCACTACTCCTCAACGTTTATGGCGTACCTCAGTCTCACAGACACACACACACACACACACACACACAGCAGCACTAATCGATTGAGGCCACTAGCTGCTTCACATGGCCCCCGACAGTCTAGGATTTTTAAGGCTTGTGTGTCTGTGTGTGCCTGCACGTTTTTTTCCTTACAGGCATGTGTGAGAATTTGTGTTCACACCTGGATGTTAATGTGCAGCGCATGAGGGAGGTGGTGTGTGACAAATAAGTCCATCGCTTTCTCTCAGACGTCCTCTTCTTGAACGTCCTCCTCCCTCCATCACCTCCATCAGCAGACACTGTGAACTACAGAGAGAGAGAGAGGGGAAACGAGCGAGAGACGGGCAGGGAGAGAGACATCTGAAAGGCGTTGGGCAGAAGAGAGAGAGAGAGAGAAAATAAAGTGAGGGTACAGAGAGAGAAATAAATACATTTAGAGTGAAAACGAGGAAGAGAGCAAAAAAAAAGATGGGATAGTGAGAAAGAGAGAGATGAAGAAAGCGAGGCCGGTCTGTGTAGTTGGTTATCATCAGACGTCAAACCACCACTGAGGTCTGTCGCTCTGCCGCAACTTTCACTGGCGCTCCACAAGAATGAAAAAGGCAGATATTACACCTATGTGGCTGTGTGTGTGTGTGTGTATTCATTTGTGTATTTGTATTTGCGCTCACACACACACACCTGCACAATAGGTGATCAATTGTTCACCGCATGGTAATTGTTGCAGCTTTCCCTAGACGCTGCAGTGAGACAATGGCCACCAGGGCCACAGTCACAAAGAGTTTGCTCTTATTATAAAGGGTGTGTGTGTGTGTGTGTGTGTGTGTGTGTGTGTGTGTGTGTGTGTGTGTGTGTGTGTGTGTGTGTGTGTGTGTGTGTGTGTGTGTGTGTGTGTGTGTGTGTGTGTGTGTGTGTGTGTGTGTGTGTGTGTGTGTGTGTGTGTGTGTGTGTGTGTGATTTCGATCAGCCATTTTAACAATAAATGGGCCAGACTACTTTGCCTCAGGGTGGGATTTCTACTAAGACCAGCAACAATAGAAGATAGCTATAAAAGGCTAATACAATGTTAACTACTTTGTGTGTGTGAGTGAGAGTGTGTGTGTGTGTTGATGATGTATTAATGTGATGGTATTGCTTCCTGTCTGTGTGGTTCAAGTTGGAAGATTGCAGTAGCTTCATGAGAATGTGTGTTTGTTGTAAGTGTGTGTGTGTGTTTCTGCTGCTCACGCCTGTATCAATCTACATTACGATACAGGTCCGGTTATATTTTGCCTTCCCTGTTTCTTTGTTCTGAACGTGTCTTATAAATGTGTTTACTAACCCGTCTCCTCTATCCTCTCCCCCGTCTCAGACCGCGGCTCCAGGCCCAGAGGAAATTCGCCCAGTCGCAGCCCAACTCGCCCAGCACCACGCCCGTCAAGGTGGCCGACCCGGGCGGCCTCGCGGCCAGCCTGCCCGCCGTGCCCTCCCCGCTCCCCTCCCTGTCCTACTCCACTCTGTCCTCCTGCATCCAGGACCTGTCCCGGCGCAAGCCCAAGACGGAGGACTTCCTCACCTTCCTCTGCCTCAGAGGTAAGACGGCCAGCAGACCTAGAGGGGTGTGCTTGTACAAAACGGGTGCACACACACGGCTTCAATAAGAGGCTTTATATGACTTAAGGACATACAAGACATACATGACAGGTTTGTCTCCTCTGGACGGCTCGATATTGAGACAGAACAGAGGTTTGCTACCGTTTGGCTGTCTTTGGCTAGGCCTGCAGTCTGTAAGCGTCTAATAGTCCGACGTTCAACGCTGCCAAATGTCAGGAAAATCAGCTTAGCAACATACAAGCCTCCTCCTATGTGCAGATCGCTGCTGGTGTTTGGTTGGTTGGACTGAGAGTTTGTTCTGTATGAAGGTCTGATGGGAAATCGATCTCCAGGTTAAACACTTTGCTCTTCATTGAAAAAAATCGATATCTCTATATCTCACACACAGACCACATACATATACACAGCTTTGGCTAAGTTATATACATGTGTTTGATCACCCCACACCCATCCCACATCACCACACACACACACACACACACACACACACACACACACACACAAACAACCGTGCACCTGCCCAAGGCTAAGATTATCCTGCATTTCATCAACTACAGAGCTCCTCCTCTTACCTTTCAACAGCTCTCTGTCTCTTTAACACCCTGCCTGTCACCCTCTGCCATGGCAGCTGTTCACGGATATAGTACACACACACACACACACACACACACACACACACACACACACACACACACAGGTTCACTATGTAACACCCGTGATATCAAATGAACTGTAAGAGCCCTAACAGGCAGGGTGCGTGTGAGGGCGTAGCTCTCCTCAGCCACATACGCCTTTTAACAGGGATACTGTTTGTGTGCCATGCAGGACCCACACACACACACACATACACACACATACAGACACACATTCATAGTGTAGGTCCGCTGCAATCACCCACTAACTCAAAGACACACACACACTGTGCAGGAACCAAACGAATGCAGTCTCCTTACCAAGGAGTCCTGTTAGTCAAGATCTCTCTTGGTCGGCCAGCAACTTCAATTTTGCTTTCCAGAGCTTTCTTTTTCTTTTTTAACTCGAGCTGATAGGTGCTGAGTAAGCGTAGTAGTAGCCCTAGTAGCCGTGAAACCCCCTTCAAAACCCAGCATATAACGTACAACTGTAAATCCCAATAAAAGTGTACATGGACTCAGACGAAACCTTCATCATCATTTAGCCCGTTTCAACCTCAATCCCAGTCATGCTTAGTCACGTCGGAGGCGAGACCGGAGCAGGTGCCTCGGCAGTGTAATAGGAACCGTGCCTCGGTGAGTAGGCTTCAGTTAAGGTGTCCATATCCATGCAAGCACGTCCATGTGTGGTGTCGGGCATATCACCGAGCCCTTATACCCTCCCCATGTAGGGTGCGGGGCATATGGCTGACTCGAGCACACACCGACCCCCCCTATGGACTTGAATATAGCACATGCGTCACCTTCCACACCTGTTTGAAAAAGCACTCGAGGAAGCCAGAGCACGCTACGCTCTTTGACTTAAACAACTTTTGCACCTTTTTTCTCAACAACCTTGACCGCAACTTTTCATCTTAATTCCTGAAAGCGACCTCGATATTACAGCACCTTTTTTTGTCGAGTATCCCACTCACCTTCCTCTTGTCACCCGCCCTCACAACCTGAATTAGCCCATTTGGAAGACAAAACCCCCCTCAGATTAATTTGCTGTTATCATTATTAACCTCTGCACCCCCTCCATAAAGTAGGCTAAAGACTCAGGAGAGGCACATTTAGATCTGGATCTGGTGGGAGCTGTTGCCCATACATCACTATTCTGGTGAGAATACTTCCCATTATGGAAACGTCATTTTAATCTACCGTGCGTTCGAGTGTGCATAATTGGAGGTTGAAGCGTCTTTGATGTGCGGTGTATATAGGCCGGGTTGTCACGCGGGGGGCTAATGACATAACGTCCGCTGTATGCTTTTTGAAGTCGGAGATGAGATGATGTGCCAGGATAGCCCCGCCCCTCGTGTGTGTGTGTGTGTGTGTGTGTGTGTGTGTGTGTGTGTGTGTGTGTGTGTGTGTGTGTGTGTGTGTGTGTGTGTGTGTGTGTGTGTGTGTGTGTGTGTGTGTGTGTGTGTGTGTGTGTGTGTGTGGTGGTGCGCTGACGGTGTGGAGGTTACTGATCCTGACTCAGACGTTTTTTCCCCGGTTATAATTAAGGTTGGCGGCGACGGGGTTCTGGCGAGCTGATTTCTAGTCAGTGTGTGCAAGGTCTGCTGAACTCCACTGCTAATTTTAGAGCTACGATACTAAGCTAACAATTGAGCTTTTTTTTTTTTTCCACTGGGCTTTTTCCACTCTGCTGCTCCCTGCTTGACCGTATTTATAGACCTAGCTCTGTGTGTGTGTGTGTGTGTGTGTGTGTGTGTGTGTGTGTGTGTGTGTGTGTGTGGATCTTCTGTCTGACTCCATGCTGTGTGGATGACATTTTCTTATGCGGGTTGCTTCTGCTGTGTTTTTCCCTTTGGCCTCTCATGTGACCCATATGCAGGGACCCTTAGCAAGAGGGGGACATGGGAGAATGTCAGCCGAGCCCTTGAGCTGGTGTGTGTGTGTGTGTGTGTGTGCGCGCACGTGCGGGTGTAAATCCATGCTCACCACTGATGTTGATTTGTCTGCCATGCTTATCTTCTGTGTGACCTCCCATCTTGTGGGTGTGTGTGTGTGTGTGTGTCCAGGGTATACGACTAGACGCAGCCCATGAGGACATCCGTTTTAGCCCGTTTCATCTGTTCAAAGGGACTCCAGCCTTTTGATTTCATTTGAAAACCCCAATCCCCCTTTAAGATTCTGATACATGTCTCTCTGGTGGTCCCGCCGCCACATGCTCATTCATGTCCGCTACTAAAATCACCCCTGTCAGCATCTCCAGCTATATTATGGACATCTAAAATACATTATCTCCCTGATTCTCCTTCCTTTTTCAATGATTTCCACTTATTTGGCTGCTCAAAAGGCATTTTTGAAGGTATGATAGGCTAATTGGCACACTGATTGGTACCCCAGCACCTGTTCAGTGGTGTTTTCTGGGAGACATCCTAGGTCAAACGTTCACAGAGTGTAACCCCCCCCCCCCCCCTCCCCCCCATGCACGCCCACTGCAATATTTGCTTATCTTATCTGGCAAACATTATGCATCCAGCCCAAGCCTTACGTCCATCACTCAGTCTGACAGGTACATAAAAGCCTTTAAAACATAGAAAGAATTAAAACGATAAAGCTCGTGACAGAAATGAGCCCAGCGACAGAAACAAACATTGGGAAAGCGTTGTGAAATCTCAGCAAAGTTTTCCATCGTTCCTCACGTTGCCCGTGTACCTAAAAACCCTAAAAAAAACCCTTCTTTTTTTTTCCTCCACAATAATGAGTTGGCTGGTGGTGGTGTTTCTGCTGTACCCGAGGAAAAGTTATTTTTAATTCCTCTAGGGGGGTGAGCAGGGGTGCCTGATTATCCTGATGCAACGTGGGAGTAACAGCACCGAAAAAGTGAAAAACAAGATCTTGGCCTACTGTATATGAGGATCCATACACACCACCCACGCTGTCTAGGGCCTATATGCTTTATTTATCTCACTGCCTCATCTTGCTCTCTCTCCTGTGCACACACACACTCACACTCACACACACACTCTCACACACAAGCTGCAGTGCTCAATCCTTGCCTATGTTCTCAGAATGGTGTTTATGTGTGGTCCAGGCCTGTAGTCGGGCTGTTTATATCCATGGAGAAAGCCATTTGGGTGGTAGCCAGACAGTCTGCCTCTGGCCCTGTCTGCCTCTGGTAACCTAGAGGGTGTAGTGCCGCCGCTGGCAGGGTGGGGGCAGCACTGAGAGAGGCAGAGTGTAGCCACACAGCAGATGGAGGTGGGGGAGCTGCTCTGGGTTTTCAAAAAAGCAGGAGGATTTCATTTGACGTACCCAGAATTTGAGTTGTTATTGCACAAAATGATTGTTGTCATGGATGTAGAAGTCGTTATGGAGTACTATTGGAGTTTTCTGACCTTCACTAAGTGTAACATTTTAGAAGATGCAGTCGTCATATTGAAATACTGAACACTGAATATCACAAAAACCCTTTCTCCTGATGCCTTTTTGGAGTGACGCCTTTCATGTATTGTCCAGGTGACCTCTCAGTAATTGATCTAACTACTAAGATGAGTTTTAAGAAAGCAAACCCTGCTCTGCCTCTTAACACAACATGACTGCACACACACACACACACACACACACACACACATCCATGCACGCGCAGTATACACATTGACATAGATCAGATAAGAATAGATTAGCTGGTAAATGAGTAACTCTTTTTGGACAGAGTCTCTTAAATAGGACTCATTTCCAGGAGTGCGTGTGTGTGTGTGTTGTGTTTACATGTGTGTCTTGTGTATGTGTGTATGTGTGTGTGTGTGGCCAGTGTGGTGTTTACCCCCATGCCCCCAGGGCCCTCTTCTCTGCCTGCCAGCCCCCAGCATGGTGCCTCTCTCTTGGGTTCAGCGAGGCCAGTATCTCTGCCCTGCTTACATAACCGCCCAGCTCTGACCCAGTGAACCAAAGTCCACAGATTCTCAGGACCCGTTTACACTGCTGAGGAAAATGTGGATTTTCACAGGGAAGATTTCTTAAAGCTGATAGCAAATCCTGTGAATATTGCTTCAAATCTAGCGTGGGGGCCGCTACCTTTTTGTAGCTGGTTAGATTTTTATTATTTATTTTGTTTGATGGTATTTCCACTGTCAGAGAATCCGGCTTAACTAGATGCACATTTCCACTCGTGGGAATAGGGTTTCAAGTCCAGCTCCAGCGCTTGTGTCTCTAGCGTGTTGCCGCTGTGACAGCTGAATTTCCCTCAGGGATAAGGGTGCCTATCTACGGATCTAATGTGTGATTGTTGTTTTGATTAAAAGGTTGGACAAGCCGTGTGTGTGTGTGTGTGTGTGTGTGTGTGTGTGTGTGTGTGTGTGTGTGTGTGTGTGTGTGTGTGTGGCATCGTGACCGTCTTATTGGGCCCTGGGTTGGCATGCTGTGCAGTAGGACACCGACGGGCTGCGGGTTCTCGCGGCTCCCACGTGAGCAGAGGGCCGTGTGGGGTTAATGGTTTCGCTGACATCGAAGAATGTCAATTGGAGACGTAATCCTTAATCCTCTCTCAATCTCTCCCTCTCTCTCTCTCTCTCTCTCTCTCGCCCATTATTCACATACTCTCACCCTGTTTCCTTCTGCTCTCAGCCGGGCATCTAAAGACTCTTGAAGTTTGGCAAAGCTCAGCTGTAGGATCATAGATGACATATTCTTTCCACGCCAAAGGAGAACTTACTCTCTCTCTCTCGCTTTCTAGCCCCCCCCCCCCCCCCCCCCCCTCCCCTTAAAAAACATTGTTCATATTCCCCTCCAACGTATAACATACTTGGTTCCAACCCAGCACGTCCTCCATGTCCCCGTGGCAGCTAAAGCCTCCTGATTGACTATTTAAATTGTCCTCATTGTTTCAGTTCCAGTTAAGGGGACAAAGGAGGGGTAGCCAGAGAATGGAGGGTTTGTAATTACGTTCAGCCCCCCCAGAGCCCCGTTAAAAATGACAATCCTAATAGACTCTTTCAGACCTAATTATGATTTGTCTGCGGTCGGAATGAGGTGGATGAAAAGCTGGGGTAATTGGGGGATTGGGCTCAAGCCCGGTCGGAGATCTTGGAGAACGTCTGGGTTGTATTTTCTCCCCGTGTGCGTGTTTGTGTGTGTGTGTGTGTGTGTGTGTGTGTGTGTGTGTGTGTATTTCCGAGTAGCTAGCAGACTTCGTGCCAAAGACGTGCAAGAAAATCTACAGTATCGGCCCCAGTAGTGTTGCTGCTGCTCTTGTAGTCAGGATGCCAGTGGCCGGTATCTGACTGCTAACCCTCTGTCTGTTTGGCAGACTGATACTCTGTGTGTGTTTCTGTCGTCCTCTCTGTCTTTTTCTCTCTCTCTCTCTCCCTCTCTCTCCCTCTCTCTCTCTCTCTCTCCAAGGTCCTAGACGGGCTTATTTCAGGGCTCTGGAATAGATTAGAGGATACAGTCGTGCTGTTGTTACATCTGCTTCTGTCTGCTGTCTGGTCCTCGTCTTCATCAGTCTTTCTTTAACCGTTTTTCTTATTTATTTATTTCTCTGTGTCCCATCTTCTGTCCCACATTTTTCTCTTTCCTGTTGCTCATGCACATACATGTTTGTCTTACTATATTTGTGAAAACCTTCCATTGAATACCTTCAGTCCCTAACCTGCTAAATGAATTTCAGCAGCTTCATAGGAAACGTTGCAGAAAAAATGACGCATCAGGCTTCAGGCTCCACCGTGTGCACCGGCTTGCTTGAGCTAGCCCCCGATCGCTCTACAATATCACATGATCGGTTGTTGTTGTTGCCCCGTGGAAAGACTGTCTCCATTTCCTATTTCGATCAATAGTCTTTGTTTATATCTCTGCGCTCGTATCGCATGGTAAACTCTTTCAAACTGAATGACTTTGAGGCTTGAAGAGCGTATTAGACGATAGCTGCACCTTCGCCACGGATCAAGCGCTTTCTAAACCCTCAGCAGCTCTTTCACTACAGCTGTTGTTTCTGTCACCGCTGTGTCTGGTTTCCTTAGGTTACGGTCTTTAATCTTCACGTGCCCTGCTGGTGTGGGGTGTAAATAAACAAACGATGCGATGTCGCAGCAAGTTGGCACGCGGCGCCGTATTCGACTGTTTGTATTTCGAGCGAGTTTGACTTTGTCAGTGTACCACCGCCGTAACCTTTACACTAAACCGGCCCCTTGAGGAAGTGAGAACCGGCCAAGATGACCTCACTCCAAAAATCTAAAACTAAAAACTGTTTTTCACACTTCCTGTTTCTCTCTCTCTCTCTCTTTTCTCACATTGTCTGTCTCTATCACAATCTGTGTATGACATTTTTTTTTTGCCCCAAACACTCTCCCCCCCCCCCCATCCTGCCCCTGGGTGCCCTCCAGGTCTGTTTGCCATTGGCCTACTGACCCCTGTTCAGGGCGGGTAATTACAGCCATTTAGCTAATGAAGCGAGTCATTAGAAGGTGATTGGCCCAGTGTGTGTGTGTGTGTGTGTGTGTGTGTGTGTGTGTGTGTGTGCTTGTTGTGTTTGTTTGGTCTGCGAGAGTAACGTTTGCTCTGTCGCCAAGACGAATGAGGTGTCTATGCGGTGTGTGTGTGTGTGTGTGTGTGTGTGTGGTTGTGCATCTGTTTGTGTGTGTGTGTGTGGTTGAGGATGTGTGTG
The DNA here is from genome assembly GCA_034670385.1 of Hoplostethus mediterraneus. Lineage (NCBI taxonomy): Eukaryota > Metazoa > Chordata > Actinopteri > Trachichthyiformes > Trachichthyidae > Hoplostethus > Hoplostethus mediterraneus. The sequence continues at coordinate 6,944,878 of JAXDDW010000009.1, forward strand.
TGTGTGTGTGTGGCACAGATGCGGTCATCCAAATCTTGGCCTACCACTACTTAAAAGCCGGAAAATTGTACAAAGTGGCGCCACTGCATTGTGTTCAAGCGCTTACAGCTGTCGACATCCCACTTAGCGCGCTGGAGGCCAAGGAGCCAAAACATAAACACACACTGGACCTGTGTTATCAGGGTTCCTCCGTTTGGGCAGAGGGTTGGTCGGCCAGCGCAGACACAGGCCTCGCTCCTGTTACCACGGGTTACGTAAAGCCATATCTCACCGTGGTAGAAGACTCTCACTGTTTTAGCCTGCAGACCTCCATCAGATGCTACAGAGCAGTCGACCTCCAACATCGGGCTGTTCTGGGAATGTGCCACCACCACGGGCATTCAGCCTTTTCTTCTCCAGCTCTCAGTGGGGATAATTAAAACCGGCAAAAGTTGCTGTGTGAAAACTATGATCCAAGACGCAGCAAGAACTGTTATTACCAAGCCCTGTTCTGCTGCGTTTGAGACGTGGCTGAGACACTGGTGATGACCACGGGGCCCCAGGATGGGCAGTGACGGTGGTGGAGCAGCTGTGGGCTCCTCTTAAAAGGAAATCTACCTTTTTAAAGCTGTAGCGTTTTTGAAAGGAAACAATTGGAGCTGGAAAATGTTTTCTGTCAAATCAGCTTGAGCTAAGAAGTTGTGTTATTTTAGGGGAAGAACAGGAATTTTCTAGCTTCAATGGTCCAGTTTTTTTTGACTTCTCAGAAGATGGAAATGCTTCCCATGACGAGATAGATGGATGATAGATAGATAGATAGATAGATAGATAGATAGATAGATAGATAGATAAATACTTTATTAGATAGATAGATAGATAAATACTTTATTAGATAGATAGATAGACAGACAGACAGACAGACACTTTATTAGACAGACAGACAGACAGACAGACAGACAGACAGACTGATAGATACTTTATTAGATAGATAGATAGAGTAGCTGTTACATATCAACTATACTATTTATACAGTACTACTCAGGGCAGTATCCACTATGGAAGGCTGCAGTATTCAATCATACACTTTACAACAGGAGGTATTTCTGTGTTGCACCGGTCACCAGCAGTTTAGCCTTGCATAATCTCCATTGTTAGCAGGGAAGCCGAGGCTTAGTCAGGGTGTCATTAAAGTATTGAGTGTGTCCACACACACGCGGTGCACACTCACACACAGACGTGTAGCGTAGCGGAGCCGGGCTCCATTGTGTGTGTGTGTGTGTGTGCGTGCGCACGTCACATAGCTCAGATATCCATTTAATTGACGACACAAGGCTGGTAACTCTAACCAATTATTCAGCCCACGGCAGCTTCAGGGTCACTTCATTCCCACTGATGAGCGAATGAATGAGCGCATTCTACTCTAGCCTGGAAACCTATTGTCAGCCGCAGACTATCACTGATACGGTCAGTGATAGAGGTCTGCTGTCCTTTGACTACACTATTAATTCTGAAATGATTTTGCTGCCCTCTCTGTAATTTAATTAAACCAGCTCAGATAGTATTGAATGTTTTAGATCTGAGATATGTGTCCATCACACATCTTAAAAAGGACGTTAATTGAATAGTATTTCTGCATTACCACGTTTTAATTCCAGGTTACTCTCCGGCTTCATGCAGGTCAATTGTATTTTAGATATTCTATCCAATCAGATGGCTGATAATGTGATAATTGTTATATAATCACATATTTCTCCCCAGTAATGCCCTCTCAACATGGCGTCCCCTGAAAGGCTCATAAAACCCCCAGTAGCTGCCCATGCCACGATATCGATTTAATCATAAATGACTCACAACTTCATAAAATCCTCTGTTTCCTGCTCATAAACACGCAGATTCAATCAAAGCTGTGAGAGCATTACATAACCGTGTGCTCACGTCCATCATAACTCAACCATCATAAACGAACATTAAAATCATGAAGCCAGAATGTAGAAAAGTGCACTTTAATTAATGTAGACCTCCTATGTGAGTCACTCAGGGCCACACACACACACACACACACACACACACACACACACACCATTAACCTTTATCTTACATTTATCTCGACTCTATTTCTAAACTTCAAAACCCTTCAAAGTGAGAAACAAACTTCCACAAAACATCCTTACTTTTTTTTGTTCCAGCACTTAAACCAGACCTCATAGTTAGTATAGTATTACAAGACAATACACACACTCAAAAACACACACACACAATTAAAGTGGTCTCCTGGTGTGCTGTTTGATTTGGGGCGTAGGACTGTTTTCTGTTTCTATTTCTGTTTTGGCCCAGATCAGCCTGTTGCAGAAAACGTTTTTTTTTTACGGTGTTTCTTGAGGCACACTGAGGTATGATGCGGCAAAATGAAAACTATCCCGAGTGATTTACGACTGTACGACTGTGTGTATAGTTTTATATTTCAATCCAAGCATGGCCGTTGCTGCTGCTGTGCTCTGCCTTTAGTTTTTTATCCCTGCATATGTATGACTGAACCAGCTGTTTGCACCCTGATTTACGAGTGCAACATTATGAGATTTAATAACATGGCTTTGGGCTTTACGACCCTTTATGGGCGTGTGTGTGTTTGTGTGTGTGTGTGTGTGTGTGTGTGTCTACATTTAGCTAACTGAGGTAACATTATAGGCTGTCCACTGCCAAACATCATTCACTCTCCTCCAGTAGATATTGAGCTAGATTTCGCCGAGACGACAATGAAAGTGAGCGAATGTGACAGAAACAGGAAAGAGAAGAGAGATCGACAGTAATCCGGTTTGGAAAGACTGAAAGCGACAGATTTTGGATTAGCTCACGAGAGAGAGAGAGAGAGAGAGAGAGAGAGAGACACAAAGAGAGAGAGAGAGCCGTGCTTTGGTTTCTAAAGTAACCCTGGTTTACAGAGTTGGACATTTCTGCACATGTACAGTATATGTCTCAATAAAAGTGTCAGTGTTGGGCCGAGGCACGTACCTGCAACGCCGTGGGTTCAGTTCTGACTCTCGGCCTGTTGCATGTCATACTGCTGCTACTACTACTACTACTACTACTACTACTACTACTACTACTACTACTAGTGCTGGTAATGATAATAACAACAATAATAGTAATAAGTCTTTTTCAAAAATGTGTTACAAAGTGCTTTACAAAGGAGTAAATAAAATAAAAACATAAAATCAACAATGCAAAGCAAAGCGAGAACATAAAAAGCAACAGATAAAAAGGAAGCTCAATATGAAGCTCACATAAAAGCAAGTCTATCATGGTGATTTAAAAGATGGTACAGATTTCACCAGATTCAGGCGGGTTGGGTCGGTCCAGCGAGCCTCGTCGATGTACGTCTGTGTTGACGGTCTGAACCGTCGTCTGAATGTGTTTGAGTTTGTTGCTGGGTGCGGAGCGGTTTACAAAGCATTAATCGGCCACCAGCTGGGATAATAACAGATGAAAAACAGCAATACAATCCCCATTATTCACGAGCCCTTGAGCAATTTCTATTTTTACATTAACATTTCACCACTGTCATAGTGATGCTGATTAATGTGCAGTGTCTGTAATCTGGAATAGAAAAATTACTTCATTCAATTCAGCTGGGCTCAGAGATGAGTCTGAGTCTTTAAACAGTGATAGACTCTCGTTGATTCATCATCTGAAGCCATGTTGTTTCGCCCTCCATGCCCGTGTGAAACTGTTGTTCATTTCTCCTCCCTCTCTCCCTCCCCCCCTGCTGCCCTACCTCTTTGTAACTCATCTCCCTCCTCTCCCATCTCCCCCTCCAGGTTCATCGGCCCTGCCCAATAACATGGCCTACTTCGGAAGCTCCCAGGAGGAGGAGGACCTGGAGGAGGATGACGAGGAGGAGGAGGAGGAGGTGAGGAGCGGAGGTGGTATCCACCCCCACGGCGGAGGCAACAGCAGCCAGGCCTCGGCCTCCTCCTCCTCCTGCCACTCCACGCCCCGCAAGGGCAAGCCCCCCGCCCGACAGCCCCTCAACGGCCATGGTAAGGATGGGATAGACTATTGATCTGTATCAATCACACACACACACACACACACACACACACACAAAGTCATCACCCATCTTGAGCGTTCCCCTTTAGGGTAAACCATGGCATATTTTAAGAGAGGCTGAGGAGAAGAACGAGAGAGGCAGAAAGAGGGAGGTTATAGAAGAGGGGGGGAGTCAAGGGAGTAAAAGGGAGGAGGGGCGAGAAGACGAGGGGTAGAAAGGAAACCGAGGGAGAGAGAAATAGTGCTGAGGAGGTAAGGAAGAAGGCGGGGAGAGAAGGGTAGGGTGATGCACTAGAGGGACAAATAGAGACAGGATCAGTGGATAAATCCAGTTTGGAAAAAGGAGGAGGAGGAGGAGAGGGGGGAAGATGGATGGATGAGGAAGAGGAAGACGTAGGCCAAACAGAAGCACAGAGAGAGTCATGGGATGAAGAGGATGAGAGAGAAAGTGTGTGTGTGTGTGTGTGTGTCTGTGTGTCTGTGTGCGCGCATGCGAGCAATTTCCTAAGTGTGCGCTCCTGTTTTCCGCTGCAGAAACAGGGAGGGGGGGGAGGGGGAGGGGGGGGAGTCACATGGGACAGCAGAGCAGCGCATCCACTCTTTTCCACCCCAATTAACACTTAGTTTTCTAAGCCCTAACAAGGTGTTTATGCACGCACCGCAACAGCTGGCCAGGGCCCCCCCCGACACACACACACACACACACACACACACACACACACACACACACACACACACTCAGTGGCAGGCATATGTACACCCCTGGGGGTACATAGACATTCAGATGAATGCACACATGCTCATGCACAACATTTTGGAAATTGCATGCATGCACACACTCACACACACTCACACACATAGACACGCATACACACAGAAATCATCCCAATCTTGCCTGTGAAGACAGTTTAAACATGTTAAACGTGTATGAAGTTCAAAAGACGTCTGCACATTTCTCCCTGATCCTGTGATCCTGTGATCCCGTCCTCATTCACAATAGCAGATCTAGTGTATCTCCTCGTATCGGATCCAGTTTTTTACAGAGCATTAGAGAAAGGATTTTAACTTGGCAGACTCCAGTGACATCTAATCCTTCCGGCCAGGCGTTCCCCCATGAAACAAGGGCAGGATTTGAGAGTTCCTCCCTCCCTCCCTCCCTCCCTTACTCCTTCCCTCCCTCCTTAGCCTGTAGCATTGCAGCCAGAGAGGTTCAAGAGGTGAACGCTTTGCTCAGCTCTTTCCTCCACCGGTCTGTTCAGAGGAATGTGGGGGGGGGGGGATGAACTCCAGGAGAACTGTGCACTGCCTTTGTTTTAGTCACAGGCACTTTCCCCACCCCGACACACACACACAGACACACACACACACACAGCCCTATAAGCAACATGTTGCGTAGTGAAACCTGTTTAAGCGGATCCAGGCCCGGTGAGTTTCCCCCTTATCTCCGTGCAGCAACACTGTTTGGAAAGCAGCTCGCCACCTTCGCCGCGATATGCTAAATAAATAGATAAGGGAGGAAGAGGAAGATACGCTTTGTAGGGGACAATGGAGACGAGGGCGTTCAGGACACTGCAACAGACGGTTGTGTACACACACACGCGCGCGCACACGCACACACACCCTTAACACACATTCTGCGGTATTAGGATCGGTGTCAAACGTGACACTTTCATATGCAGCGTGGGCCGCTCTCCAGCAGGAGCGGGGTTATACGAGCGCTTAGGGAGGAGGAGGAGGAGGAGGAAGGAGGGATGGAGGGAGGGAAAGAAAGAAAGAGAGAGAGAGTGGGGGGGGGGGGGGAGAGAGAGAGCACAACATTTGGTAAAGGTAGAGAAAGATAGGTAGAAAGATAGAGACATAGTATTAGTGGAAGGAGAGGAAAAAGAAAAATGCAATTACGTGAGGGGGAGAGAGAGAGGGAGAGGAAGAGTGGAAAGGCCTTACATTGCAGACCATTCATCAGCGTCCTCTGTCTCCCTGCTCTACTCTCTCGGCCATGTGCCATGTTGACATAGCTAAATTAAACAGCTTTTATTGGGCTCACTTTCTTGCTTAGCCCACTTCTCAAAATGCCAGGCTTTCTCTCTCCCTCTCTTTTTTTTTTTTTTTTTTTATTCCTCCAGGGGCCCATGAGACCCGCAGACACACACTTTCTGCAGACAAGACAAAAGGCATTCACCCACTTCCTCTCAGAGTCCCGCCCCATTTTGCTCGTCACACTGTCCACGTTGTGAATCGCATCTGCACATGTGCTCCTGCGTGTTCGTGTGTGTGTGTGTGTGTGTGTGAGACCCGTGTCGCTTCTTTCCATACGGCCAGCGCCTGTTGATATTAAGACGCCATAAAACTTTAAGTTAAGCCTCATAAAAGCTAAAGAGAGGGCTATTCAATGCGCGTGTGTTAATTGGCGCGCTCCACTTCAACTCGTTTAGCGCCGGGCCCCCGCGGGTCGAGCCGCAGTCCACGTTCATTTTGAACAGGTTCATTGACATGTAGCATAAAGACGTTTTCATACACACCTTAAATCATGCATAGTTTACTGATTGGTGGCTATACGTTAGCCAAGAGCCTGTCGCTCCAATGTTTGTGCGGGGTTTTTCCGCTTGGCCGTTGCGGTTTAGTGCCAAGGTTTATGAAGCTATTCTGCACTACAGGGGGGCTATTGAGGCTGATCTTCCCGTATTGGCGTTGGCGGAGGTAGACGGTAGCCTGAAAAAGCACAGTATATGACCTATGGATGGATTTTGGCTTCCTGATGGGGAATTTTCCACAGAATCTAGCTTTGTTTGCCTTAGCTTTAATTTATAGCGGCGTGTCGTGTTCCCGAGAAAATAACCCGCGTAAGGCCACACACACTGGGAGGTTGTAGTAGGTTGCAGAGGCGGTGCGTTCAGGTGATGCGCACTGTGCAACACACAGATGTTGAGTTGCTGGGCAGTTGTCTCGTAAAAAGATGAGCCGATTGGTCAGTTATGCACACACAGAAAATACAAAAACCCAACATATTCCAGTTGAGCGATGGTGTTAAAGGTTGTCCTGCAGCCCCGGCTCTCGTAGCGGAGACCTAACACCGAGAGGAAGTGCTAGGTCTAGGTTTAGCCCGACAGGGGACTAAAAAATGATCCTCCCAATGAAGACTTGACTTGTACACTAGGACAGCACAGCAGATAGACAGCTGAAGCCAGTGTAGATCACATGTCGACACCTAGAAAATCTGACCCCACAAAAGCTCATGAAGCTGATATGAGATCAGCCCTTAACCTGCCTCACCTGTCTCTCTCTCTCTCTCTCTCTCCCTCCCCCCCTCCAGTGTTCAACGGCCACGGTAAAGCGGGGACCAGGGAGAGCCCGCGGCCCAAGGGGGGCACCCACGGCAGGGATACGCCCGCCCCGCCACTGCCACCTCCTCCGCCCCCACCTCCGCCCCTCCTGAGGGAGCGCAGCGAGCGGGCGGAGGCGCGGGAGCACGCCAGGGAGCAGCAGGCCATGGCCAGCAGCAGAGGCTCCGCCCCCAACGGGCTGCCACACCGGAGGGCTGCTGAGGAGCTACGCAAGCAGGTACGGACCCGGCACACCCCACCTGTTATAGTACACCGGACTTTCTACAGGACAGTCAGATGATGTAGAACAACAGGAAGTAAGGAAAGGGATGAAAGTGTTTGCAGAACATGGGGGGGGGGGGGGTATCTTTCTGCAGGGAAAGTTGTATGGCAGGTCAGAAACGATAACCGGAGACATGCTGGAATATTCACAGCAGGCTGGTTTGGCTGGTATATCTCTCTGAAATCCTCCTCTCTCTCTCTCTCTCTCCTCTCTCTTCACTAGTATCCATCTGCCAAGTCCCCTTTTAATCTTCCCGCCTGTGTTTTCCTCCTGACTCCTCTCCTCTCCCGACTCCTCTCCTCTCTCCTCCATCCATTGTCTCTGGGAGAGAGTAATGATTGTGTTTTGGCCTGCCACGGCTGCAGCTATATTTAGTAGCGCTGGCTAGGGGCTGTGAAAGCCTGCCTCCCTCTCCACAGCTTTCAGCGGGTTTCAAGGAACCCCATAAAGTAGAAGAAGGAGGAGGAGGAAGAGGAGGAGGAGGAGGAGGAAGAGGGAGGGGAAGGAGTTGGCTCAACTCAGAAAACCAGCGTTCTGACAGTTATATTAGCTAATCGAAAGCCAACGTCTGGGGGAGGCTCTGCGCTCTCTCTTTGTCTCTTGGTTTCCGTCTCTCGTAATCTGCCTCTCTCTCCGTCTTTACCTCCCTCTGCCTCTCCCATCTCTGCCCGGTGTTGTTGTTGTTGTTGTTGTTGTTGTTGTTGTTGTAGTAGTAATCTGGCGCTGCTGATGCAAACCTGGGCATGTGCTTCAGGTTTTTTAAGTGGCCAGAACTGTCTAATAAAACCAACAATGAATCTCAATGAGAGCCGCCCGCCTGCCAAGTCAAACTTCAGCCTCACTCGCTTTACTGGCCTTTGTTCTAGCTCCCCCCCTGCTCTCTCTCTCTCTCTCTCTCTCTCTCTCTCTCTCTCTTCAACTCGCTGTTGGCACTCTGCTTGATTCTTTTGATTCCTCTCATACCTTGTGTCCCTGTTTTGTCTCTCCGCCCTCACCCCACCTTTTTTCTCCCTCACCCTCATGCTTCCTCGCGGGCTCTCTCACTCGTTCTCTCTTTTTGTTCTAATCTCCCTCTCTCTCCCTCTACTCCCTGTGAGGAACAGACAGATCTTGCCCTTGACAACATGGCTCCAATCATTTGGAAGGATTAGTGCTTTTTTCTCTCTCTCTCTCTTGCTCGCTCTCCCCCGATGTGTCTGTCTGCGTGTTCAGGACACACACACTCACACACACACACACTCACAACTGCGAAAATACGGGTTAAGCCATATAAAAGGTTAAGTGATTACGTAGCTGTAAAACGAGCCAGGGGTTGTGTGTGTAAAACTGAAGGAGGGTGAAGACATTATCATAATTCAATTCACCATGATTCACTTCTCCTTAATTTAATAGAGGCTTATACCGACCAAGTGTGCGTGCTGCGGCGGGACCTTTTTAGAAAACAATATGATTCCATTCGTTTTAATTAGATGACAAATGTGGAGATGTCAACATAGCGGCCGCGGAGCAGCACGCGCAGGTGGCGGTGCGCGGAGCCGAGCGTCACTCGGAAAAAGGGACTCGGCGCTTTTCTTTCTTGTTTAGCTTCTTGCCCTTTCGCTCTTCCTCGCGTCCCTCGAGCCACTTTAAAAAACATTTGACATGGCTGACAAACCAATAAACCTTAAATGCTCACTGAGAGCCACCTCATCTCTCTCGCGCTCTCTCTCTCTCACTGTCTCGCTCTCTGTGTGACAAGCCACTTCACCGGCATCGACCCGGCGAATGAGTAAGGTTATTCCACATTTCTCCCCATCAAATTGCGTGTATGTTTTTTTTTGCGTCGTGCGTGTTATTAGTGGCGGGGGTCTGGTGACCTTTCTCCACTGCGTCTCTGTTGCTTAAAAGTCAACCCGCCCACGGCTGCATCGCATCGCACCCTAATAGGACGGCGGAGAGGGGAAGGAGGCTGCCTGCATCCAAGGATGTGACCGTCTGTGGTTGAGACTGCGCGCGCGTTTGTCCGTGCACGTGCGAGAGTGTGTCATTTTAGTCGAATCATAATGACGCTGTTTGAAGAATAGAACAGAGCAATGCTGGTGCAGGTGAGCCCTCTTCCCCTTGTCTCATTGGCCAACATGGCTGCGCGAGGGTTAAACTTTCTTCTATCCTCCGACATGGCTGCGCGAGGGTTAAACTTTCTTCTATCCTCCGGCTGGCCTGCTCTCGCTCTCTTTCTCTCCCTCTCTCTCTCTCTCTCTCTCTCTCTCTCTCTCTCTGTCTTTCTCCCTCTCTCTCTCTCTTCTCATGGCTGGCTGCTGCAGATGTTGCCTGTTAAAATCTTCCTGCCAGACCCCAGCTGGGCTATAGCAACACATGATGTCATCTCGGCCCACCTCCCTCTCCCTCCCCTCCCTCTCCTTCCCCGCTCACGTGCGCCCGAAATCCACTCCAGAAAAGGCTTTGGCTGCCTGTGTGTTCTGTCTGTTGTTTTTTTTTGTCCTTTGGCTTTATT